>WUAM01000191.1:714273-757560 GCA_024336885.1 Actenoides hombroni
ATAGGCTGCCCAGGGAGGTGGTTGAGGCCCCATCCCTGGAGATATTCAAGGTGAGGTTGGACAAGGCTCTGAGCAGCTTATTTTTGTTGAGGGTATCCCTGCTCACTGCAGGGGAGCTGGACTAGATGACCTTTGGATGTCCCTTCCAGCCCTAGCCATTCTATGATTCTAAGTCACTTCATTGTCGTATCTATACTACAGTTTAGCTTCACAAATGGGGAATTTGCCATGTCCTATCAAGCACTATCCTCTTTCTTCTCTGTATTCACTGTGGAGACAGAACTGCATGGTTTTGTCGTAAGACTATAGTTTCAGCACACCTCTGTTGCACTCCTATTCCCTTTATTACAGCCTTTTGGTGAAAACTGGTTCTAAGATTTCTTCACAGTTAAAACAAAATAGCAATTTTGAATCCTTTTCTCTCTGAAAAGCTACTCTCTGTCCCCAGACCTCTAATTCTGTTATTTGAAAGGAACATCAAAAGGACCATTACTGTCTTGTGGTAAACATTTCAAATCCCTGAACAGGTTTCTAATGTAAACAGTCTGCAGAATGGCCACAATTTCTATTTAGTTTGAATACAATCATACCCAAATATATATTTCTAGCAATTTCAAATTCCTTGTATTTCACCTCAATTATAGAACACTATGTCTTTAACTTTACCCACCTAAATGCTTTAAATCTCTTCTCTAGCAGTGTAGTATATGTTTGTCTCCTACAGGGTTATTCTGTTATTCTTTCTGTTTATCTCTGTGAAGTTTCTGATGAAGACAAGTGATCAACGAGCTTGCATTCTTTTTAGCTTCCAGGGCACGGATAGATAGCAATAATTATGGAATAAAATTAAGATTTGAGGAGGGAGAAAAAAGACTGGGAAGAATAGAGGAGTCATCCTGTAGTTGTATTTAATAATGAGTTAAATTGTAAAAGTGAAAGGTTAAGCAAAGGTCTTTGCTCTCCTTATCAGGGAAGGTGAAAGAGTGGCTAATTAGATTATGCAAAACCAGCAGATAGTCCAATTACAGTTGATAGGCCAGATGTAACCAAGGGGAAACTTCCACCTGGAGGAAAAAAGGAAATGTGTACTTGATAAGCAAACACAGTGCAACTAGCTGAATGCCCTCTGTGCCTGCAAAGGGGTGGGAGAAGAGCTGATAGAGTCCCACACCCCTCTTCCCCAGTCATGGGGAGATGAGCAGATCAAGACTGGGAATAAGATGTTCTCTAGGGTTTGTCCATCCACAGAAGAGCCCATCTGATAGACCTTGTTCATCTGGTCCACAGAGAGAATGACTGGGACAAGGTCCAGATATCACTAAGAAATCAGGGGCCAACCTCCTGGTCTTTCTGGGCAACTGGTATGTTTTGTCATAGTGTAGACAGTGTTATTCTCTGCTCTGTGTTTTGGGGAGCCTCCTCATGAGTTAAGTGTAAACATATGCCAAGCCTAGGATGTCAAATTTTGGTTTTAGGGCCTGACCATGTCCTGATACATTACGTTAGGATGACAGTTATTGACTAAAATCCAGCAGTAAAATTTCTGTCATCTTGTTGACTTTATATAGGCAGTTGCACATGAGAGATTTCAGACTCAGCTGAGAACCTGAGTTTTTATGTAGGGGGAAAGATTTTTGCAAACTTTACTGTTTCACCAAAGAATGTAATGATGTCTTGATTTTTGGTCAAATTAAAGAACTCAGTAGATCTTTGATATTCTTCAAACTCAGTTATGCTGATTTTTATTGATATAAAACCTTTTCCACTTTGAGAACTTGTGCATGAACTCATACATCAACCCATTTTAATTTTTCCATTTATTCAGAGAAGTAACTCAGAGTTTCTGCAGACTAGAGATGAGTTCACGTACTACAATGTGGTTACAGCTATTGCTTATTTTCCTTACAAAAGAAGGAAGAAAAAAAAAAAAAGAGGTAGCATATTTGTATTTAACACATACTTAAGACAAGTACAAAAAACTTCAAGCTTTTGATAATATTTTTCAGTATAAACATCTGACATTTAAACTGGTCTTACAGTCTGTTTTTTGTTATTTTAGATTGTACTAAGTGTTATACTTCATGTGTTTATGAGTCATCTTCAATGAGTATATTGCTTGAGGAATAAGCAGGCTCGACCATATGTTTCGTTTGCATATGCTAGTTTGGATAACTGTTCATTCCTTCTCCTATCCTCTCTTCTTTCTCCCTTCCAGTTTGTTGTTTGTGGGGGTTTTTTAGCACACATCTACATTTCTGAATCCCTGTAATTTTGCTCAGAATTTGTTCATGGATAAGAGCATAGTGTTGTTTATAATTAGCAATAATATCCGATTAAAATAGTTAAATTTTAGCAAACTATGCCAGAGCTGATAAGATGGAAGGCAAGAAATGTGTCTGTGTAGATATAAATCATATAATGCAATTTTGTGGGTTTTTTTTGGTCAACACATTATATTCTTCCATGTCTGAATCCAGCCACAGTCTGAAAATCTGTCTCTAATATTTTGTTAACATGATGAATCATTGTGTAGCCAGAAACTCCTACTTTTATAAATGAATTAATTGTTTTGCTGCTTTGTTTTTGGTTTGGGTTCTTTTTCCCCTCCTGGGGAACAAACCAGAACATTCTTTTGTTTATCTTTGTTTCTGTCTGCCACATATATCAACACACAACATGAAACTAATAAATTGAGGAGAGGGAGGAGTATACAATATACAAATTCTGAAAGAGAGCGGAGGGCTGAGGAAAAACATGCGCTGTTGACACATAGCATGCAGATAGCCTAAATTGAAGATGGTTAATTTGCTGAAAGCTGTGTGCCTTGAAGACACTGCTTTACAGTGTCCTAGCTATCACAAGTTCCCTTCAGCTACCAATCTTACAGGGGTAACAGCTTCAGAAGAATGACTGGTCTTGATTATTTCACTCCTTGTTTTGGCACAAATGTAGCTTCTGTCAGCAGTCAATATGCCTGGTATTTTCCTCCCACTATCATTATTTCTTGGAAATTCACATTCCTTGCACCAACACACAGAAGCCCACATTTTACAGCTGTGCTTGGATTCCCTTGTCTTAAGTTTGTACCAGGCCTTGACAGTTAGGGGTCTGTGACCCACACCTGGGCTGGGAAAGAAAATCCTCTAAGACTCAAAGCACACTGAGCCTTTATATGACAAGTTACCCAAAACTCAGCTGCAACCTCCTTCTTTGGCAGGACATCAAAGTACCTGGATGTATACTGGGCCATCGGCGGCAGCAAGTTATGGCACCAGCATTTTGAGGGTTCAAACATTTCAAGGAAAAATAAGGGGTGCAATTCAAAATTGTACTGTAACGCACTCATGAGTAGAGTGAAGGCAGATATTTGTGTTTATCTGAACAAGTGGATGCATATAGAACCAGAAACGTTGTAAGTGTACTATATTCAGTGATTTGTTGTTTTATGAGTAATCTCATTTACTCCAATGGTTGTTCACATGCAATGAGGCAATGACACTTGTGCTATGGATAGTCGGCTAAGGAGCCCTGATGTCAGAGCAGAAAACCTAATTTTTAATGCAATTTGTCTTATGCATTTTAAAAACTGTTTCATAAATACTAGTTAGTGAATATAATACATCTACAATGTACATCTGTATGGAAGAGTTGCACTATAAATATATGATCCAAAAATGAGCTAAAGTTGAAATTTTTCCTGGGCAAAGGATTTCTATTAGCATAAGCAGTAAAATGGTACTTTGATTTGTGTGAAATTCATACTTCAAGTGTACTTTGTTTAAAAATGCACTAAATGAAAGCACCTTGAGAAGCTGTGTGTATATTTGTATTTTAGGGTATTTTTGTCATCAGACTGAAGTTTGAATCCAGATCAAATTCAATCAAGGTATAAAATCTAATCAAAAATTTCGTTCAAAATATGAGTTGCACCTAAATGTAACCTTTTAATTTACATTTTATCTTGACTTCAACATCTTTTTTGATACTTTAGAGAGATTTCTTCTTTTTCAAGCTGTGAGCTGTACTTAAAAAAGATATGTCTAAATTCCTGTGGAAAGGTAGCTTCATAGCATTTTGGTTCAGAGGTAAGGAATAAATGATTTCAGGCCTTACAGCTATTTTGATTAGAGTTTAATAAGTCCAAGAGGTTTGGATAAAGATGGATATGTATCTTACTGAATGAATTTTGTAATTTTTATTTTTATTTAATGCTGGTATTTGGATGGTACCCAGAGACTTTGAACTCTATTGTATTAATCAATGCACAAATACAGCCTTATCTATAAAATCTCCAATATTTGCCCATTATTGCAGAGCAATATTTCACAATATTTTCACTGCATTTCACTTTTTAAATGCTACTAACTAGTTTGGCTTGTGTTGTTTAAAATCCTAATTACGATAAGAGTTTGTGCTCATTATTAGCTAAGGTTTATGTTTCTCACACAGAACTCAATATCCTTCACAAGACTAGCTCAAACTAATGATTGTGATATAATACCAGAGCTTTTGCCAGAACAGACATAGTAGCACAAGCTCTGTTTGACCCTTATTCATGCCTCATTGTTAACAGACAAAACTGAAAGATGACTTCTTCTTGACTGTGTAAAAGTCCCCTCTCAGTAATACAGACAAATGAAGTGGAAATATTAATGAAATTATTTTATTTTTTGTCATGGAAAGTTAATAACTAGAGCTGGAAGGAGATAACCTATAATTATTCTTAAAGAATATTTCTTAGATGTTGTTTTTCAGATTATCTTTCTGTGCTACTGAAAGTAGAGTTTTACATTCAGATGTTTTCATATGTACTTTCAGAGTTAAAAAAAATATGAATGACTCTTTCTTGCAAGTAATGTTTATAACACATAAAAGTTTTCTATCTTAACTAAGCATGTAAATAATAAGTAAAGCAAAGAGCTGAAAATTGAGTCACGTTTGGCATATCACACAATATCCATCCTGTCAGTAGAGAACAGTGACTAGTTACATGCTTCTTCAGCTGATGGAAATGTGTTCTTAGCAGCATTAGAAACATATTTAGCACTTTGTAATAAAGATGGCAAAGTGGAAGAGGCATTTAAAAATATGCTTGAGCTATGAAAGTACAGTGTCCAATGAAAATGCATGAGATTCCATGGTACAGTGTTTGTAATAGCTTTGTCCCTGGATGCTAACTCCAAATATGCAGTGCATAATATAACAGGAATTGGTCCTGCTTGATTTCATTAAAAGCACCACAAGAAATATTGGTAAATGCTAAATAAACTCGAAGAAAATAAGTCTAATTATTTTATAAGCATGTCAGTGCCTTATGATTCAGGGGAAAAATTAGCCTCTTCAAGCATTCAATGTCTTTGTTTGAGCTTTAATATTTACAGAGTTCTGAGGAGCTTTGCTTTTAAAAAAAGAATCTAAAAATAATCCCCAGCAGACTATGATGTGTTGTGAGGAAGGACCTCCTGGGGGGGGGAAGGTCAGAATATCTGTAAAAGTTTACACCTTTACTGAGAACAGAAGAGAATATGATTTCAACCTTCAAATTGTGCATAGATTAACTCTTCATTAACGAATTCAGCATAGCTAGAGGCTAAGGAAAGTTCAGCTTAATCTTTTGTGACATCAAACAAAATAGGATCATGTTGCTGACACCTGGTAGCAGCAGCAGCTTTTGGATGGTGTGAGAACAGAAATAAAGAAGCAAATTAAGACTTAATGCTAGCTTTGCCGCGGTCAAGTATTTGTTTTTACCACACGGCAGTTACCTCACAGTACTTCACTGTCTCTGTCATTCTTGTAAAATGTGGCAGGTAATTAAGGATATTATTTTCTTTCCTGTTGTTTAATCCAGGAGAGATGATGAAAGCTCCCCAACAATCTAATGTCTTTTGTTTTTTCCCTCCATCACCACCTCCCCAGGCTGAAGGCCTGCATCCTGTTAAAGAAATACAGAGCTTGAAATACCGTTACCCTGTCTCTTTCACTTAACTGCTTTGAGGGTTATACCCTGTTCACATGTTAATTGTGCAAAATGTGCAAACAGTTCCTCTTTTGATTTTATTAGAGACTTCCTACCTCCTTCCTTTGAAAATATCTATAAAGAAATTCTTGGTGGCTTGCTCCCTTATTAAAAAAAGAAAAAAAGAAAAAGTCATTGGATATCCTAGGCTGCCTTCATTATGTTGTCTATAGCATATTTGTCTTTTCATCCTTTGATTAAAATATAGTAGTATTTCTGTGAAATGAGGAAATTTGCAGTTGCAATTACAGATAATAGGGTTGTTTTCTAACTCCAGTGTGGTGTGAACATCAAAGTGGTGTGGATTATAATAATCCAAACAAATAACCTTCTGTAAACTCATAAGAAAGGAGAAGCTGGATGTTTTCATTAAGAGGCCGGCCATTCATTTAACAGTCAGTTGTTACCTATTTCTATGTGGTGAAAACTCTGTGAATTTGCATAAGAAAATAACCACCAAAGAAATGTAAATGATTGAACTAGGATCTCATTAGCAAAGACTCTCTAGTTACCTGAAGGACCTACCTCTGCTGGCAGTAGATCAATTTTCAAGTACCTTCTTACCTTTTAGAAACCAATTATCTTCAGGCTTTTCTATCAGTTACGGCAGGGGGAAGGGAACATGGCAATGTTCTTGGCAACAGATCTTATTCTGGAGAATCTTTTTGTTAAATTATAAGTATTTGAATGACTTTTTTTTTTTTTTTTTAACATCTTGAAAATTTATCCTTTAAATAACTACCTGTAAAACATTCACCTTTTTTTCCTGTGGTATTGGAGGAGTATATACTTTTCTGTGAAAAGTGCAATAAATTTCTATCAAAATGTTCCAATTTGGAAGGAGAGGTATATGACATTGGAAGTTTTTCAGTCACTAATAGAGCAAAAAGGTCTAGATGAGGGGGGAAAAAGGTTGCTATGTTATTTAAGTGGGTGAAGAGGAGATGATTGTTCCACAGTGATACTGGTGACAAACACAGGACCTTAACTCCCATAATGTATAAAATACAATAAAAATAGCTTGAAGTAAATTGATTTAATTCTACTGGAATTAATGGATGTTTACATGTCCATGTCAAATGAGAATACTGTTCACAATATTCTATTTCAGCTCAGCACATATATTCTATAGATGTTTCACACATATATGATTTCTAAGATAAAATTCATTCAGTGCATAAATATGGTTATGTTTCACCTCTAGAGTCCTGAGCTTAACCAGGGCTGGTCAGGTTATAAACAGAAGGAGTTTGATAAACTCTGCTTGCAGTCTAGTGGAGGTTTTCAGTTTACAACAGAGTCGTTCATTTCTGAATTGTCTTAAACAAGTATTTTATAGGGGTTTGGAAGAGAGGCAGAAAATACAGCTCACTTGGTTAGGGAATGGTTTTCAGGCATTCAGGCAAACATGTGCTCCCAGATTAATAAGTACTACCAGGGTCATGGTGTAGAGCATGGTTTTGAGGTCACAGGCTAGGGTTTGTCTGTGAGCACGAGTGGGTAGGGAAAAGGAATAGCCTTACCTTGAGAGCAGTGTATTAATGCTAAGACTGTGTAACTTGTGTAAAAAAGACTCTATGAAGCAAAATGAATGTAATTTTCTCCTGTATCAAGATAAATATCTCCTGAAACCTTTACATGAGTTTATGGTTGAGGTCCCTCATCCATTTTTGCCTGCAGCTGGCCTTGCTGAAGACATCATCCTCCTCTCCATTTCCTCTTGATATTTCCTCACCACGTGCAGCTTCCCAGTCAGCTCTTATGACTGTGATGTTCTTGTTACTGGCTCCTACCTCAGTACAGTCAAGACGGGCTGAGTTAGAAAAAAACCCTCTGTATTTCAAACAATGAAAGAACCAAGATTGCTTTTAGAGAATGAGTAAGAGAAGTGAGTTGTATTGTTGTAATTATGCAAGGGGACATGTTGCCAGAGGGTGAATTAGCACTGGTCTTGCACTGTATCATTTGGTCTGCCATAACTCTTCTTATTTAGGTTTTCCTCCATCATACCGTTTCACTGGGGGTGATGTGTAGAGAGACACTCAGAGAGATACTGAATCAAAATCTTGGAGTCTTGGTAGACATTAAGTTAATTGTGAGCCAGAAATGTCCTCTTGTGGCCAAGAAGGCCAATGGTCTCCTGTGGTACATTAAGAAGAGTTTGGCCAGTAGGTCAAGGGAGGTCACCCTTCCTCTCTATTCTGCCCAGGTGAGGCCACATGTGGAATACTGTGTCTAGATCTGGGCTCCCAGTTCAAGAGAGACAGGGAACTACTGGAGAGAGTCCTTTGGAGGGCAAGGAATATGACTGGGGGACTGCCTCATAAGGAAAGGTTGAAAGAATTGGGACTATTTAGCCTGGAGGAGACTGAGAGGAGACCTTATCAGTGTCTATAAATATTTAAAGAGTGAGTACAAGGAGAATGGAGCCAGACTCTTTTCAGTGGTGCCCAGTGACATCATAATGGGCAATGGGCACAAGCTGGAGCACAGGAGATTCCATCTAAATATGAGGAATAACTTCTTTACTGTGAGGGTGATGAAGCACTGGAACAGGATACACAGGGATGTTCTGGAATCTCCTTCACTGGAGATATTAAAAACCCACTTGTGTAATGTGTTCTAGGCAGTCCTGTTTTGATGGGGGTGCTGAACTAGATGATCTCTGGAGGTCCCTTCCAACTCCAATGATTCTGTGATTCTGTGAAAATAACCATTATCTTTTGTCTTCACAGTCTTGCTTACCCTGTGATAAGTTGTTCATTCGATACTGATAATTTTTGAGACTGGTATTGTTAAATAGTTATCAAATGCATATAAATTAACCTCTCATTAAACAAGACATCTTGTGACAGGCAAATGCGTGTAAGTAGGTATGAAGATGCAGAACCAGTGAGGATGTCTGTGGGGCAAGGTAGTCCCTGTACTCAAAATAATAGTTTTTGTTTCATATAAACAGTAGTGTAATTGTAATTACAAACTAGAGTATTTACTACAAAGTTACTGTGAAATTCCTAGGGGGAAAGTACAATCTCTCTGTCACACTTTGTAAAGATTCTTCAGTGTCTAGTTCAGTTCTGTCGGAATTGACAGGCTATTTGCCCAAAAGCCAAAAATTCTGCAATGTGTTTTAGGGGCTTTTTTTTTTCCCTTTTTTTTTTTTTTTTTTTCCCCCTTCTTTCCTTTTTTCACACCACATTCAGCCTTCTGTTCCCAAGAGACATATCAGTCATCCCTTTGACCTCAGTTACATGCAACTGCTGGATATTTCATTGTCTTTAACTGCAGAATCATGACGTGGAGGTCATTGAGCAGAAATAATATCAGGGTATTGTACTGAAGAAGAAAACACTTGGAAGATACTGAAGTGAGATTGGGTATTTTAGTGTTGGCTCAGCTCCATCTGCAGTTCCCCATTCATCAGTGAAATTTTAATCTGCTGTAAAATTATAAATGAGTCTTGGGAAGATAAAGAGCTATTTTTAGAATTTTATCTCTTCTGAAAGAAAGATCAGTACATAACAGGTCAAAACCATTGTAACAGAGATTGGACATAAAGTGGAACATTGGTCAAAGGCCAAAATAATATTTGAATGCAAAATATTACTATTATTTAGAGGCCCTTGTGTTAAATATGGTGAAATTGAACTGTTTATAAAAGATGTTGGATTCTCTCCAAACTGACTCTGGCTGCACCAGTTTGGTGTTTTTTAGGCATTTTCCAGAGACAAGAATTTTTTTTTATAGCAGCCATAAATGAGAAAAGACAAGGGGACCATAAAGGAAAATGTACTTCTAGCTGCTATCCAGATTACAGCATGGCTAAATAGCTGGGGGTGAGGTTTGGAAAGGCAGCTGATCAGCAGAAGGGCATGCAAAATGTAACAGTGCAACTGTCCACATGCACCACTCACCAGCTTTCCACACACTGTCCAGACGTTCCAGTTTTGCTTTATAGGAGTGTAGTGGGCTGAAAATGTGGGATGCCAAGCTGTCTTTTAAGAAAGGCTAGGCATTTGTATTCTCTGAGTGGTGGCAGGAGGCATATTTCAAAACTATCACTACTATCCACATGCAGCTTTTGAGATTCCTCCAATATGGTACTCTAGCTCTTTGGTACAACTTATGCTGCAGGGGAAGGGACTGTTCATATTCTGCCAGTTCAGCTCTTTGATCTGGCTCACTGCCTGCTCAGATGTATGCCAGAGCCTGTGCAAGAGTGAGGAGAGGGCAGTGGGAGGGACCCATTTCTTCCCCCAGCAACAGCTGGCAAGGGCTAACACATCTGTATTGCTCACCTGCACCCTTACTTTCTCCACCAAGCTCTGAATCCCTCTTCTCATCACATAAGTGAACCTGTCGAGATTTCATGACCTGGCTGCAGGTATTGCTCATGGCTAAATCAGAAAGCAACACCTGTTCCTCTTAACAGGTTGTATTGCTTACTTCAAAATCCATGCAAATTTTTCACGTTCTGTGTTGATTTTTCATTTTGAGTATGTTGCCTGTCATTTCCCTTTTTCTGTCTCTCTGATTTCAAGCCTCATATGATCTAAAATACTTCAATAAGTTAGTTTTGCAAGTCAATACTATTACTTTTATTTTAAATTTCTTCCTGTTCCTTCTTTTAAAGTCTAGTAGGGAGAGGAAAAAAATGGCTTTAACATGTGGCCTTAAATACTTCCCAGCTGAAAAAATACAGTTAACCAGCATGAGGCTAATGGGCTGATGTACAAACTGATGATCCACACCAGTTCCCCTGCAGCCAAATAACATCCTCTGGCCTGTATACACAGCAGCTGATTTTACCGTGGATGTTCCAGTTTCTCTTTTTCCTGCATTTCCGATCACTCCGTACAGAGCTCTAATGTTAATTCAGACTCTCTTAGCCCATTAACTGAGTGATGCAGCATCAGGCTCCCCTGCTCATAGAATCCCGCTTTTTTATTTCTCTGCAGCTGATAGTCTGCTACTCGTTATTTACCTTGCCCTTTTCTTAATGATGTCCTTCTCCATGAACATCATTCAAAACAGACAAAATAACAGTTTAAACTACTTCTGTAGGTTACATAGCCTGTTCATTTTTGTTGTTGTTCTTATCTAAATAGCCCTTTCTAACAAAGTGTTTGAAATTCTATCTTTTGAAAGATCTTTAACTCAGAAAAGCTGCTTAAAAATGAAAGTTAATAGCTAGTATTATTTGTGCACTACCAGTAATAAGGCATTGGTTAAGTGTTCTTTTGGTATTGTTTTCCTTTTACATTTTTCGTCTCCCTCTTCTTCTTATTTTTTTTTTTTTCTTTTTTTTTCTTTCTATTTTCAGCTTGGTTTTGGTATTTAGGGAATTTGGGTAAGAAAAATTACTTTTGAAAAATACAAGAATGACGGAGTTTTTTAGCTTGCTTTCCTGACAAAGAATTTTTGTGTTTTTAGATACTGGAAACAGTGTCAAGATTCAAGACATCTCTTGGGAATTAACAAAGAATTAAAATATACGTGAAAATAATGTAGAGATAGAGAAAATTCAACTCTCTAGATCTTTTACAATGGTGAACAACTCATAAGATCTGTCTGTAAATGAAGTCCATAAAACTGTTAGATGTTCATAATTTTCAATTAAAACAAAGCAAGTGAGGAAAAGAGTATATATTCTTTACAACATAAATGGGCCCACTGCTCTCAGATGTCTTCACATTAGAAATAACCAGAATCAATTCCATTTAACTGATGTAAAAACAGGAGGAAAAAGAAATTCCACGGAAAAAGAGATTCTTTGGACCAATATAGGCTAAAAATTATATAGCTATTTTAAAATACGTAGTTTTATTATGAAGAACAAAAATGATTCGATATATTTTTTAAGCTAGTGTTTAGACTTCAGTGTTTTGCAACTGGTGGCCTACAAAAGCCTCTCGGACCTGTGAGGCAGTTCTAAAAAGTTTCTGAAATGTAGCTCAGAAAAGCAAACATATTTCAGCAGACTAAATTCATAAGGATGTTGGCACATCTGAAAGGGCTGAAAATCATCACAAAGTGTTAGCAATGCTATTTCCCACTTCTACCTATCAACAAGAGAAAATTTCCAGCCTCCCCCTCAGCTGAACTGCTCTATTTCAAGCCAGAGCTATGTACTGAATCTTAATCAAGTTGAGAAGTGGAAGACTTAAGAGGAAATCATTTGAACTCAGAGCTGTCTCCTATGGTTTTTAAAGGCTTTTTTTTTTTTTTTCTATGGTGATGCCCTGGCTGTCAGAGTTTACATGCTCTAGAGGCTCAATAGCTGTGATATTTATTAACCAAGTGGTTATGATCAGAACTTTGTCACTCAAACTTCCTTGGTATCACCTGACATATGGTATCATGTTTGAAATACCACTCAGTAAATCACTGATAATGTCAATGTAATTGCTGTAAGCTAACACAGGGTATAATTCTTTTCCCACTGAAGCTGATGGCAAGAGTCCTATTGATGGCAGTGGTGCAGGACTTAATCTTCTAACCAGAAAGAACTTTCTTTTTCTTAATTGCACAGAAAGAATCAATAATTTTCTAAAAAAACCCCTACTCTTTAAATGAACTTACATTTATAAATAGTAGCATGTTAAAAATTTCATGATTGACTTTTTTTGGTAGATAATGTTGCTGTGACTATTTCAATATGTTTTATTTGTGAGTCAGATGCTAATATATTCATAAGTAGATGAATATATGAATGTAAGAGCTCTGCATATATCTCTGTTCCATCTGTTATTTCTTTTTGCCCTAAATTTAAATACTCAGTGCTAGCATTGCTATTAGTATGTCCTCAAATTTTGCCATATATTAATTAGATTATATTCATGGAATGGTTTTATTCTGCCTTTTGCGATTTAATTTTTAACTGGTCATTTTCTCATAAAAAATGTTAAATTGTCAAAAAGAAAACTTTCCTGTAAAAATACTTCCACCCTCCCATGTTCTGGGCAGATTGTGTGGTGGAGAGACACTGTCACTGCTGAGATGTGAGAGATTCAGAGTCAGCTCTCCATTTCATACAGTTTGGAACAGAGTCTTAGATCTGGGCCTCCCACACTTGGGAGGTGCAGGGATGCAGACTCAGGATCTCTCTGGCTGAGTGCTTGTGATGAGTGGTTTTTTTGGGTGATCAGATACCTTGCAGATTTATTTCTCTGTCTGATGTGTGGTTGCCTAGAATGCTTAGAATTGTCTTAGTTTGTTCCAATGTTGGGCAAAATTCAAAATCCCAAGAGTGTTTAATGACATAAAAACAGTCTCTATAATTATGATGCATTTGCAGCACCTGACCAAAACTAGCCACTGTACACAGGGGTTAACTGAATGCTGAAAGTTTCTGCAGTTATTCTTCAGAACTACCATTTTCACTACTGATCACCATATTTGGATCTCTTAATAAAGTGTTAATAGTATAAAGCATTTCAACTTGAATTTTACAGCCTTAATTTATTAGAAAATTATTTGTATTTGCCAGCTAGATGTTTGAAAATTTCAAATGTTTTGGTGCCTCTAAGACCTTAATAAAATTGATATTTTTTTCATTACACTCATTCCAGAATATGTACTGACATTTTTGACAAGTATGAAAGAAAATTTCCTTTGGTAAAGATTTTGCATGCTAAGGCAATACACAGATAAATTTTAGGGAAAGTGAAGGAGTAACTAGCAAAATAACAGTGTGGTTTGATTACATCCAACATCTTGTCTTGTTTTGTCTATTCCATGATTATTTTATTTATTTATTTATTTATTCCTCCTAATTGTCTGTCTCATCATCACATATACTTTCTTACTCCAATGTGGGAAATATTTTTTTATCTTTTAAGAAAGGTGGCTGCTGTAGAAGAGAATTATGGTAGAAAAAGTAATGTCCATCAAAAATTAAGAACTTTTTCTTTATAGTCTCATTTCATTCAAAGGTTAGTGCAAACAGCTCTGTAGATAAACTATAGATATCATTTTGAGTTGTAGTTTTCTCTTTCTCTGAAGGCTATCCAGATAATGTGTATGTGGACTTGCACACAGAGGGGTTATCACTACATTTGCCTCCTTCTTTTGAACTTCCATGTGCCATTTGACTCTTTTGACCATAGGCTATAACTGTACTCATTCTTATTTTGTAAAATTCATTGCTTTGATCTCTGATGTCTTCAGTGTCATCTGGTATCCCTCAGGGACATGTTCTAGTAGCTACAGTATTTCTTTGTTATATGTATGTTGGTCGGAATTACTTGTGTTCACAGTTCAAAATGTCAGGCAAATAGCTCTTGGCTTTATTTATCACTACTTGAAGACCCTGTAATAGCATGTACAGTGCTGCTTGATTGTCCTTCCATTATCAAGCTTTAGATGATGCTAATTTTCTTTGGTGTAATGCTGAAAGAATAGTATGTTAAGTGGAATAATTTCAGCTGGAAGTGAAGCCTCTTAGGAGTCTTTTATCTTTCTTGGGTTTTAGCTTTTCCTCTTTCCAGGCTTAGCAGTTTCATATTCATGAGACTTTGGCTGAGATTCTAGGACATTTTGAATGGCCAATGTTATCTAGGAGAAATGGACACCTAACTTCAATTTCCAGATGAGTATGCTTCTCATGCAGTGACAGAAAATGGAAATTGCTTACTCAGGATCACTCACTTCTGCACCCCTAGACTCCTTCCCTAGCGAAAGAGTCCAGGATCTCAAGATTTGCCACTTCTAGTGTACTCAGGCTTCTGACCCTTAAGGGTAACAGACCCACAGAGAAGCATAGCATAGTTTTGCAGAGAAGGAAAAGTAAGTATGTTTAGTGTTTCCTCAGAACCCTTCCCCTGGCTAAATGCTAGCTCAGACAGAAAACATTGAAGGTATTAAGAAAGCTTCCATGTCATCTGCTCAAATATCCTCAGGGTAACATGAAGCCTCTTTACTTCAAGTGGTGACTGGCAGGTAAGCTACATTTAGCTTTACTCACAGACAGTGGCTGAAATGGGCAGCTGGGCTCTGCTTGAGGCAGTTCTTTGGGATCCGAGGGGGGAGGTGAAGCCTCCATATCACAGCAGGTTCACCATCTGTGTTTGAGGAACATCTTCATACACATGGTGACTATTTACACTCTTCCTGCCATCCTTCTACCTGAACTCTGAACTTCTTCAGCATTGTTGTCCTGAAGGCAGTGGCTCCCAAATAATTTGAATCAACAGATGTCTGCCAGTCTACAACAGTTTGTAGAAATCAGTGTGTACTCTACTCTGCAAACTGTGAATTGACAGTTCTGTGCATTTCTTATATAATTGCAGATTAACTACATGGCCTATAAGAGAGTTTGGATCACTGCAGAGCAGTGCTGTGAGAGGAAAGAGGGTGTCAGACAACTTTTTCACTTTTCCCTTACGTGTGTACGTACAGAGACACTTGTATATCTCTATATGTAACTGATCATTCTTACTTCTGTTGAAAGAAAAAGGCATGGATTTTCTTCAGCTTTGCAGCAAAAATGGGTTAACACTCAATTTTCAGACAAGTTTTTCTCCTTTCATCATGAAACTAAGAGTAAGTTGTGGGCACTTGTATCGTCTTGATACTGAATTCATTACTCCTAAAGAACCAGAATAAAAAGACTTGTTTTTTTTATTGTTGTTTTATTATTATTATGAATCTTCAATTATTTCTTTAAAGGAAAAAGTAAAGGCTTATTATGACTGAAACCTCTTTTTCAGAATGTTCTGGGCTTGTGTTTTTGGCTGTGTCAACTTCCTTTAAAAAATATGATTTAATATATTTGCATTCAGGCTATTGAATAAATGAATGCTGATAAATAAGTCCAAATTGTGCAAAATAACACTCAATTATGACCGGTTAATAATTCAGGTGTCTGGAACAATACTACTAAATAAGTCACACTGATAAAAGTAAAATCTGATTTTAATTCACATCTGAATATACTCAGTGATAATGGGTACAGAACAAAACAAAAAGCAAAAGGGAAGTCTTTTTCCTATCCTATGTACTACAGCCAGTACAAGTGACTAGTGAACACTGGTCTTGGAGTAGAGAGAGCTTCTTTCTATTCCTGTGCTGCTAACTTCTTTTATGTTATTTCTTTATGCCTCTGGGTTTCCTTGTTTTCTCTGTTTATTTAGAGCATATGAGATTCACAAAAGAGCCATGTTAATGTTTACTGTGTGCAGTTATCCACGCCTTACAAAAATGCAAAGGAATAATTTACCTAGTGCTTTGAGTTACACTTTCATGGTAAGTTTTTTTTCTGTTTTTTGGAGCAGGGATATAGTCATCTTTGCCTGTGCTTTTAAAGGTCCAAGTGCAATATGGTTCATATACTAGTGTAAATAATAACAGATCTTTTTTTTTCTTTTTTTTTTTCCTCCTATCTGTATCTATGGTTTCTGAACATAACTAAATTCACAAACAGTAAGTGGTCAGCCTGAGATCACTTTAATCCTGTACTGTTTAGGATACAGAGCCGCAGAAATATTTTCTAGAAATAATGCTGTCTTAAAACTTGTGTTCACTTTGATTTTAGAAGGGAAAGAAAAATAGTATAAAGGGAAAGCTGCAAATGACTGAAAACCAGCCAGATGGAGTGGGAAGAAAAGAGTTGAAGGCCGTAGGACACAGACTGTGTTTTGAGCCAAAACCATTACAGAGGAGAAAACAAAAGGTAGGCAAAAATCAGGCCCACACAGTCAAAGGAAAGATCGGGGAGAAGATGGCAGGAGGATACAGCCACTGAGACAAGATTTTAATGCAGTTCCAAAGGGGACAGTTTACAGATCCTGTGTCTTTAGTCCGTGGAAAGACTTGAAGGAGCAGAAGGAAGGATCGCATAAAAAAAAGCAACTGCACTAAACCGTCACCAAATAAACATGATTTCTTTATTTCAATTCCACATTTTCCCCGACCTTTTACACATGAAAAGAAATCTTAAGATTTTACCCCAGTAAATCCTGCCTAAGATATTTTTGCCTAAAGAGTAAAATCAGGCAGAGGGTAGAGGGGAAGGCTGGGGTGGAAGGGAAGGTGAGCTGAGAAGCTAAGATGTACAGTGCTGCAATCCTTGTAACGCAGACATGAGCTGCAATGCCAGATGAGGTCACCTTGGAAAAGGATTATAGCACAGAATGACCATGACACAGTCTGGGGAGCCTCTTTGATGAAGGGCTGGTAACAACTTCCTGTGGTTTCAGATGTAGTGGACATCACACGTAAGAGAGATCAGCATGCATCTAGTCTTAAATATTCCCCTCTCCACCTCCTACAAATCCATGGTATTTTCTGGACCTTGTAAACCTTCAGTTACTCCTAGCCTATGCTGCCCTCTAATGCTCAGTCTCACAGCCGCAATGGTTACCTTTGTATTTGCAGCTGGATGTTGTTTATATGGTACAGTTTATATTTTCTTTCTATATTTTAATATAGGAAGCATTTAGAAATGTATGAACTATTTAGGATAATGACTAATATGAAGCTGTCATGCAGCTCAACATCTTTTCAGGGTAGTTGTTGGACTATTAGCACACCTCTTCCATTATAGCAATTTCTTTATTGAATAGTGAACAAGTGAAGATTGTTTATGCTAAAAGGAAGAATTCTCAGTAATATCTTATTAAACTAATAACTTTACTATTGTAAGGTAAAAGGTAGGTGATATATTTTATTTATTCTGATGTTTAGCTTCTTTGAAAGAAATGGAAAACACTAAGGCATCAAATGGATCAAGTTGTTAGTACAAAACAACTCTTTAGTGTATTTTACTAGCATTTTGTCCAACCTAACTTTGAATGTGCTTACTGAAAAGCATTCCAGTATTTGTAGCCCAGACATTAATGGATCTTCCTGTAAGAATACTTTTCTGTATCTTGTGTTTAACCTGGTTATTTCCCTTGTTGCTATGTTTTCCCTATCTTTATTATTCAAATTGGGTTGCTATTGTTTTCTACTGCCTTAGCCAAACTTAGACATACTCTGTTTTTGTTTTTTTTTTTTAAATCATTCCTTGCATATTCTTAACTCTTTTTCATGCTTCTTTTAGAGTATGCTGCATGTGGCAGTGATGAGAATCACAGATCTGAACACAGCACTCTGCTGTGACAATGTGTGCTTACTCTCCGTTCTCATTGAATAATGCCTCTCTCTATGAACCCAAACTTTATGCACCCTCCTACACTATTTATTGCCTACAATTTCTTATTTTTTTTAAATTTGAGACAATGAGTATTTCCACTTCCAAACATTACTTAAAATAGCCATAATGCTGAATACCTTCATAGTATTGAGTGCCTTCTCACAAGAAGCTATTCAACAGCCGAGTCATTGCCATCTAGCATTGCTTTCTAAGGGTCAGTTAGCCAGTGTCCATTAAACTGGGTAGTTTTCCTGTGTAGAATAAAAGGAATTAATTCTTAATTATATGCCACAAGAGGTAAAGCCTCAAGGTACTGTACTAAGATCCTAGTGTATTTCTTCTCTTGTATTTTCTTCAACAATTCACTCTGGAATGATAGAAAAGAAGCAGTTGAGTTCATTTTTCAAAATGCATATTCTTTCTCAACCTGTGCACCTGATTGCTCCTATGTCATGATCTTATATTGATATATGATTCAGCTAAAACTAATTGAAATAAACTGACTCAGGAAAAGTTGGAATGTGCTTATATGCTGGATTTTTTTTTCCTTTTTTTTTTTTTCCCCCCTTTTTTTTTTTTTTCATGAAGATACTAAAAAGTAACTTTTCACTCTACAGAGCTTAGTTGTGCTCCCTCAAAAATCTTTGCTGGGATTCTCTCACACCTTTTGTTGCTGAAGAGCAAAGCTCTCCAATGCAGTCAAAACCTTGCTGCTTTATCCCAGATAGGTATTGTCTCTGAGCTTGGCCCCATAAATTCCTGAGCCTTCTGGAGACTCTCTGGAGATGGAATAATTTTGCTTCAGGTGGCACTGCTCTCCTGATCTGAAGTTAAGTATTTTCTTAAGCTTTTTTACGGAGCCTAGATATCACAAGAACAGTATATGAGAAGTGCTTAAAACTGTAGTTCTTTTGGGCTTGCAAGGTGTTTCAGTGTCTGCTCTGAATTATGGCACACTCTTTACTCCCACTTGTTTCAGCTCTCACTGCTTACCTTATCAAATTCAGTAAGACAGCATTATGTGCACAAGATTAATGGTATTTAATCCTCAAAGTATTCCATGTCTTACTCACTGGACAGCAGGATGCTTCCAGTAGCTTTTAGCTCAATTTTTGTTGCTGTTTTTTGTAATTCTTCAGAAGGAGAGGGCCAGCCCATGTTTCAGATGTGGTCTTTTTTTGTAGACTGAATAGCAGATGTGGATAGATGATGCAATGAGCTTGCTAGAAGGTGGCTGTTTCTTCAGACTGTGCTGTCATTTTCAGGGCCAAGCAAAGGAATCAGGCTCTGGAGTTTTGTGCAGCTTTCTAAATCACCTCTCCAGCACTGAAAATCTCAGCCAAAGTCCTTTAGTAGTATTTATTTTTCACATGCATTTAGTTAACAGCAAAGGAGCCTTTCAGTGGAGATAAAACTGCCCATTCTTTCAAAACCCAATGCTTTTTGTTATATTTATTCATTTATCAATGCTGTGAAAGTTTCATGAGCTCCAGCCATTGATTTCAGAAGCCAATGCTATTTTTCCTGTTTATTATAATTTATTGTCTCATTGTTGCCAGTAGTTTGCACTTAGTTGAGTTTCCCACACAATATACAGGAAACATCTCTATAGCATCAGGCTTCCTCAGACTGATTCCCACAGGGGCCGGGAGGGACAAGCCACTCCCGAGTGCTTTGTGATGTGGTTTCAGAGAGTCATGTTAAATCCACCATTTGGAGACTTCCTTCCTTGCACCTACAGCAGCACATGTTGTAGCCAAATCATGTCTGCTCCCACTACCCACACAGCCTTTGAGAAAATGTTATCTGCGTGTGTGCTTTCACAATTGTATCACTTACCTTTATGCGCTTAACATGTTTATTACCAGTCTCCAGTGAGAATGTGTGTCTCTGAGGGTGTCTATTTGTAGTAGAACAAAGCTAATGAAATTATTCAGTTAGGGTATTTAATTTCAATTTATCTTTCCTCTCTGTTGATTAACTGATGACTTGCAAATGTTGACTGATGTATTAAGTTGTCTAGGTGGAGGTGCTGTGGGTAGTAAAGAGGGCCAATATACACATGTTTCTTTAAAAACACTCCTTAAATAATACCCAGGAGTCTCCTGGGAAAGCTGGGAAATTAAATGAACATTGTCTGTGTCTTCCTCATGAGCAATACTTCCCTGCTAACAAACAATGAGTTCAAGGTTTTAGAACAGAGACAACTTTATTGGGAGTGGGGGGAGCAATGAAGGAAAAGGTGAATATGGAATTAACTTCACAAAGTCAGTGATTCATAAATCAATTCTATTAATTTATGTCATCACCCTTTCCTGGTGCCTTCCCTCTTCACTCCTCTCTCCTCTGGCTCCCCCTCCACCCCACCTCCTACTGGATGTGCTGTACAATAGTCGTGAGCCTACCCTCGTCCCTTGGTCCTGGTGGTTAGTCACTACTCTACTTCAGGACACATTGCTCATGTTTTTGGGTTTTTTTTATCTTAAAGTCAAGGCTGACTGAATCAGATTTTGTCTGTTTTCAGTTTTTGACCTTACAAGGTCACATGGTCTATGAGGACTTTGTCATTTTCACAGCATGCTGATTCCAGCTAGGATGCTGGGAAAGCTGTATTTGATAGCCCTGGCTTAAGCACCCTCAGCTCTGTCTAACACACTGCAGTTGTCCTGGTGCTTTCTTTGGTTTTCTTAGGTTTTAGCAAGGACCACTGCAAGCATTTCACAAAGTGGCACATAGGAAATGGTATTTAAGCACAAGATAACACTTTTTTTACCCTGAGGGTGGTAAAACACTGTAGCAGGTTATGCAGAGAGATTGTGGAGTATCCATCCTTGAAGATACTAAAAGTCTGACTGGAAATTACCCTGAGCAACTCTTAGCAAGTGGGTTGAACTACATGATCTCTGGAGGTTGCTTCCCACCTCTACCATGCTGTGGTTATATAAAAAGTATGGTACTTTCAGTTGTCAACCAAGATACCTGCAATAGCAGTTCCAGAACAACAAATGTTATTTCATATGAACAAAAATATACCAATTAATCAGTAATGGGTTCCTTTTAAAAGTGATTGCCAGAAGAATATATCTGGAAATATCTTGAGATCTTAAATGCTTATCCGGGTAGCACAAACTTTGGCAAAGTTCATGATCA
Source organism: Actenoides hombroni (assembly GCA_024336885.1). Lineage (NCBI taxonomy): Eukaryota > Metazoa > Chordata > Aves > Coraciiformes > Alcedinidae > Actenoides > Actenoides hombroni. Next base: position 735,579 of record WUAM01000191.1, read on the forward strand.
AATGCTATGAATATATGTGGTTCAGCTGTAGTGTTCATGCCAGACTCATGACTGATCAATAGAAATTCTTTCTAAATGAACGTTAACTGAATTTTTTTTATTTGCTAAGAATTTCCTGCTGCCAAAACCCTACAGAACACAGTTTTCCATTTTCGTATTTCTGCTCCTAAAAAAATCAGACTGTTGTTTTGTCTAATATATGACTCTCATAACAAGAACACCATACCTAGGTCTCCCTCCATAAAACACTAGGTATTTAGTCATCTCCTGGTCAGCTGAAGAAGACATTGTTTTCAAAGTTCTCACTTCAAAGCACAGTGAGGACATATCACCCGGCTTCAATCTACCTCATGTGTCAAAATTAATTTTCACTGACTACCAGAGAAAGATATTTTACTGGTCAATGCTTTTTTTTTTTTTTTTTTTTTTTTTTTTTTACATTTACTTACTTATTGACATATATTTGTATGTGTGTTTTAAAACAAGACAAACCCAGCTAATTCTCTGTTTGTCTAGCAGCCTTTAGGAGTGGTTGAGTTTCTTTTCTATCAGGAAATTTAGTGAAAATGTGTATCATGGGAAGATTACCATCTCAAGAAATAGAAAACTGGATGAGTTTTTTTTTCCTCCCAGGACCTTCTGCAGATTTACACATATATTGTCCAAGGTGCTTGGTGCTCCATCATTGTTTTCTGTCTTGGCATTCAGTTTGCTCTTTTTATCCACTGGCTCAGAGGTGCTGCTACGCATTTCTAAGAAATATGTTTTTTCAGACTGTCTTCCTGTTTGTTCTTCCGCTGATCTTTGTCACTTTGTTCCTTTTCTTTCCTCTTACCCTCTCTTTTAACTTGTAATATCTGTTGTCCTAGTGAGCTTAGAAAGATGATAACAGGCAAAGTGAATATTTTCCTCTGTCTCTGCTTCCTTGTCTTTTATCTTGGTTCAAAATTTGCATATTTGGATCATTCCCCTTTTCAGGCAGAACCTCCTACAATTACCTTGTTGCATTTAACATCTCCAAAAAGGTTATTAGCTATTACTAATCATAAGGATAATGACTAGAAAGGCATCCCTACAAAACTTTTATATGTCATGAAAATCTATAGAAAATTTAGAATATCTGGAATTGAAAACACTTCATTGCACACTTCTTTTTTTTCTGTAAGTTCTGTTAAATTAAAAAAATGCTTTTCTGTACTTTACAGGACTGAGGTGAGTCAATGAAATTACTTAGATGCCTGAGGCAACAGACTGAGTTGTCTGGAATGATAATGATTATTCAAATGATAATTATCCAAATGACCCAGATTTCTTTCTTTCTGTATTTTGACAAATTGCTAGGAAGTGACGCCTCTGCTGTCTGTGGTTCTGTGGGCAGACATGTTTGGATACCCACGTAGGTAAGCTGTATAGATCAACAATGCAACTAAGGTGTATCAGGAGTCAAGTGTCTAAAATAGTGTCTCTAGTGCAGTTTTCAAGACTACTAGCTACTGTAATGGCATCATTTTTTATTATTCTATTACACATCATTGTCTTTATGTTACAAGTTTGTATTGTGCAAATTCAGAATATGCAGTCTGTTTGCAATCATCAAGTGGCAATTTATCAGAATTAATTTTATTTTGTCCAAGTGTTTTTCCTGAACCTTGTACAGAACAGGATCACAATGATTGTTTAACTTATAGGGTTCATAGCTGCAGGCTTACAGTTTTAATAGGATAAAATATGATTTATCCTGGAAACCTCTCTAGTGACATCCCTCTGCCTCCCTGATCTTTCTGACTATGCTATGGGAAGCTTTCCATCTAGGCTGAAGCTGTGCATTTTATGGTGTCTTCTGCTAAATATATTAGACTTCAAAAGTAATGGTGCAATAGCAAAGGAAGAGTAAAAGTCTTAATGTATTTCTGGAAATTAGTATGTTTAGCCTTTCTTTATGTTCTGAGTTTTGAACATGGTTCTCAAGTAATCCTTTGGCCTTACTTGCATATTTATTTATTTATTTATAATAGGTAAGTTCTTTCTTTCTTCCCTTCCTCTTTGCCAGATTACTGTGGACTCATCTTCACTCTTGCTTCTGTAGCTGTAGGATTTGGAAATGCAAGTGCTTAGAACAGGGTGTCTAACTGTAACCACACAGTGGTGTACCTTGAGAAAGAGACTAGCCTTTGGGTCTCTGTTTTGTTTATTAATGACTGATATTATTTTCCTTTGCTACATTCAATGTTAGTTCTTTAATGGAGAAGGACTAGGGTAAAAAGATGGAAGAGAAGAACTAAAAAGCAGCAGTTGCTTCAGAAACAGTAGTATAACAAAGTATGGCTAAAAAGTAAATAGGAAAATCTTAAGCAAATAGATGAGCAGATTTGTGGAATATGAGGAGGTGTCATGACTCTTTATAGTAGTTACCTAAGGGTCTCTCTTCCATATGATCATGGGTCAGACAGAGAAAATCCATACCAGTCCTTTCACCTATTATTCAGTTATCTGTATGTCCTGGTTTGAGTGAGAACAGAACTAATTTTGTTCAGTGATTTTACTTTTCAGCTCAGTTCTTCTAATTAACTGCACTTTCTGAAGTTAGCAGCCTGTTCACACAGACAGTGTCTGCTTCTAGCAGTAATAACACCTCATGTTTAGAGTTACTACCAAGGATTGGTGTGCAGACCAAGGCCACTGCTGGATCTTGTGTACCACATTGGGGGGTGCAGAAAACTGAAAGGCTGCACCTGCAGGGAGGAGTGGACAGGACAGGTGACCCTAAACTGACCAACGAGGGATTCCATCCCATATACGTCATATTCGGCATAGAGCTGAGGGATCCAAAGGGTCTTTGGGGCTCTTCTCCCCTCTTGGACTGCTTTGCTTGGCTTGGCTCAGGTCTTCTTTTGGTTCCTTCCTCGAAGCATCCAAAGAGGACTCTGTTCTGCCTTCGATCCGGTCTGTGTGTTCCTGAACCTGGTACCAGAATCCAGCTCCTGAACACAGCTCCCGTCTGCTGCGAGGCCCAGTCTGGGACAGCCCCAGTGCCTGCTCCACAGCATCAGTGGTGACGGTGATGTAATTACCATCAGGGGGGTTGGATTCAATACTGGTCTTTTATATATTTGTATGTATTCCATTTTTATTATTACGAATTTCCTTTTCATTCAAGCTGTTCTAGTTTCCTTTTCTAATCGCTCAGTCTCTCTCCCTTATTCCCTTTCTCTTCTCCCTTTGGGGAGGAAGGGGGGTTAACAGAGAGCGTCTGTTATAGGTCTAAGGGGCTGCCCTGACCCTAAATGGTGACAAACATAAATAACATGTTTAGAATTTACAGGAAAACCAAACAGCTAATATTTGCTAAAGCAAAAATAAAACACTTAGGCTAAATAATCTATAACTGCACATTCCTAATACTGAAGCACATGTTTAACTACACTGCTAAATGGGGTGAGAACGTCTTGCATTTTTTCAGATTTGAGCCATTAATGCACTGTAATAAACACAAATATGCATCTATTTCAGTGTCTTGTCAGTCATTCATTCTGACAGTTATGCCACTGTTTTTTAATCTCACATTTCTCTTACAGCCTCTCCATGTCTCTATTGACATTCTGATGTACCAACTCACTTCAACTTCTGGCTTGCAAAATCTCTCGCTTTTTCATTCAAGTATCTCCTAGCACTCCCATCTTAAAGTAATGTGCTAGATGACCCAACAAAAAACACCTCACCAATATGAAGCTGAATCATTCATGGTGTCTCTAAATGCCCAAACCAAATAATTGCCTGAACATATTACTACTAGCCTTGTTATCTTCACCTTCATCTCCTCTATAATAGTTTATCCTCATTCATTGTGTCATATCTAAAATTAGAAGGTAAGCTCTTTGAGTTATAGGTAATATATTTCCCCTTATTCCATTGCCTATAAGTTTTCAGGAGTGTTAAAACTTCAGTTAATACAACACATGCCATAAAATAGTGAATAATAAACTACTTTGGTAATTCTTTTCCTAACTTTTTTTTGTGTTGACTTTTTCCATGATATTATATTAACCTTTCAAATAAAAAAATCTCACTTTTCTGTGTATAAACTAAGGTTTTAATTTTAATCTGTTCATGTTATTGTTACCATCCCCTTTGAGCCAGTTTCTTACAGTTGTTTGTCTTACATACCCAGAAGATATTGTATCATTTGTTAATAAGAAAAAAATAAAAAATCTGTAACGGTAAGAAACTGTTAGTATTAAAATACACAATAGTACTAAAACACAATATGCGATTCTTACTGCAACTGTTAACAGTAGAAAAATTATCACTCTACCAAGCAATACACAGTATAGTCAGGCTTTTTTTCCATTGATACTTTTGAAGAGTAGAATATGCATGCAAATCAAACAAAAACCAAATTTCAGAATGTTTTTTGAGCCTGAGTAAGACTTCAAATACTACAGCCTTCCTTATCCCTGGTTTAAAATTAGTACATATATGAATAAAGACATAAATAAATTGAGATATAAATTATGGAGGTAAGTTTAAAGTGGAATAATTTAGCTAAAATCAAGGCAATCACTTAATCCTGAAACATTCTGCAGTGTTAGGAACATATTTTCAAACTATATCACCTATAGCATATTAATTGTTGTAATCTAGTTAAGAGTAGGAGTTACCAGAATGCTTTTAGTACATCAAAGGTAATGCAGTACAGCCAGGTGAGCTGGAACTAATCAACATAACCCACATTATAGGCTATCACTAGAACAGATCTATTTTGAATACGTTAATATCTTTGCACAGATTCTCTTATGCGTGAAATATTTCTGCATTTGAGCCCAAACAGTTCCCATCAATCAGTTAAGGAATTCTTTCTGTTTCTGAAAGATTACCATGTTGTTTGCTGAATGTATAATTTTTTTCATTGTTACAACTGGAATTTACCTATAGCCTATTAAAAAAAAATGTGCTTAGGATGTAACCACATGGTTTCTGAATAAGTGAGTAGAAACCCCAAAAAACAGTGGTTTATATTGGAAACACTGACTCAATCTTTAACTATGGAGGCATGAATCAGTAATTACCAGTCAATCTTGATCATTCCTAATTAAAGTTTTCCTCTGGTGACATATACTTAAAGCTAACTCTTACTGTTTATTCTACAATATATGATTACAATGAACCCAGTGTAAGTTAAATGTTGTAGTTGTGTCTGGCTACATGCAGCAATTTGATAGAACTTCGTAAGTAATCAAACAAACCTCTCCCCAAAACCTATGATGTACAGAAATTTGATGTTTTCTCATTGCCAACACAATTATTATAACAGAAAAATGCATTAAACATTAATCAATGTATGGATTCATCAAAGTCACAACCAAAATCTACAGGTTACCTGAACAAGGGTATTCTGCCTCCTAGGCCAATTCCAAAGCATTTACCTTCCTTCTATAAGAAATTTCAGAATTGTATTATGTAAAAGAATTGTGTCAAGATCAGTTAATAACATAAACAGTATGAAAAAAGGTAAACATTACATTTTTAATGATTAAAACCTTTACTTCTAAGAATTTTTAAAGCAAAAACCTAATATTTTCAGGTAGTTAGAGGTAGCAACATCTATTATGATTGCTCCCAAATTTTCATCTTAAATTACTGGTTTTTTCAGTTATTTGTAACTAAAACAAATATTTATCACCTGGGTTGAAATTTCCCTACCTAAAGATAAACTTTTCAGCTAGATTGGTTCAGTAATTTCCAAGAACAAAGGTTTAAACATATAACCATTAATTGTATGATCACATACAATTTACCACTAAGGACTCTTGATTCATTCAGGGTACAAGAATAGCTGGTACTTCTTAGGGGAGTAACTATTTCTTTTTTACCCTCTTTATTATAGCTAAACAAACCAAAGAGAAGAAAAAAATTATTAGTATTTTAAGTGGTACTAAACCAGATTATACATACATGTTGCAATTTCAGTTATAGAAGGCGAGTCCAAAAAAAGATACCTTCATTTTGGAACATACTTAGACATGATAGCCCTGAATCCTGTAGAAGTACCTTTCATAACATTTTGTTGGTCCCCATTTTCTGCATTCTACACTGATGAGTTTTATCAAAGCAGCAGAAGTACAATATGTTTACCATATCTTTCAAGAGCTTCAGTTTTAGAAAATCCAGTTCCTAGATATTTAAAACAGTGGAATTCTGAATTTCATTTTATAACATCTGGAAAAGGTGATACATTAGCAGTTATTTCTATGACAAGGAAAGTACCCTCTTCAGTCCTTTAGCCATTATTATGCTTTCTGTGCCACTTCTTATCCTTCCTTTGTGCACAGTATAAAGAACTTGGTGATTATGCTGTTTAGAAGCCCAGCCTGTTCACTTTTCTGAAAAAAAAGTTGTGTGCATCCAAAGGAGTTCTCTACTAGTGGAACATCCTGAAGTACAGATGGCATAAATTTATCTGTTTATTACAAACAACAACTAATAAGAGTGTGAATAATTAATTCAAATATATTGTCTCCCTTAAAATGATATCTCTACTAATGTTAGAAAAATATCACTTGATCCTGTTATACAGAATTTCACACCAATCAGAAACACGAGAGTGGTTTCAAGGTGAGTTACAGCCTGAGCTGACCAATTATCAGCATGGGCCTTTTGTTACAGGAACCATAGAATCATAGAATCATCTAGGTTGAAAAAGACCTTTAAGATCATAGAGTTCAACCATTAATCCTACTCTAGCAAGTCCACCATTAAGCCATATCCCCAAACACCACATCTTTACAGCTTTTAAACACATGCAGGGAGGGTGACTCAACTGCCTTCCTGGGCATCCTGTTCCAATCCCTGACAACCCTTTTAGTGAAAAAATTTTTCTTAATGTCAAGTTTAAACCTCCCTTGGTGCAGCTTGAGGCCATTCTCTCTTGGTCTGTCACTAGTTACTTGTGAGAAGAGACCAGCATCTACTTCTCTACAACCTCCTTTCAGGTAGTTGTAGAGATCCCCTCAGCCTCCTTTTCTTCAGACTAAATAGCCCCAGTTCCCTCAGCTATTCCCCATCAAACTTATTCTCCAGACCCTCCATCAGCTTAGTTGTTCTTCTCTAGACCCATTCCAGCACCAAGATATCTTTCTTGTACTGAGGTACCCAAAACTGAAAATAGTCCTCAAGGTGTGGCCTCACCAATGCTGAGTACAGAGGGACAATCACCTCCCTGATCCTGCTTGTCACACTATTTCTAATACAATTCAGGATGCCACTGGCCTTCTTGGTCACCTGGGCACACCACTGGCTCATATTTGGCTACTTGTCAATCATCATCCCCAGGTCCCTTTCTGCCGGGCAGCTTTCCAGCCACTCTTCACCAAGCCTGTAGTGTTGCATGCAGTTGTTGTGGCCCAAGTGCAGGACCCAGAACCTGGCCTTGTTGAAGCTCATACGATTGACCTCAGCTCATCAATCCAGTCTGTCCAAGTCCCTCTGTAGAGCCTCCCTACCCTCAAGCAGATCAACACTCCCACCCAACTTGGAAACTGAAAACTTACTCAGGGTGTATTCTATCTCCTCATCAAGATCATTGATAAAGATGTCAAACAGAAGTGGTCCCAATACTGAGCCCTGAGGAACACCACTTGTGACCAGCTGCCAGATTGATTTAATTCTATTCACCACCACTCTTTGGGCCCGGTTGCCCAGACAGTATTTTACCTAGCAGAGTGTAAATCCAAACCATGAGCCGCCAGTGTTTTCATGAGGGTGCTGTGGGAAACAGTGTCAAAGACTTTACAGAAGTCCAGGTAGACAACATCCACAACCTTTCCCTCATTAACTAGGCAGGTCATCTTGTCATAGGAGATCATGTTCGTCAAGCAGGACTTGCCTTTCATAAACCCATGCTGTTTGGGCCTGATTGCCTGGTTGTCCTCTATAGGGTGCATAATGGCTCTCAAGATGATCTTCTCCATGACCTTCCATAGCACTGAAGTCAGACTAACAGGTCTGTAGTTCCCCGGATCCTCCTCTCAGCCTTTCTTGTAGACTGGAGTCACATTTCCTAATCTCCAGTCCACTGGGACCTCCCCAGTTAGCCAGGACTGATGGTAAATGGTGGAGGCTTGGTGAGCACATCCTCCAACTCCTTCAGTACTCTTGGGTGTAACCCATCCGGACCCATAGACTTCTGTATGTTTAAGTGGTGTAGCAGGTCACTGACCATTTCCTCTTGTTTTGTGAAGGTCTCATTCTGCCCCTCCTCCCGGTCTTCCAGCTCAGGGGGTTGGGTGTCTAGGGAAAAACTAGCTCTACTGCTAAAGACTGAGATAACAAAAGGCATTAAGCACCTCAGCCTTTTCCTCATTCCTTGTCACTATGTTTCCCTCTGCATCCAATAAAGGATGGAGATTCTCCCTAGTCCTCCTTTTGTTGTTAATATATTTATAGAAATCTAGATCTTTAAAATGTTTCTCTTGATAGAAGCCATTTTTGGGCAGTGGTTCTGTGAATTCAGAGTGGCTTCTGACGTCTGACTAGTTCCAAGTTACTGAAGGTATGTGAGAAAATGCATCAGTAGGAAAACTTATGCTTGGGGGTGTCCATGCTCAAAAGGTAGACCAGATGCAGTGGGCATACAGGCTCCTCTAATATCTTGAATTTCTCATTCAAAGATAGATTCAGTCATTGTTTGTGTTTCCTCAGACTCCTGTTAATTTTCTAAAATATGGAAACTTTCCACATACTGCAGAGAGGTAACCTTGAGCTCTTTGAGCTTACATTTTACCATTTCAGTGCTGTTCTTCTGTCCTGTAACACAGCTTCAGAATAGACTAGGAGGAGTTTGTTACACTTCAGCTTGCATTTACAGCCAGATAAGAATTTAAATAATTGAAGTCCAATAAACTATGAACATAAACATGATACATGTTACTTAGCCATAAACTGCAGCCAATGAGGAAATTTAAATGACATGTTCCTCATTTGCTTGCATTCTCTACAATGTGTGAAATCAACTAAGTAGCAGTTCTCTTAATGAAAATACCTCCTCTGCAGGCTGTGATTTTTTCCCAAATGGAAGGCTGACCAAAGAGCTTTATTCTATTAGAGCTCCTTAGAATATTAAACTGTAATAAAGCTTTACTGATGAAAAATTTCTGTGGTAAAGCTTTATTAACAAAAAAACCCAATCAACAGTAATTTCCTACAGCCTCATCACTTCCATTCTTTCACCTTACCACCTGTGGGACTACATTGTTTTTGTGCCTTCTTTTCTCTTTGATCTTACCCATGCTGGAATGCAGGAAAAGAGAAGAAAATAGAAGAAAAGAATATTCAACTTCTCAGTTGTTTTCAATCACTGAAATCAGATGAGCTTTGCAAACACAAGGGTCAGCGAAACACACAGATGCTTTTTCAGAATTGAAATTTAAACACCATTTTGAAGGTAGGTTATGAAAGGTATTTATACCACATTTTTTCTAACTTTTTGAAAAGACAAGCAAAAGTAGGGTAAGGAAATACATTTTAAAAGACAGTCTGAAAACAAAAGGAAGCATGAGGCCTTTTTTACTTTCTTTCATTGTTCAGTTGCCCTTAAGGGGAACACTCTCAGGATTCACCTGTGGAACAAAAGAACAGACCACAAAAACATCCCGGGACTCTGCTTGTTTTGACTTAGCAGAATACACAACCCAGCACAGCTCATCCAGTTCTCTTTATCCTATTGTGTGGAAGCATCAGGGCTTCATCTAGTGTTCACAAAGAAAATTACAGTTAAGAAGAATAAAATCTAAGCCAATGATATATAGCAATAATATTAGTCCACAAATTTTTCTTTTAACAGTTGTCAGGCACAGTGTCCCATATTTTGTGTGAAGTTCTAACTGGTGTTTACATACATGATTCACAGCATTATCCATCCTAAAAAATATACACCGATGGAGTGCTGTTGTTTACAGATCAATACATGTAGTCCTAGCTGTACTGACTTGAGTATTGTTAAAGTTTTCTTGATTTTTGAATTGTTTTTAAATGACTGTTACAACGTATAAATCTATTCTGATATATAGGAGAGTTTTATTTGTTTTTAATTCTCCAGGTTTAGCTAGTTATGCTAACAATTCAAATGTCTTGAGCTGTCACTTGGCCAATAATCTCAGGTTATATCCTGTCCCCTACATAAAAGAGTAGTAGGAAAATTGTTTGCCATCTACTTGTTTCAAAAGATCTGGGCCAGCTTAAGAATAGGGCACTAATCTGTTCCTGGTTATGATCCATGCTCAAAGCCAATGAAGAAACCAAGAAGAATCTTTTAATGAATGGGGTTAGACTACTCCTAAGATGGTACAAAATGTACTCAGTGCAGTTTAGAAATGAAAAATCTAAACTGTGGCAAATAAACTTGTTTGGGAATGGCTAACAACGTACAGCAAACAATATAGGACTCTTACATCTTCCTACAAGTTGCTGATCACAAAACGCTCTGAAAATGTTTAGTGCCTCTTCAAAGCAGGCCCAGAAGATTATTTTCTAAGTAGAAGTAGGTAAAAATTTAAAGAAAGGTGACTAAACTCTTATTGATGTCATGATATGAATCAGAAACCTCAGAATGTCTAAAACAAGTACTGCATGGAAATAAGAAGCCATGTTTAAAGATAGGGATGTCAAAGAAGTTACATTTTCAAGTATCCCCGGTTCTAGAATAATTTCTTTCTTGCAAATATGAAATTATGCTAGAGTTACCAGTATACCCAGAAACATTTCAACATGGTTTTATTATAATTGTATGCTTCTATTCCACTAGTACTCAGAATTATTTTTTATTTTATTTTCTACCCTTGTTTAACTTCTAGTACTAGCAAGAACACCCTATCACTTCAGCAGCAACCACAGAAAATAAAATTTATTTTTAACTACCACTCAGTGTAGATTACGTTAGGCTTGCCATTTCTATTTTTTAGCAGCAAGCTTATAGCTGATATAGAAGATAAATTTATATTGTTGCACTGTCCCTGGAAAATGTGGAAGGGACATCGTCTTAGTCCTCAGAATGAGAATAATCTGTAAAACAGTCTGTATCTGCCACGTCGTTTTCTCTCATACAGTTGTGTATAAATATTTCTAACCTCAATGTCATCTTCCTCCTTCCTTACCTTTCAATAGCCTTTTGAAATCAAAATCCAGCCACAAGACAATTTGGAATCAAGTGCGGCTTTCCTTGGTGTTAAGAGGGTTTGTATAAGACATAATGAATCACGCTTAGCATCATGAAGGTTGTTACCATAGTTCTTTGTTGTATGAAGCGATACACAGCCCACTAAGACACAGTGTGAAGGTGTAAGATTTTCTTCTTCTTCCTCTGTCATGCACAGAAAAGGAGCACTGAGGCTGGTTAATTTACCACAGAGTTTAAGCTTCATGGTTGCCTTCAGTAAGTCGCATAATCTATTGACAGTTCATTTACTAAGTCTTGCTGCTGACTCATGTTTAGATGGACAGCTAGGAAAAAGATGTTTTCTGGTTATTTCAGGCCAGCCTCTCCTAAAAATATTACTTTATAGTGTATGTAACTTCAGTAGCAAAGCAAAATTAATGTAAATATTTCTAGTAAAATTCCCCAAACCTCAACATTTCAGACATAAACCAGACAAGGAATCCAGGCTGATTATCCAAATTATAGTTCAATGAAGTTTATTCCAACAGATTGCTCAGTACTACTGCAACAATAATAATTGAGAGAACTTGTAAAGTGCTGAAATGCATGCCCTTTTTCTCTTTGGCAAGCAGTCAATTTCGTGAGTTGTCCCACCAGCTATTTTGTAGCATCTATTCGTTAGCAGCAGAAACAAGAACACAGCTTGACTCATTAAAACCTATACCTGCTATTTGGAAAAAGCAGTGCCTAGAGTTGTTTCTAAAGATATTCTCTAGAAAAATAAACAAACACAGCCAAACTGCAAAATCATTTAGAAACCATTATGAGTTCTTGAACATGTTTGCTTGCTATTTGCTTTGCCATATTTCTGAAGCAGTAACAGGGTTAATGAAAACATGAAACATATGCAAATGAAAAAGGAATGGTGGAAATGTAAAGAAGCATCTCATTGTAATTAAACTTACTTAATTTACACAGCATTTCACAGTTGGATATAACAAAAAAATTGATAGAATCAATGTGAGCTTAATAGTCCTTTCCCCTGTGCTTCAGAACAAAGCAACAAACCCCAAAGTCATCTGTCATGTGTCAGGAAACAACTTTTAATTTCTCTTCACTTGCAAAATGGCAATGAAGATTAAGGTTCCAGTTTAGAACAAGACACTTGCCACTCTGCTCAGTGTGTGCACATATCAGTGTGTTATGGTCTGAGTTACAACCAAGGGCATCATCTTTTGCTATACCTAGCTAGAATACAGAGACATATCAGGGCAAGATTTACAGCAACACTGAAATATATTAAAGAGCCACAATTCTGCCTTGTAGCTAAGTAGAAAGGCTGTGTCATACTGTGTAATCTGTTCAGCTAACTAGTTCCAGACTTGCTCACCTGGCAGCCATTTCTTGCACAACAATATATACGCCATATAAACACCCAAAATAGAAATCTTAATTTTTACACATTTTAGGACCATTTTGTGTTAAGCCTATAATGTAAGAATATCATGTTTGTTCATGTTATATTCCCCATATTATTCTCAGACTTTCCCCCTCAAGTATGAACATGATACATGTATTGTGCATCCAAGCTGCCTGTTGCTACAACTACTACTTCATACACCATTCTTTCTTAACTCCAGAAATCCATCAGAGTATCTTAAGAAATTCCTAATGAAACTTGTAACATTATTTTCCTTCCTTGTCATTAACACAGAAACCTTTCTCTCTGGATGTTGCTCTGATAATTCTTTTTATTCAACTGGGCATTTGGGTCCACTTTAATGGGGTATCCAATCTCTATTTTATACATTTAAAACATTAAAATTTTGTCTTTCTAATTTTTACTTGTTTGAATTTGGCTGATATAATTTACTAATTGTTTTTCCCTATATTTTGGGGGGATTTGTTTTATTATCATGACAAATAAAACAACCCTACATCATCAAAATAATATTTTTTGGATAGGGATTTTTAAACCTGATTAATAGCATGTATTGTCTTAACATCCTGAAACTCAAGCAAGGGAACTTTCATTAGTATAAGGCCAATTACCTCTTTCTAAACAAATCACACTATTTAAGAAAGCTGAAGTCAGGCATCCAAAGTGGAGATATTCATAGTCCTCTTTTTAATTTTGATTCATGGTGATAAACCAGACAGTTTCTTTCTTTGGAAATGACATAGTAAACTGTTCAAGGTATAAATTCTGGAAAAAAATGGTGCTAAATATTATGTTACAAATGCAGATACCATAGAAGTATCCAAAAAGAATGCTAGAAGAGATACAGATGAACTATTTTCCATAGTTTACACTAGACTGCCAGAGTTGAGCATATCTTCACAAGACAGATGTGTTAAATACAAAAAATAACTGTATACATAGGTATGTTAACCCACTAAATGTAGTTTGTCTTGTGAGAAGATGACTGGATGAAAAATTAGAACACTGAAAAAGTAATCCATACACTGAAAGAATTGATTTATAAAGAACTGTTTGATAATTTGTTTAAAAGATTACTTATTTCCCAGTATAACATCATAAGTAGTTTCAACTTAGTCAGTGGAGTTTCTCATTCTGCGTGTGTTTCAGCTGTCATATTTCACAAATAAAAGATGGAAACGTTTTTCTAATGTTTTTCTAAACCATACTAGGATCTACAGCAACTGACATCATAAAATAGATATTCATTACCACAATAATTATACTTTGTTACCATTTATGCTATGAAAGTGCAGGAACAAACCCAGATATTTAAAATTATTTATGTTATTCATCAGTATAAAATAGAACAAAGATAAAAATTCAGATTAAATTTTCTGTACAGAAGGTTGAAAAATCTACGGATAAATTCCTTGGACATTCACTGTTAGGTATACCTGTCAGTTAAATGTTTTTATTGCAAAATTCATAAAGAGCTCTGGACCCTAATTATAAACTTAATTAAAATATCCCAGTTCCTGAAATAAATATTTTAAACTGTTAAATTTTGAATATTGAACAAAGTTAAAGATGTGTGGTCTTTAATTTTCCTTTCCCCCACCAGCCCCCTTAGGAATGCAACATAGCAATGGACATTTTTTTTCAGTTTAAATACATCTTTAGCATTCTTTCATTAAAAATGCCCTCTCCTTGACTGCTGGTCTACTGATCCATACAGATCTATAGATCTAAGCACAATAAATAAGAAAAATAAATACATAATTTAAAAAGTGAACTACATAAAAGAATTTGACTATTGTAGTCAGAAACACCAATAAGATAATAACTCTGAAATTTAAGGAAATAGCCATTAAAATTAATAAATTATTTTTTTAAAAAATAATATACATGCTTAAATATATAAATTTCTCAGCCTTCAAACAAGGATCTTCCTTCAAAATTTGTGGTAGACAAACCGTAACAAGATTGGAGTAGTTCAACTTAATAATCAGAATTTGTCCTAACCCACTTTCTACAAAAATTAGAACAAAATAAGCCAGAAATTAATTATTGGATAGTGTACAAATAAAACACACCTATTTTTTTCTTTCTTGCCATGTTTTCTCTAACAGCTTCATATGTCAACAAGGTGCAATGGCATTGAAAAAAAAAAAAGTGAATATTTTTGGTTCTTAGAAAAGAACTTTGTTTAATTTTCCTAGAAATTTTGACCTGTGTATCCTGTTATTTGTAAAATGATGTAAGTTTTTTTGTCACATTCCTGCAACATTCTGTGCATGTCATGACAGCAGTTGGATATCTCTGTCACCTAGATATATATTTCAAAGAGAACTGCATACTACTTTTTTCCTAAGGCAAATAGGATACTTCCAAAATAGTTTTTGTTCTGACATTTCCATTGATACAAAAAGTATAGCCATATCTTGAGTGTAAATTTCTAAAACTGTCTATTTATTCTCAAAGTAACTTCAAAAGAGAGTTTATTTATGTAAACAATTGCAAATAATAAGCTATCTGCTTTTCTTTGAAGTCTTAACAGCATCATAGTCAATAAAGCCAAAGTCTGCAGAGTGGTTACAGATTAATGTAACATTATTAATCGCACGATTTGAACTCTCAGCAGCTTGCTATCCATCAGCACAATGGCTGCTGCCTCCCATACTACAAACAAGTCTGAAAACAAGTGAAAAGATATTAGAGTTGCTGTGGAAAGTAAAATGTTTTTTCAAGGTGGCTTCTTAATAACCTTACATAAAAAGCAAGATTAGAAATTGTTTTTCAACAGGGTCTAAGATTCTTTAAGGCACAATTCTGCAGGTGGCTTGTCTTACTGATAGTAAACAACCCTCCATAAGTTAAACATTTAAACATTTATTAAAAACACTCCAAGTGTTTTGCTTTTTAACCAAAGGGATTTGGGCTAGTGTATCTGCTAGCTCAGATTTCCTCCAGTTCTCTCATAACCTGTACTTGCAGTGCTTGCCAAAAGTTAGATGGAAAGACAAAAGATTTTAAAAGCGATTGCCTGAGTATGCACACATCAGTGTTGGGAAGCAGGTTAGTGAAGTTCATAGATGTCACTAGAAGATCTAGGAACATCTTTTTTGACCCACAAAGTTTTGAGATTTAAAAAATACTCCCTTGCATTCTGGAGTGAGAAAACATTGAACGGAGATCCTAATTTTCCAGAGAAATTAGTCTTGTGTTTCAGAAAGCAGTCACCATAAATTTACACACTGTAAGTGTAAAGTATGTTTGAAGATTTCACCTGCAGAAATCCAAAGCTCCATCACTGGATGTGTTCAAATCCATGTTGGATGGGGCCTCAAGCAACTTTGTCCAGTGGAAGGTAGGGGGGTTACAACTAGGTGATCTTTAAGGTCCCTTCTAACTCAAACCTTTCTATGATTCCATGAATTCTGAGAGACTTTTAAGTCATTTTAAGTGTTGTGGTGACTTCTGAAAATGAGACTTTGACTCCTAAGTAACAAGGGTACTTCAGAAATATTTCTAATGGTTAACATGTATTCATACTTCCAAGAAGTAACTATGTACACTTGTTTGTGCAACTCATGTATTTTCCTCCCGAGGGTATGTGCATATCATTCAGTTTGAGAGTTTTTCCACTACAGATCAGTCTGTTTTGTGGACTCTGAGGAGTATGTAGCAAAATTGTTAGCACTATTAAGTATTAATTTTTAAAATGTGAAATCCATAGGGCCAAGTATTTCATCAATTACTAAAGAAGGTGTAAATAGCAAAATGATAGATTTCACATTTTGAATATTTTTCCATGAAGGAACTTTTAAATTGGAGGAAGAGTAAGTATTAATGTCTATAAATATCTGAAGGGTGGGTGTTAAATGGAAGGGGCCAATCTCTTTTCTGTAGTGCCCAGAAATAGGACACGGAACGCTGAGTATAAACTTGAGCATAGAAGGTTCAACATCAACATGAGGGGAACTTCTTTACTGTGAGGGTGACAGAGCACTGCAACAGGCTGCCCAGAGAGGCTGTAGAGTCACCTTCTCTAGAGACTTTCAAAATCCGTCTGGATGTGTTCCTGTGTGACATGGACTAGGTGATCCTGCTTTGGCAGGGGGTTGGACTCAAGGATCTCTAGCGGTCCCTTCCAACCACCAACATCCCATGATTCTATGATTCTATTTTTCTACTCACAGATTCTTGGCATGTTGCCTTTTCATGTCTTAGTTACATCCCTGATGCAGTAAATGCTATATGACATCTTTATCTCTGCCCATAGGCAGCTTACACATCTTATAGGTTTAGCTAATACTTTGAGCTGTTTCACATATCACCTGTCATGCATTGCTGCAAGGACGATGTTTTCTTTTCAGCATTAAATTTTCCTGTTTTCTTACTAGCATTTCTAAGATGACATAAAGTCAAAACTTTCTGGTGTCGTGTGGGAGGAACATACCAACGGAGTCTTTGTGTGGCAATTGTTTAGAAGATGCAACATGACCAGTGAACTAACCCTTACAATATAACTTGCAGCATAAAGTCTATGAGGCACTATATCATGATTTTGAAATAGAATATTTTTTGTATAACCAAAATATTTAGCTTAAAGCATTAATAATTTCTGAAAGAAACCTAGATACACTTTTTTTTTTTTTTTTTTTTTTTTTTTACCAATTCATGCAGCTTAGCAAACTATTGCAGGAAAGGTGGGAAATTACAAACAAACATCAAAGAAAATCCAATCAACAACTTCACATTGGTTTTCCATCAGGAAAGCAATGTCCAAGAGACACTCACAACTCTATTAACTAAAATTTCCATATGTGAGAAAAACAGTAATAAGAGTGTATCTAAATTTTACTTTTGAAGGAGCTTTGTTAAGGAAGACCAAAAGATAAGACAATAATTTTTACTTCTGTACCTAGCCATCATCTGGCCATGATTAGTCTTCACTCATCTTGCAGAAGGGTGCCCTTGACATTACTCATGACACTGAAAGTACTACAAAGTATTTAATTAAAACTATTGGTGCTGATGAATCTCTTCTGGAGTTATACTTTATACATAAATACTGACTACTACATCTTCTAAAGATCATTCAAGACCACCGGCATGTTCAGATTAATTCAAAACTGGCTGAAATCAACAAGAATATCTCCATTAAGTTTCTACCAAGCTGATGGAATTTAAGGTCAAAAAGAAGCACAGTCATGATGATCTGGTCTGGTCTCCTGTTTACAAAGCATTTTATTATTAATTCTCACATCCACCATGTAGTTCCTTATGGACACAAAAGTAATGAACAGAGGAAAATAATACTGAGAATTTACCAAGGAAATATTGTTCCTATCAAAGCTAACTACTTTCTGTAATGAAATTATTTGTCTATGGATGAGGAGAAAGCAGAAGATGTCATATACTGGGAACTCAGATTTGGATATTAACACAATCTTCCTACAAGTATCCTTCTACCCAAATGGAGATAGAAACCAGGCTAGTGTACTGTAAGGCAAATGAAAAAATGACTAGATTGTTCATCTGAAAAGGTAGAAGTTAATGTTCAAAGTGGAACTGGCAGCCATCACAAGTAGCATTCCTCAGGGGTAAATATTTGGGCTGATTTTGTTTCCTGTCTTCATCAACAACCTGGGAAATAAAACAGAATGCATCCTCAGAAAGTTTGGAGAGGTGCTTGGTATCCTGAAGTGCAAGACTTCAATCGAGGGGGACAAGCTTCTAGAACTGACCAAAAGGAAATTAAACAGGCACCTTGAAGTTCAACAAAGATGTATGCAAAGACTTGAATCTACAACAGAAACATCCCATGCAACAGTATCAGGAGAGGACTGACTGGCTAGAAAGTAACTTTGCAGAAAAGGATTTTGCCCTGTTGGACCTAAACAAATAATGTGGCAATGTTGCAGTGAAGGCTATGCACATCAACAAGAGTCTAACTGTCAGATGATGGGACTTGATCAATCCCCTTTATTCAGTACCAAGTCTCATCTGAATGCAGTGTCCAATTTGGAAACCTCAAGCACTAGAAAGTCCCTGAAACACTGGAGCAAGTTCAAGAAGATGGTCAGGATCTGCAGTACATGTCATATTAGGAGAGACTGAAAGTGTTGGATTTGCTCAGCCTTAAGAAGAGAGGGCAAAAGAGCTGTCTAATTGCTGTTTTCAATAACTTAAGCAGAAGTTGAAAGAAGACATCTAGACTGTACTCAGAGGTGCCTAGAAAAAGTAGGAGGCAACAGATGTGAGTTTCAGCAAGGAATGTTAACCTGGTATAAGGAAAAATATTTTCACTGTGACTCAGAGGTGTTGCAAAACCTCCATCACTGCATATTTTCAGAACTCAACCAAGACCCTGAGTAAGGTAAAATAGCTTTACATGTGCCTTTCTTTGAGGCAAAGGTTCCACTAGATGGCCTCCAGCAGTCTCTTCTAACTGAAGCTATGCCCATATTTGAAAATTATCAAATCCCTCAAGACCTTCATTAGGAAAAGCAAAATATGAAGAGCATGATAGAAGTTAACTAGCAGGCAGCCATATTTCATCTGGATCAGAGTCTTTATGACTAACTTACCGTCTTCTAAATCATCACTAACATTGCTTTCCCCATTTTAGCATGCATTTTATATTGCTGAAGCAAGCTTATGCTTCAAACAGAAGGATCAGATCTTGAACTGCTTTAACCTTAATACTTGCAATGTCTCATGTTGTGACTTGCAGGGCGAAGCAATAGTTTTCTTTTAAAAAATTATTTCAACATATTTGCATCCATAAATCTGTAGAGTAAGACTGCATTATGAATCATTACTAGATGAATCATTTTTCTTGATAATTTGACTATTTCTATTCTTACAATAAATACTATTTATTAGCCAGTTGTTACTTCAGTCAAAATATGAGTCGTGTCTCTACTCTGCTCCACTCTAATTTATAAGTTACTGAGTTCTGAGTCCCTGAATTTGTTTTGTCACACTTGCAAACACAGTATAGTTTTAGTTGGGATCAGGACTGTTTTTCTAAAACTAATCTCCTGATCAGTCCCTTCTTGGGCGTCAGACTAGAAGACCTTTAGAGATCCCTTCTGGCCCAAACCATTCTATGATCCTTGATTTAATTTTTTTTCCATCATGGAGTAGCCTCACAGCATGCAAACTGAATTCCTTTTGATGAAACATCAGGAATATTCCAAGAGCCCAACCATGTGTTCCAGCTATAAAGGGATCTTCAGTCCCTGGGACCAAACTAGATATGGTCTGAAGCTAGTCAAAATTCTCAAAATTTGTATAAACATTGTGCATCTGCTTCTCTTTCCCTTTACTATTAGACAATAAAAGCATAACCTTAATTGTTCTGATCAGTAGTTAATTCCAGATCATCTTATTTGAGTTTGGATGTTTTAAACTCATATCCTTATAAGAGGAGGAAGAGATGAGGGGAAGACAGGAGAGGGAGTAGGAGAGGAGAGAGAAGGGTAAGAGGAAGACAGAGTATGAGAGTGAGGAAAAGGAAGAAGGCGGAAGGAAAGAGAGATGGTGGGAGAGAGAGAGACAGGGAGGGATCTTCTGAGATTATCTGCAGATAAAATACTCTCTAGAGTTAGCTTTTTCCACTATATCCTGAAAAAGTCTAGATAACAAACTTGGGCAAGATTCCTAACTTTGAGGTGCGAAAAATCCCATACTTAGTTTAAAGCCCCAGTGGAGTGTAGAACATAGCAGTTTAGTAAGAAGTGACTTACAACAATCATCTAGATCATCAACAACCATCTAGATAAGATATAAACCTATTTACATTGGGATGGCAAAATCTAATTATCTATAACTTTTACAATTATTTTAATTGCCCCTTCTGTGTGTAACACCTAGTATTGTTTTCTCTTAAAGCTTTAATTGAATTAATAATCCAATTAACTGTTTTATTTGTTGTTATTATTATTTTTCAAATTTATTGTTGCACTAACACTAAGCAAAAATGCTAGAAGAAACCTTTACTTTTAATAGAAAAAGAGTTTTGACATTGTAACTTTACATGTATGTCAATCTCCTAACCAACTCTTATGTTCTTTCATAACCCATCAGGTTAGTGGACAGAGCAGTTGCCTCATCTCAGCAAGATACAATTCTTGTCTTCTTCAGAACAGTGTTAGCACAGGAAAGAATAGGGAAAGAGAATATTTTGATCACACCATCACATCTGGACTTTTAATTTAAAAATACACAAAACAAACCCCTGCAATTTAAAACCATACATTTCTACCACAACATTGTAAAATCAGTAGCCTGCATGCCAGGTGACACCCCCACACACACCCCTTTCTCTCTCTATGTGCTACTGCCACAGACTGGAACACATTGTCTCCCATGAGACACTAAGAATTCTCTGTTCGATGTTGGGAAAGATGATTCAGTGTGGGTTGCTTTATTTTTTTGTGCACAAAAGAACATGGAGAATCAACATTTGCATAGTTATCAACCCATAGTGAAGGTGATCAGTCTTAACAAAAGGAATGATCTAAGACATAAGCTGCAGAGAGGCAGACAGATCCTGAAAGGGACCCTAAGAGAAGACACTTATGGATTAAAAAAACCCCATATTTTCCTAATGGGAAACCATCTGGAAATTTTTTTTCCATCAGTCCTAAAGTCAACTAAATATATATCTAAAATTACATCTCAGCTTATAAATGGTGCATATTCTATACCAGAGGATGTTAAAAAATATTCAAGAAAATTTTACATAATCAGAAAAAAACTTGATAAAATGACAGAAGCAAAAGAACAACTGGAAATATTGCATAAGGTCTGAAAGTGCATTAAATCAATGTCATTAGCTTGCTTTTTTTTAGAATAAGCATGTGTGACAAAGTACACAACCCCACAGTACTCCACAAAAGATAGCAGTAATCATCTTCTAGAAGCCTCAGGACACAAGCTTTATTTGCAAAAATCATTGCTCCTCCCTGTCAAATTCTGACTCACATTGACAGCACAGTCCTACAACAAGATCAAGATTAAGCATCCTGAGCCAACCCTTGCAGTGCTATGAGTCACAGATCACATTACAGACAAGGGAAATGGAAACCACACTACTGAAACCAGTATATCAAATCTGGTCCACAGATGATAGGTTGTGCTATGTTACTGTGTTTCTCAAGTGAAAGCTATTAACAAGTACATCACACCTAGGCTAGTCCTTTCCAGTACATTAATGGGTCTGTTTAAAGTGAGTGGAAGCATCTACACTCTGCAAAATTAATCTATGCCACTGTAGTGGGTCTGTCTGAGCTGCTTTTCCCCATCCAGCCCTCATGCTGAAGCACTGGGAGCTGGAGGGTGTTGATAACACCCCTGTGTTATCACTGCCAGTGCTCACACGGCACCAGAGGCTGGGG
>WUAM01000191.1:758366-769353 GCA_024336885.1 Actenoides hombroni
CATCAATCTGCAAAAGTCTTATCTAAACAATTTCAAATACCATTGACAGATGCGAAAGGAATCATTCAAGTCTGTCCAGATTGTCAGCAAGTAGGCCCTGCTACGGTTAGCGCAGTAAATCCGAGGGGAATCCATGCCTTGCATTTGTGGCAAATGGACGTTACTCATGTATCAGAGTTTGGTAAACTGGAATATGCTCATGTATCTGTTGACTGTTTTTCCCATGCTGTTTGGGCAACTGCACAAACAGGAGAAACAAGTAGACATGTTAAGAAACACCTCCGATCGGCATTTATGGCCCTAGGAGTACCAAAAGAAATCAAGACGACGGATAATGGTCCCGGGTATATCAGTAAGGCTACAGCAGATTTTTTCCAACAGTGGGGTATCCAGCACCATTACAGGTATTCCACATTCACCTACAGGTCAAGCCATAGTTGAACGCATGAACCAGACACTCAAAAGACAGCTGTTAAAACAAAGAGGGGGAGAGGTAGGATTAACTCCACATGAGAGATTGCAAAAAGCAGTATATTTTTTAAATTTTTTGAGATTACCGAGAGATAAGGAAGTACCTCCAATAGTGAAACATTTACAGGGGCTACAATCAGACATTGGAACATTGGGGCAGGATGCAGAAGTTAGAGTGCAAGTAAAAGATCCACAGTCAGGAAACTGGGAAGGGCCTGTACGGTTACTGACCTGGGGAAGGGGTTATGCTTGTGTTGTTACAGATAAAGGGACGTGCTGGGTACCGGCGAAATGGGTGAAGCCATGGACAGCATTGGCATCAAAGTCTTGATCTACAGTATTATTGGCAGGAATATCCCAGTAACAAACAGTATAACTAATATATTGCCAAGACAAAATGTTTGGGTGATGCTTGCCAACCAAACAGGACAAGAGTCGCTTTGTCTCTCACCACAGCTGGGGAACCATTTAGAACGTGTTTAATAGGGGTCCCAACCCATGATCCAACAGTCTTTAAGGGATATGTTAGCAATGACACATTCATTAACATGAATGAAACCCAGTTAAATGAATGGTATAACAAAACGTATCCTAATAGGAATTTTGGGAAGTGGCCGGGGAACTCGACACAGCGGCACAGGGCATGTCAGATGATGGCATTAGTGAACCACCTGAACACTAGTGGATTAGATCCACAGGAATTGGACCTATTAGGGTCTGTAGCGGCCAATGGAAGCTGTATGAGATTTGGCGGATCATGGTTTGGGGTGGTGGCAAAATGTGTTCAGAATAATCATGTGCGACAGTGGTTGAATAATAATACTATGGGAAGTACTCTAGTCAATCCGATATCTAAATGGTATCACAACGAGACTCAATACTGCCCAGGGATGGTAGCCTCACAGGCATGGAACAACGGTACGGCAAAAATGTTGCCACAAGGAATATTTTTAATTTGCGGGGACAGAGCCTGGCCAGGGATACCGACCAAACCATTAGGTGGTCCTTGTTATATTGGAAAGATTTCGATGTTTGCACCATCCTATAGAGAAATGTTAAATAGAACCATATGGAATAATAACAGGAAGAGAGCAAAATGGTCAGTAACATACTTTGATGAAACATGTAAAGATGAGATCCAATTTTGGGACACGCCTCTCATAGTAATAGCTTCCTTATTTGCTCCTAAAATAGCAGCAGGGAAAGCATTGGGTGATATGAAGAACTTAGGGTGTTGGGTGTCAAAACAATTGCGGACGGGAAGTAGAGAATAACATCTTATCTATCATAACCCACGACTCTTTGCGTCTTATTCTCTCCCTGTGTGCTGTGCTGATGGGGGTTGGGGGGAGTGATAGAAGGGCTTGGTGGGCACCTGGTGCCGTGCCACGGTCAACCCACCACAGTGGAGAAGAAAACAAACGAAAAACTGTATTCAGATACTTTGCCTAGCTTTGCCATTCATGAACATCTCCAAAAGAGACTGCATCACGTGCAAAGGCAACTGCTGTTCAGCAGAGACAGTCCCAAAGCACTACAAGTGTCCTGTGCCTGTAGATTTCTTGTAATCAGGTCATCGTCAGGCATAGTTTCTGGCCACATCAACAAGTTAAGGTACTGGGCTCTTTGACATCATTACATTTTGGGGTTCAGCCCACAGAAGTGTGACCTTTCCTGTCCCCACACAGATGCTGGCAGGCTGACTGGTCTCACATACAAGACCTGTTTTGTTGTAGGTGCACTTAGTAACACAGCTGAGACTATCCACTAGAAATCGGTGGCTTTCAGTTTATTAAAATTGGAAATTCCATTTAATATTTCCAGTGAAGGTGAAGAATCAAATATGAAAAACAAGTAAAAATAAGACTGCAATTTTTGTAGTTATAAATTTATTTAATTTCTGTCCCTCAGAAAGAGACATTTTGGTGGCTATTGCTTAAAAACATTTTGGCTGTGGTTACCTGGTCTTTTTAATGTGGGAAAAAAGCAGAGTACTACCAAAAGGGATTGTTCTTCCTTTCTCTGTGGTTGGTCATCAATGCTTGTCCCAGTACACTCTCTGTTGCCAGATCTAGTCCCTGAGCCACCATACAATGAAACCTCTTGTGAACAGTCTTCTCTGAGAATAAACTTCCTGCTCCCCTCCATCTCCCTAGGAGTAGTTTGGCTGGATCAGTTCCATCTATGAGCTACTGTATATCTCTACAGACTCTGGAGACAGCAGAGGTGGAGAGGAAAAAGCAGATGAGAAGAGGGAAGCGAGAGTCACATCCCTGGTGCTGCGATGGATTTGTGTACGATACAAGCAGGAGTGACATATGAAAAGTTAAAATGTCTGTTCTGTGCTAACTGTGAGGTATTATGGCTTCATTTGCATGATATATTAAAGATTCCATGTTTGTTATGTTCTTAGGATTTTGAATCTCTTTCAACAGGCCACAAAACCTTCTTCATAGATTACCAACTTTCCTTTATGGTAAGCAAGGTTAAGTTTTATGACAGCAGTTCAAAAAGCAATACTTGTGTGTCCACTCCCTGACACATCATTATTCTACAATATGTAGCAAAGCTCCCATTTTCTTATCAGATTGCAGAATTGTCCCATTTGTATAACTGCTCAAAGTAAATAAATAATCTAGACAATACTAAGTGCAAATGCAATTGAAGCTATTCATTGTTTGGTCTCACATCAAGGAGAAAACATGTCAAAGAACTTGTCCAACCAGAGCAAGGTGCCAGAATCCCTAGATCTAGCCTTGGCATATGGTATTGAACAGATGTACTGGATATGAAAAATCACAGCTGCCAGCTAGCTGATAGCTACCTAAGAATCAGTCAGTGCTAATTTGGTATTCCTATGCTAGATAAGATCTATGTGGTGTGTCTGTGGGTAACTAGAGCTCTGTTTACATTAAGTTGATAAGAATGGATACCATACAGAGTGTCTTAGGAAAGATGTATCCATTTGTGACTGCAATCCACATGACAGCTAATTATTTAAAATGAACTCAGTTATTACTGCACCAGAAAACTGCATCTGTAAAAGCAAAACAGAAATGGCATCTTCTTCATGAGATCCTCTGGGAGTTACGAACAAGAAATTGTACTTGGAGTATGATTCTAATTTTAATAAGACCCTTAACCCTGCTGTGGAGTGCAAATGATCTTGAAAGTGAATTAGGTTGGTCAGGGTAGCAGAACAGTTTCTTAAAATTAAAAATAGGGTCCATGATAACTTGGTACAATAAGAACATCCCTGGTGAAATTTTCCTTAACTACTTTTTTCTTCACATTGTTCTTTCAATGAAATTGCACAGGTATAAGCAAGGATAGAATTTTGTCCTATTTATTGTGTTACAGAAAACATTGATTCTACACTTGAAATAATGCCAGTAAACATTCTTCTCTTGTGGTCAAATCCTCAGTGGTCATCTTCCTCAGTGTCTCCTATCTATTAATTTGCAAGATTTCACTTCCTCCCTTTCCTATATCTTACACTTGCAAAGAAAGAAACATTTCCCAGATGTCTTAGAAAAAAAGGGACAAAGTTAGTCTATCAAATTCAGTCTTCCTTTTTTAAAGCAGTGTTCTCTCTAATGTCTACATTAATTAAATAAATGCATTTTTAATTGAAACACATGAAGCTTTCAAGTCAAACTGAGTTCATGTCCTCAGGCACCCTATTAATGGAATTTTGGAGTGACAGTGCATGCCAACCAGCTGGGTCAGGGCCATGTTAATACATCATCAAAGTTTTTTCACTGATGGCACAAGCCATTGCAGATTCTTTCTGGAAGGGAAAAGTCAATCCCTTCACCACTCTTGGCAAAATAACATCTCATGAGGTCTCAACAGATTCCACATGCAGTTTAGGGGCTATTTGAATCAGGTTAGTCCTTTTCAAATGTTTTATTTTACAGGCTGTCAAGATTTAACAGCAGTTAATGGTGTTCATCAAGAAGTTTTGTCTCCCCTTCCAAGGACAAAGTAATCATTTATTATTCTTTTAGTCCAAAAGAACTGTGCACAAGCGCATTATGTACATAGAACAATAAATAGTTTCTGGGATTTATTGATGTTATTCCCAGAGGACCAAAGCATTTTCTTTCTTTATAAAAGGGAGTAAGAAGAAAACAGCACAAGTAAACTTGAATAGATACACATCACAAGGGGTTATACTTATGCAAATACAAAGGACACTCACCATCAGCAAAGTGCATGCCAAAAAAAAAAAAAAAAGAAGGGAAAAAAAAAGCAAAAGGGTGGTTATTTCCCTTGCATTGTTGACTAATGAAGCTTTCCAAGTTATGCACATGCTGCAGCTGCACATCCTTTGTGTTCTGTATTGTCTGGGGATGCTGGAGCCTGCTCTGCACCTCGCCTGTGAGCACTCCTAGAGCTCCCAGGGGAACTCAGCTACCTGT
The DNA here is from genome assembly GCA_024336885.1 of Actenoides hombroni. Lineage (NCBI taxonomy): Eukaryota > Metazoa > Chordata > Aves > Coraciiformes > Alcedinidae > Actenoides > Actenoides hombroni. Next base: position 763,262 of record WUAM01000191.1, read on the forward strand.
GCAGGCTTATTTCCCAAAACTCATCTACATTAGTAAACTAAAAAGGTCAGAGAGTCTAATCTGGTTCAGAGGCAAACTGATGCAAACTCATACATTTATACCCATGTTATTTCTTTCCCCAAACTAGAATGGTTATGCTCCCACAATGTCTGTAGGAAACTCTATGGGATATGTTGTATTCTGAATTTCTGACTGCATCATTTGAGCAGGTGTTAGTTGACATGGATCAAAATTATATCAGGGAATATATTTACAACTAAACATTACTAGTGATCCTTGACTAGAGAGCAAATCTATGACTTCATGAGTGTCAACACAGGCTAAGAGTGTAGCTCTCCCTGTTGGCGTTACTGTATCAGAAAGACACTTGAGGGACAAATTATCTACTTATTACAAAACATGCAGACTTGAGTGAAAGCTCAGAAGCCTAAATTCTCTTAAAATATAGCCAGAAAAGGAAGGAAGATGTTGCTCTTGTACAAAGCCCACATTATTTTACGTAGGGAAAAAAAGTTTTACCCCAAGTATAAAGGATAGCCACTTCTAAATTACTCTTTATCTTCTTTTGGAAAGAAAAATATAAACTGGTCACTTCCTTCTTAGTAGGGTCCATTTTGAAGGAAACACATTCAGCATTGCCTGCTGAGTCTGTTTAGACATTCGCTGAATGAATAAAGAAACATCTAGCTGCAAAATAACTAGGTACAAATCTCTGACTTCTTGGATTTCAATGTCCATCTCATCCTCTACCTCCGTGACCTTCTAAATAGTAATAGATAATGATGGACTAAAAGACTTCTGTACATGCTGTGAAAGACATATTTATTTGAGAACTTGTAGGTCTCTATTCTGGACCAAGTAAGAATGTATGTTTGTTAAATGTTGGCCATGTAGGGGAAAGGGTCCTGATTTTCTTTCTTTTCCAGAGAAAAAAACACTTTTGGCTTTAACAAGCCAAATTGAAAATGGTTAACTTCTAAGGTAATGGATCTTTGTGGAGTAATATGCAGGACTACCTCTTTGTCTACTGCTACTACCATACTTGGCATGCTCATCTTTCTGAATTCCTGTTTTAGGCTTCTATCTGTCATCACATAGGAGCAAGCAGTAGGTTGTGACTTCTGGTAAGTGGCATTTTCTCTTCTCAAAATATTTCTCATAGACCTTTTGTAATAATCTGTTAAGACTGCTGGAGTAAGTTCAGACAAGGGCAACCAAGCTGGTGAAGGGTCAGCAGAACAAGTCCTATCAGGAAAGGCTGATGGAATTGGGATTGTTTAGTTTGGAGAAGAGGAGGCAGAGGAGAGACCTTATTGCTCTCTACAACTATCTGAAAGGAGGTTTTTGTGAAGTGAGTGTGGCCTCTTCTCTCAAATAAATAATGACAGGACTAGTGGAAATGGCCTGAAGTTGCACCAGAGGAGGTTTAGATTAGATATTAGGAAGAAATTCTTTACTGAAAGAGTAGTCAGGTGCTGGAATTGGCTGCCCAGAGAGGTGGTAGAGTCACCATCCCTGGAGGTATTCAAAACATGTGTGGATGAGGCACTTCAGGACATGCTCTAATGGGATGATGAGGTGTTGATGGTTGGACATGGTGATCTTGGAGGTCTTTTCCAACTATGACAATTCTGTGATTCTGTGAATCTGTGATTCTGTGATACAAATACACTTATTAATATGTATAAATACGAATTTTTATTTCCTTGATGGGGAATTGTTCAGGTAGTCATGATACAATTCATAACATAAAAGGTTCGTAATAGGAATGGAAGAGCAAACACACAGTTCAGATTCATGTAGTTCAGCAACACTGGCCTTTAATTGCATACTTAGAGAGAAGGAGAAAAAGAGTAAGAGCATGTGATACTTCTTTCGAACGGTTTCATAGTCTTCAGATATTTTCAGCTCCAGTATTTCCCTCAATGTCTGTGGTTTGTCTATTTAGTAATCTTCCACAAACCTCTCTTTCAAGTATTTGGTCAATTTCCCCTTGAGTCCACATATACCTCTTGTATCAACCAGGTCCTTTGGCAGGTCAATAAAAGATAATTGCATGTTGCGTAAAAACCTATTTTTTCTTTCTTCTTTGAATCTAGTTTCTACTAGCTTCTTTTGCCAGTAAATACCTCTTGTACTAGAAGAACAGTCAGTAATGACTCTCTGGCTAGCACTTGTTCTGTAGACCACTGTGCTGTTTGTAGTTCTGTAGATCTTTGTCTAATGATCCAAAACCATCCCTTTTCTGATTGAAAACCACTGAAGATTTAAGCCTATTAAGTAAGATGCAACTTCCATACAACCACCCTAGTAATCTTTGAGCCTTGTTGATATGTACTTTTTCTGAGATGACTAGAGTACAGAATTAAAAGTTAGAGTGAGTAATAGTTTTATATTCTAGAATAGTATTTCCTGATTTATTCTCTGCTTCTTTTCTAATAATTTCTAGTATTTTAATTTATTTTTTGACTGTCTCTGAGTACTAAGTGAATGCTTCTGTGGAGCTACTTATTGTGCACTCTAGATCTTGTTTCTGCATCTTGTATATCTGAAGATAAGGAAGGAACCCTTACAACTCTTCTGCCATGGGCAGGGACATCTTTAACTAGATCACGTTTTGCAAAGCCCCAGCCTATCTGGCCTTGAATACTTCCAGGGATTTGGCATCCATAGCTTCTCTGGGCAATCTGTTCCAGTGTCTCACAACTCTGTAAAAACATAGAATAATAGAATAGTTTTAGCTGGAAGAGACCTTCAAGATCATCAAGTCCAACCTTATTCCTAACCATATCAAAAACCACTAAACCATGTCCCTAAGCACAACATCTAGCTGGCTCTTAAACACCTCCAGGGACAATGACTCCACAACCTCCCAGGGCAGGCCATTCCAATGCCTGACAACCCTTTCTGCAAAGAAATGTTTCCTAATATCCAGCCTGAACCTCCCCTGATTCAACTTCAGGCCATTTCCTCTTGTTCTGTCCCTTGTCACCAGGGAGAACAGACCAACTCCCACCTCTCTACAACTTCCCTTCAGATAGTTGTAGAGGGCAATAAGGTCTCCCCTCAGCCTTCTTTTCCCAAGGGTAAGCAGCCTCAGATCCCTCAGCCTCTCCTCATAAGACACATGCTCCAAACCCTTTACTAGCTTTGTAGCCCTCCTCTGTACCCTCTCCAGCATCTCAACAGACGTTGGAGCATGTTGGATGGGGCCTTGAACAACTTGGTTTAGTGGGAGGTCCCCCTGCCCATGGCAGAGGTGTTGGAACTAGGTGATCTTTAAGGTCCCTTCCAACTCAAGCCATTCTATGGTAATACTCTGTTTCCAAGATATCACCCCCTTGAAAAAAATGCCTTCAGCTACATGGCTTTGCCATGGCTGTGTCTAAGGAGAACTACAGACATATTTCCCCTCAGCTGCGTCAAAAATAGTACCCGAATATTTTTCCTGTCATCAGGCTTTCATTTACATGTAAGTAGGAATACATTTCTCGTAAATTCATTCCAAAATTAATACTTCATTTTTGCTTTATGTTTATAGATACCAATTTTAACAAAAACAGAACCCCAAATTATTCCCCATAATTCTCAAGAAAATATTTATGTAATATATTTCTTAATGAATAACATTAAAGAACATGCTATAGAACATCTACTTTGTTATGGAAGGAGGCAGAGCCACAGAATCAAAGACTTGCCTTAGGGTTCCATCACTCATGTAGGCTGAAATTTAGAAGCTGCATTAAACCATAAACCAACATTCAAAATGAAACATGTGGAAATTCTTTTTCATTCTGAAAGCTGGGAGAGCTACAGAAATCTTTTTTTTTTGCATTTCTCTTCATTGTTTTGTTACTTTTGGTTTCAGGTATAAGGAGAAATAGCTTGAGAAATACATGTAGAAATATGTAGTTGTATGCATGTATATGCATACAGAGACACATATGTGTATGGGAGCATTTGTCAATTAGCTATTGTTCATAAAAGGCTTCCATAAGTAAAATGACCCTGATAGTGACTCAGAAATTGGAATGATCTGTGATAGCAATGAACAGAAAAGTATTATTTTTCCATCTGTACAAGATAATTCGTTATCATAATTGTCTTGTCTGAAGCTGTAGACTAGTGATTTTGCTTCTTTCATAAAATATATATATATATATGCTTTTCCCTAGAAAGTTGATCAGATATGCAACCCTTCCCTTTTTCATAATTTGCTGTGAGAAAGAGGTGCATATTTTTTGGGTTCTGAATAATATTGTTGTAGCTGTTGCTAATAATCTGTGCTTTTCTAGTACCCTTACTCTCCATCTGCCTGGAACAAGAGATGTAATTGAAGATAGTATAAACTGCAGCATATCAAGTTTCACTGTGTCCTGCAAAGTCAGTTATGTTCTATCCATTTTCTGCATGTAGGGTATATCTTGCTATTTTGTATTTTATTTTCTTTTTTTATTAGTAAAATTATTTCAATAATATAATTTTAATAATGAATATTTTTAAATGAGAGGAAAAAAAGCCTAATACTTCACTGAATTCTCTAGATCTATGAATTCTTATTCATTATAATAAAATAACACTATGAAGCACAGAAAGGTTTTTATAGTTATATGAAAAGTTGTTAGGGAGGTACTTTGTTAGTTGTTTTTAATAATAAAATGATTTTGATGACTTGCTACAAAAACATTTTGACATGAAAAGTAATTCAGTAACAAGAAAATAACTTTGATTAAAATCAAGTTTTATCAGAAAGTGCAAGGGGTAATTTCCTGATAGTACCAGGAATATTTTTTTTCAAAACCTGTAAACATACTCTTGAACTGACTTTTTTTTTTAACCTTTTCTACTTTCAAATCTGTTCTTAGTGGAAAACAAGGAGATAATGGCAGAATGTAAGATATGGTACTTTCCAGCCAAATCTCCAGCAAGTATTTTGCAGGCTTTTTGAAGGCTCCATATTACAGACTAAAACTCCTTACACTAAATATTTTTTAATTCCAAGAGTCATAAAATTGTCTGGTGCCGAATATTTTCACTAAACCAAAAGAAAATAACAACTTCTTTGCTGTGTGTTAGGTCCTAGGAAAGCACAGAATGAAAAGGAATGTCAAGCCACTGACAAATGATATTTAAAGAAAATAGATTTCTACTGACATCATTAAGTCGGTAGAATTGTTTTTATAAGGGTACATACCTATGCCCTATCAATTTTTCCCAATAATATATGAACAAAGAAAACCATAAAATGTTAGAGCCTGTCTTGACAAAATGACCAGCTATTTAAATACACTGTCACATTTTCAGCATAGTTGCTTTCTGTAAATTAGGAAGCCCACATATAGATAAGATAATTTACTGTGGTTCAAGTTATTTTCATTAGCTACCAATTATCATATTCTAAGGGAAAGTTTATTCTAAAATCTGCAAGAAAATGGAAAACATAGAAAATTATTTGTGAAAGAGTTTATTTAACTAGTTAGTGAAAGTTACATTTAACTCTCAATGGAAAATTATTTCACTTTCATAGGGTTTGGTGAGGAGCTATCTTCAATAATTAATTAAATAGTTATTAGGTTGGTCAAAATACCTGACTCATTACCAGCCAAAAAGTCCATTTAATCAGCTATTGTCTTATCTGTATTTCTAAAAATAATTTCTGTTTTCAAACAAATTCAAGAATGTGAGTATATATAAACAATGCAGGTATTCATGAACATATATTTTAAAGTGAAATAAATATAAGGTGGCTATAGCTATCAATGAAAGCTTCGTATAAGAAAATGAAGGACTGTTATGCTGTGTTTGGAATTAAATTTCATTGATTGTCCAGGCCAAGTTTTTGGGTACCCATTCCTCAGTTACCCTTTCTGTGATATAGTTTCTATTTCTCAGGTGAATGATATTGTGTAAATTGTGAGCCTAGTGTTTAAAAATATTGAAGGAGCTTTTAAAGTAAGCCACAATAATTTCCAAATATGACTAACTGTAATACCATATGTTTGCTTCAATTCTTTAAATGCTAGAGTTTTGGGTTGTTTTGTTTGGTTTTTTTTTGTTTGGTTGGTTTTTTTACAATGAATGCAAATAATGAA
>WUAM01000191.1:781049-811189 GCA_024336885.1 Actenoides hombroni
TCCTTTCCTTTCCTTTCCTTTCCTTTCCTTTCCTTTCCTTTCCTTTCCTTTCCTTTCCTTTCCTTTCCTTTCTTCTCTTCTCCAGGCTGAAGAACCCCAACTCTCTCAGACTTTCCTCAGAAGAAAAATGATCATCTTCATGGCTCTCCTCTGAACTTGCTTCAACATGTCCGTGTCCTTCTTATGTTGGGAAGCCCAGAGCTGAATATAGTACTTGAGGTAGGTTCTCTTGAGAGTGTAGTAGAGGAGGAGAATCACCTCCCTTGACGTGCTGGCCATGCTTCTTTTGATGAAACCCAGGATATGGTTGGCCTTCTGGGCTGCAAATGCACATTACTAAGTCACATTGAGCTTCTTATCAATGAACAGCCCCAATTCTTTCTCCTCAGGGCTGGTAGCAATCTATTCTCTGCCCAGTCTGTATACATGCTTGAGATTGTCCCAACCTAGGTTCAGGACCTTGACCTTGGTGTTGTTGAACTTCATGAGGTTTACATGGGTTCACCTCTCAAGCCTGTCAAGGTCCCCCTGGATGGCATCTCTTCACTCCTCTATGTTCACTACACCACACAGGTTGGTGTTAACAAACTTGCCAAGGGTGTACTCGATCCCACTGTCCATATCACTGACAAAGATGTTAAACAGTGTCAGTCCCAATAACAACCCCTGAGGAATGCCACTCATCACTGTTCTCCACTGGTTTTTGTTGTGAGTCAGCTATTAATGTTGGATATTATATGGAGATTATACCGTATTAATGGTATTAGAATGAAGTGTTTCAGCTGTATTGTTGTGTATACTCTTGCAGACTCATTTTATTTGTGTGTGTCTGAACAACAAGCATGATGAAAAATACTCTACTGACACTTTAAGAAATAGAAACAAACATGGAAATAATGTAAAAAGACTATATTTGTTTTCCTTCTTCCAATGGCCTTTAGGAGTTTTCTGTGAATGAAAAATATAATAAAAATCAATATTTAAAAACATATTGAAATTTCCCTTTAAATTATAGCAGTGATGTTGGCTGTTACTACATTAACTGCTCTCATGAAGTTGTTAATGGTATCTTGTTAGTGATGGAAGATAATGAGATGATAAGGGCAAAATTCATTGACCTTTCAAAGCTTTTGATTCACTAAATGACACTGTTAGATAAGCTAATTAAATTTTACTATTTCTGCTAGAATGGTGGCTTGGTTCTGATCTTATTTGATTAAGAGGAAAAATCAGTGGCTGCTTTAGTCTATCATTCTGATTTATTACTATTACTATTGAAAGGTGCAAGAAACGATTTACTTTTTATTTAGTCCTAAATTATCTCTGAGATATTTGCGATAAGACCTAAATTCACTTACATGGTATTTGACAATACTATTTTACACAACAGTTCTGTAATATCTCTGCCTTAATACTCTTGCTTCCAAAATCACTATAGTAAAAGTCTTTGGAAAGATAAACTTGAGATAATGATAAAAGACTAACTTCATCTCAGTTTCCCAGGAGACTTGTCAAGGGGAAAGAGATATTCAGCTAACAGTAAGGCTGTAATAAATTATCAGAGAATAACATCATTAGTCAGAATATTTTACTCATGATATTCCTGTACAGATGCTACAAGATAAAAGTGTACAGACCCCCAGTTCTGCAGAACTCTTAATCATGCATTTATTTCTAGGCACTTGAGCACTTTAGATTTTATGTCCTTTAGCCTATCATTTGGAATCCAATTGGATTTGATGGGACTTCTCATGAACTTTAATTCTGCGTATGTTTTGAACCAGAGCCATAGTTTCACAGAAGAAAAGTAAATTATATATACTGCTAAAGATAGTGAAGAAAATGGTGAAAAGTATGAAATTTGCTACTAGGTGCATTTGCAATATAAAACCTTCCTGATTTGATGATGACTTATTGTTAGTCAACTTACAGATCACTATTTTTAGTCAGGCTATTTTATGAAGTACAATGTCTCAGACTGTATAAAATATTTTACAAAACTAAGTATATTACATCCATTCATCTACCTTCATGTCTCAGACTTTTAATCTCACTAAAAACTGTTACCAGGACTCACAGTCTATTTTTCTTAAAATTATATGACAGCTATTATTAATACATCTTGCCTTAATTTGTATCAGTTAAGTTTAAATAGATTTTTTTTTTTCCCCACTACTTGAATTGGGATGCTGCCAGAATGACTGATCTCTAGCTGGTCAGGCAATTCCAAAGACATTGGTACTACATTAGTATTCTCCTACTTCTCTGGAATTTCCTGGGCTTATTATTAAAAATGACACTCCATAAACCAGCAGGTTTTCTGGAAGCCCCCTGAAACCCAATTTAGGTGAGAAGTTCCAGCACTTCCAGACTTCATGCTGCAAAGTTCGGACTCAGAACCTGGAAGTTTTACAAAGAGTTTTGGGCTCCATAGCTTCAGTCAGGCCACAGGCACTGCAATTCAGTTTCTGTCTCTGAGGCAGACACCAGATTGGGTTAACACCCAATCCAGAACTGGGGACAATGCAACTTCAGTTACTGGGCAGTCTGTAATGATCAATGCAGGACCCTGCATGCCATTTTCAGATGAGATCTCTACAAATAAGGTTTACCTGCAGAGTTGCAAAAGAACTGAAAGCCTCCAAAATCCACAGGAACCACAGAAATCTGAGTGATAAACAGTGAGAGGCTCAAGGGGTGCACAGCAGACACAGTATCATTTTTCAGTAGATCAGCAGACTTCTGTAGCAAAGGTAGGAGAGACTGATTTATAAGCAAGATCAGAGAAGACAAGCTGATGAAGAAAGACTGGGTGTTGTGGAGGAATGCAAAGTGGTGGTTCATGATTCTTTCCAGAAGGCAGGGCTCCCCAGCCCCACAGTAGCAAAAAGAGACAGAGAAGCATAAACAGATTTTCTTATTTTGATCATACCTATGTAACTCACATTCTTATAAACAAAAAGAACATTCTACTGACAAGCTTCAAGTCAAATGTACCCTAATATGCACAGGTCTGTTTGATTATATTGTTCATGTACTTCCTGAAAAATTAAACTATAAACTTGAAGTCGTTTATAGGAACAGTTATATCTATATTATTGAGTTATGGTCAGTTAACATTTGCAGGCTCAGTATCTATTTGGTATCTATATAGTTTTGGAAAGCAAGGCTTAATACCATGGATGCACCTGTTCTGCCACTTGGTTTCATTGTGAGACTGGAGTCCTGGGTATGCTCAATTTACTAGTTTAGGCATAGCCATATGGACAGAGCTTTGGAGAACATTGCAGCTTAAATTTAGCATATTTTCTACATAACATACAGGACCTTGAAGCAGATTATAAGATGCCATTGTGCCTACAGAGTGTAGCATAGCACAGTGCTATGAAGTATGGTGTGTAAAACAGATCTGGGGGCAGCTAGAGCAGTCTGTTCCTCTTTTGCCTGTCCAACAATGTGAACACCTCACTATGCAATGCTAAATGGCATGGCTATTGAAATAAAATACTGAGCTGCTCAGACAAAGTATGTTACGAGCCTACAGGGTAAGAGGAAATATTATTTTACAGTTCAACCAGTTACAAACTGTATCACTTAAACATAGAACGCTAGTTTTGAAGCATTTGAAGAAATTAATGTATAATGCTGCAAATTCTCTATGCCCAGAATTCCTGTTGGCTGCCTGGAGAGACCAGTATGTGGCAGATTTATAGAAATAGTTCATACGCAGTTTGATTGTTCAATAAGAAAAACAGTGTAAGGCACATTTTTTTATATAAAGTCATGTCTGCTTTATTCTCCAAACTTCTCTTTTCCTTTTTCCAATTTCATGTCCCAGTCATGCAGAACAATGCGGTGTAACCCAAAAAGGAGACTGAGTAAAACAAAAAGAGGCAGCATACACTGTATCATGCAAAATACAGCCTGACAGTGGTGCTGAATGCCAATGAGTAATTATTTGGTCTCACTCCAATCAGTTTTGATCAGATAATTAATTCAGGGACTGACCATATGACCTGAATTTCTGAAGGCAATTGCTGCATAATATCTTTTTTTCAATGTGTGAATAAGTGGTTCACAAAATGCATGCATTTTAAACAAGATAAATTTCCTTCATCTCAGTTTTTCAAAAGCTTAACAGCATAATGTGGACTTACAGAAAATCTATAAATGTAGGTTAATAACATTTTGGACCCAGACTTTCTTCAAGATCATTGAGAGGTCTGTTGTATTAGTGTTTAAGCACAGTAGAATTATCAAATAGCTACTTAGAAAATCCAGTTTATCTTAAAGTCCCACCACTAAGCATCTATTCAAACAAAAATTTAGGTCTGCAACTTTACCTTGGCTAACTCTCAAAATGTAGATTCTTCCTACACGCAGCAAGGTAAATGAGTAATGGACGGAGTATTAAAGTATTACACTTTGTGCTCTTTTATTTTCTTCTTTCTTTGAAACTTTGTTTAAATTCCTGTGAGACTGTGATGAATAAAGGATATTGGGGGAAGAAGTTTTACTTCCTTTGAATATGTACCTAAATATTTTCACTTCATGAATATAGGCAAATGTGGAATAAAAACAAACATAATCTCTGAGGAAATCACACAGAAAAGCCATGAGATGATGTGAATTACTGGGTGCTGCCTTGAAGAAGCAAAGACGGTATTCAGTGTTACTTGCAAAACTTGGTATTTAAAGTTTAACATCCTGTATTCTAGTTCAAGCTATCAAGAAGGTCAAGATATCATTTCCTCCTGCTTCTCACATAACTACAGATTCAGGAGATAAGTCAGAAAAAAAGAGTCCATTGAGCACCCTTGATGTGAAAAATTAAATCTTAATATGGAGTATTTGAACCAAGTGGACTAGGAATCAAGGTTAGGGATCTTGTTCCTGTGGTGCCTTGGATTTGAGGGAGGGGGTCTACTCTTGAATCAGGAAATAAATTTGGGAAGTGAGAGAATAAGAAAGATTTCACACAGGATCTTTAGCATAATCACAGAAAACTCTTAAAATCAGATTTATAACAGTTTTAGTGAGACTATTGAATGCCCCGTTTTGAGTGGAACAGACGTTATGTTTAGAGGGAGGACTGACTACAAATCTGTTACGTTCAGGAGCGTGATAGTTAGAAGAAGAGAGAAATAGGAAATGCCAACATTCCAAACTGGAGCATGACCACTTCTGGTGAATTCCTGAGCATGAGTACTCTGGATCTACTGCATTAAAATCAAAGGAAAATTGGAGATCAAATGAAAAGAAGGAAATAAGCATTGGAAATATCAGTTAACATATGTAAGTCTGCCATCAGCATGACAGACTCTGAAGTTGAAGAGCAGTATCCCATGTGCAGGAAAACTTGAAAAAATGGTAGATATCCCTGAACTCTGGAATAATAACAGTGGAAGGTAACTGTCAAATCTTTGAATCACATTAATCACATTTGAACTTCCTTCTTATCCTGATAAAGACTCCTACAGATAGTGTTTCATTTTCTGTCAGTAAAGGACATCCACAGGAATCATAAGATAATATAGTACTCCTTTTGGGGGTTCATGGGATCTTTTCTTAAGGTTTATGGCCCATTATGGGGCTTTGCAAACTGGTTTATATATAACGTATATAAATTTCTCTAATGTATCAATTCAGAAGTCCATGTGACACAACATCCTGTCTCAAATGCTTTCTACTTCCTTGTGATGATGGAAAAAATGCAAGAACAGGTGTAGAGTGATTCTTTTACCCTTAAAACCTCCCAGTTTCCCAGAACTTGCTGAGACAGATTGCATTTCATTCGTTGTGTTTAACAGTTACCAATGGGTCTAATGTCCATAAGTTTTCCTAATCCTCTCTTTCAATCTACTTACATATTTTTGCATGCCATAAACATAGATTATAATTCTTTCTGAGGCAGCAGGTTATTGATGTTGGCATTTATTTAAAAAATAAAAGGTGATGTTTGGAGACATTCCAATCTCAGAAGGAGTTTCTTCTACATTTCCTGGGGTGAATCAGACCTTTGATCATTTTAGATAAGAGATATTTATGTGCTGCTAACCTATGGAGTTTGTTAACACTTGCTTGAGCCAAGGGAACTTGTGTTACAGGGGATGGGATTTTGGGCTGGCATAATGTGTAAACTATTTTTTTCCCCTCTATAAGATTATTAGAAAAATCAAAGACATTTTTAGAATGTGAAAAGGTTTGGGGGTGTTGCAAAACCACACAGATGAAATGAGACTTGACAAAGTAAAACCTGTTGTCTTTTTCTATGTTCTTTTGCAGAACAAAATATATATATCTGCTTGTTATAATTTCCTAACATTGTGGTTGTTAGAGAGACCTACATTTGGTAAACTGTGGAACTCATGGTCACAGTCATCCTAAGGAAAGTGGTTACAGGAGAAAGCTAGAGTTAGCTGCATTTTTAGAGGACTTAGATGGCAGAACAACCTCCTTTAATATATTAAGAAACTGAAAATAGAAGAGGGCACACACAGGATTATGAGGGGCTAAGCATACTGGGAGAGAATAGATAGAAACTGCTGACATGCTGAATGTAGTTCAAGAGTATTGCAGTAAACTCTTTCAAGGACAACCTATTCTTTCTTTATAGCAGAGACATTTTTCAGTAAGTATTTCAGGTTTTCTCATTTTAGTGGTTAAAGGTGGAATAGATGGACCCAGCAGTTAGCAGAAGGTATGGTATTAATGAAAACATTTGTTACCATTTGCTTTTCTGTATCACAAAGTTGTTGTTTACCTTGACTACTATTTTTCAGATGTTCAGAGACAGTGAATGTTACTTATAAAACATCTGTTGACTACATAAAGAAAGGATATAGGAATGACCAACAGCCTTCTTCAGTTTCCTTGCTTGAGTATAGAGCAGCAGTTTTCCATTGTCACTTCTCGTGGAGGTGGATTGAGATAGCTTTTAGGACTTGTTTGTCTGTACTCTGACTCTTGTATTTATTATTTTAAAGCTTTTATTTGACAAATAAAAACACTTAAGCTGAAGTGTAAACTGCTTGGCTGAGAAAACTGTAGTTAATTTAAGCTAGAATTGAGGCATACATGTGTCTATATGTGTCCTATCTTGGAGCAGCATCCCTTCAAAGATATTCATAAATGAAAATGATTGTACATGGCTATGCAATATGCATTTGATTTTCCTTTCTTGCAGATGCCACTGCTCATTAGCTGGATTGGGGTATGAAATTTGTTGGTGCACAAGTATGGCACTCTTACCAAGGAAGAAGTCCTTAATTTATCTTGCAAAAGCCACATACTAACACCTATTCCTGCCTAAACTAATTAGCAGTGTTGTAAAATTAGGAAGTAAGGTATGAGAAAGGGAAGAAGTTAGGATTCTTTCCTGACAGTATGATAGTCAGAAACATTTCCACAGGTCATACATAAATGACTAACACAAAACTGTTCTAAACTGTTCTCAACAAACTCAGAGGATATTTGTTTACACTGAGCAGCCTTGCTTGCTAATTGTCTATTTGTCTATTGTCATACGTCTATTTCTGGCTGACCACTGTCCTTGTACTCCTATAATTCCATTCCTTCATCCTTTCCTTGCACCTGTTTTGTTCTGTTGATGCCAAAGAAATTTTTGTAGATGATTGAAATAAAGAACCATCTCAGTGGACTCTTCTCAGAACTTGAGTCATGTGCTAGAAGGAGGTTTAAATGTGATATGTAGCATCCAAACAACTCTGCCAAACAAAGTATAAGTAGAATCACATACAAATGAGGAATTAAACACTGAAAAGTAGTGTATGTAGAATGATTCTTCAACCAAACATTACAAGGCATGCAATATGATCGACAGTGCTCTCAGTGATGGGACTGTCCTGGTTTGAATTAAAACAGGCTAATTCTGTTCAGTGATTTTATTTTCTAAATATTTATTTTCTAAATCTCTTCTAAGTAACTGCACTTTCTCAAGTTAATGGCATATTTTTGCAGACAGTGTCTGCTTCTAGCAGTGATAATGCTTAATGTTTATATCTACTACCAAGGATTGGTGTGCAGAAAGGCTCTTGCTTGTACTGGCTCCCATGCAGACCAAGGTCACTGCTAAATCTCATGTACCACACTGGGGTTGCAGAAAGTAAAAAGGCTGCACCTGCAGGGACAGCATACAGGACAGGTGACCCTAAACTGACCAGTGAGGTATTCCATCCCATATACATGTTATCTAGTATAAAGCTGAGGGATCACGAGGGTCAAGCTCTCTTTTTCAAAGGCTGGCAACCGAGAAGGACTCTGGTCCATGTATTCCTGAATTTAGTTCCAGAATCTAACTCCTGAATCCTGTTCCTGTCTGCTGCTTGGACTTCTCCAGTTCTTGCCCAAAGCATCAGTGATAAAAGTGACATAATTGCCACCAGGGGCAACATTGGTTTTGTAAATATTTGTATAGATTTCATTTTATTGTTGTTATTAAAGCTGTTTTAGTTTTCTTTTCCAATCTGTAAATCTCTCTCTCTTATTGCCTTTCTCTTCCCTTTTGGGAAGGGAGAGGGGTTAATAGAGAGTGTCTGTCATTCGTCTAGTGGCTGGTCCAGCCCTAATCCTTGACAGATTTATTGGCATCCAACATGTGAATTGAACCCAGGACCCTGAAGTTAAGGTCATAACATGAAGGTGGGCTTCCCTGTATCAGTTTTGTAAAGCTTATCTTCAGGCCTTTGTGTCTGCTCTCTAATCAGCACCAAAAGTCAGAGTTCAGAGTACTGTACAGTGCTTGGTATGGTTCTGGGCTTGCTGCTGGAGGTTTTATGGCCATTTCCTGCTGTCACTTGGACATAGTGACAAATGTGTGATGAATAGCGTGTCTCATCCATAGCTGATAGTTTCAGGCCCATGCCAAATTGTTTAGTCTGGTGTTAGAGTGGAAATTTCTTCTTTGTGAAACGTCTCAACAAGATACTTGTTTATGATACCTAGAGTTATGCTGTATAAAACCTCCTGGAAACCCAGAGGGACTTCAAGAGGAGGGCAAAAGTGTCTGAATGCAGAGAACCATCAGAATGAATCACTCAGGTTCTATGGTCTTAGAAGATTCCTGAGGATGTTACTTAGGCTACTTCACAGAAGTAGCAACTGGGTAAGTACTAGAAGTGATAAATTAGAGCTCAGCTTTTATAGTCTAAAGTGTGCAATCCAGTTCCTAGGCTGTTTGAAAGAATTCTGGTCATGGTTTCCTCCCTATTTTGCTTCTGAATACCACTTTTGGTTTAATTGTCTCCACCACTGTTCTACATGTAGAAACTTTATATGATTACTCTCTCAAACCTGTGACTTGAAGTGCTTTCTTTGCTGTACTAAGTTTACTGTAACATAGGCTTGAACTTTGTAACCAGTAAATCAGTATAATCAATAAGGTAAGTTTTATAATCAGTATGTATTTCTACTGCGAAAGTCACTGTTGTGACTTTAAGATATTAAAGTTATTAAATGTAAGTAAGAAAACACAAGATAACAAACACAAGTAAGCAAATATTTTCATTCTTTTGTACATCTTCTTTTGATACAGACCACAGAATCACAACCAATGTTTTTTTCTATACCTTTCACTCAGTGAAATTCCTTATCCCACTTTAGAGGCTGGGCTATAAATAAAAGGTTTATCAGTTCACTAATAATCTGAACTTCCATAATTTTGATGATTCAAAATATTTTATGTCTGATGTTAAAGAGCTTGTATTTTTCAATCGAGGGTCCTAGTAGTGAACCTTACTGTCCACAGCAATTTTCTTCATCCCCCTCAAGCAGGGTCAGCTATAGTAACCTGCCCAGGAACATGACCAGTCAGGCTTTGAATATTTCCACAGCTGCAGATTCCACAACCACTCTGGTCAACCTGTTCTTTTTTTTGACTACTTGCCCAATAAAAATATGTTTTCTAGTGTTCAGATTGAATTTTATATACTTTTATTTATGTCATTTGCCTCTTGCCTTGTCACAAGATACTAATGAGACCAGTTTGGCTCCATTACCTTCACTTCCTCTCACTAGGTGAGTGTGCTGTTCCCAGTTCTCCCAGTTCCAGACTTCCAGAAACACTCAAGCTTTCTTTGCAAAGAATAGCTAAACTGCATTAAGATGCAAATGCACCTGGATGGAACCTAACTGGGTTTGAGTGGTGCTGTACTAGTAAGTCTTGTCAGACCTGAACCAATTTGCTCTGCCTGCATTCATTGTTCTGCTGATATAGAGATAATCCATCCCTAGGTAACTGAAACATATATTCATATTTATAATCATTAGCAAGAAGTGTAACTATTTGCTGAGAGGGTTTTTTTTAATTGCCATTTTTCTTTAGCGTGTTGTATAGCACAATAAATGTAAGCCCAGAAGCTAGTGTTGAATCATTTTGATCCATTGCATTAGGTAGTGTAACAATGTGACATGTTGAAATGACAAAATAACAGATCTCTGTTGAAGATGTGAAGTGCTTAGAATTACTTTTCGTTCAGAAAGAACATATCATTTTAGAAGAGGACTTGTGGAACAGAAATAGCATGATGGAGGATAAGACAAGCATCTTTCAAGGTTATAGTCTGTCAAAGTCAACAAATTCAAAAACAATGTCTAGAAGCAGGAGTTTCTGAAATATAAGTGCTACAATTTTTTTTCAGCATCGGTGTTATGTAACTCCAATCTTGGGAAAATTATCTTTTCAGTTTAAATGCATAATTTCAGACTTTTCAAACATATTATGGTATATCCTGTTTCAAAATGTTTAATTAAAGCAAATGCCAGTTTAATGCATGGCCTACCTGAGAAGGAAACCTGTTTTCCACCCCATTAATCTATGACTTTGAAAACACAGAGCAAAATATTTTTTTTCAACACATATTACATGTCTTTTTCTCCACGTTTGCCCCAAATTTCATCTTTAATGACATTTCAAGTTGGATTGTTAAAATAGATGGGTTTCATTACACTTTTCCTTTTGTTAAATAGATACATATTAATAAAGGGATGCTATTTTATCTGAAATGACATACGCTGACATTAGTCTAAAAAGTTCACAACACCTTCAGTAAAAAACAACAGACATAGGTTTAAATGCAGTGTTTTTTCTTACTAACAGTGATTTAAATGTACTTTTCTTGTTTAGAGAACTTCTATAAAGATTTGCATTTAAGCTAATTGTTCACACCACATCCTCCAATACAGATATTTCTGCCTGTTCTAACAAAAATGACCATGCCAGCATGACCTCCCCGCCAAAAAGAGGAAATTATATACATCTATGTGTGGAGAGACTATTTAATGAGCTTTCCATCCACAAAAGAACAGTAACAGGTCCTGCTGATGTTTCTGGACTTCCAAATCCTTTCTAAATTAGGCTTAATCAAGGACCCATAAGGGCTATGTGGTCAAGAGCAACCTAAAGCTAGCAGAGACTAATTTGAGAGTTCAGGTGAAATGCCAGATAGCTTTCCACAGCAAGGTTTCAACTACTGAATTAGTTCCCACATCCTCAATATGCCTGAATAAAAATACAAAATGTACTTATTTTTAGAAGACATTCATGTAAGAAAGCAAAAATAAACAGAACACAAGGAAAAAAAAAGGCTGACATTAGAACTGAAAGGAAGAGGGGACTTCTGAATATTTATGTTGCCAGGCAATGATTATATGCTTGGCACCTGAATACTATTTTGATGGACAAATCAGAAAATGACATGAAAATAAGCAAATAACATGCAATATGACCTGAAGAAAATTAGACTCAATTTTTACAATAGCCCAAAATGCTTTTTTTACATAAGAATGCATCTCGGTGTTGTTTTCTAAAGAAATCTAGTATCTATTTTTCTTAGTCTGTTTCCTATCTACCTTCAGGGGTGTTACCTTTCATTAAAGAATCAAATCTCTGCCAGATTCTTCTAACAACCTCTAAAGGAGTAATATCTCCACCTTAGTTTACCTGCCAAGAGAGTAGCAGAGGAAAAAAAAAAAAAAAAGCACAGGCTGCTAATCAAAATTTTAGCATTCACCTTCAAGGTGACTATGCCAGAGTAACTTTAAGGTCACTGTGAATGAAACAGTTGATGGATGTAATAATGCAGAAAATCTTTAGTTTCAAATATCAGAATAACTCAAAATGTCCACACTTTAATTATTTTTGTCATAACTCATATTTTAAACGCAATCACTTAACATCAGTATTGTGAAATGTCATGAAAAATTGAAAACTCAAATATTTTTTCTTAAATAACACTATCACATTTTTGAGTGTTGTACTTGTAGGGTGGTTGCTGAAAATTTATACTAGTAGTTCCTTCATACAATTTAACTTTACTCTGGTATATTAAACATTTATATTCAAATAGGGAAAAGGATGATGAAAACTAGGTTGACTAAAAACTAAGTAAAATAGAATTAAAAGGTGGTCAAAAATCTCATTAGTACAAGAAAGAATAGTTTAGTCTAAAAATATTTTTCACAAACATAGTTTGTGATTTTGGTAATGTTACTATTGCTCAATTATCTTAATTAAAGAGAGTTGCATTAAATAGTTATCAGGGAGATGGGCTTAGATTAGTCAGTTTGGAACAATGAAGGAGAAATGGGGGTAAAAGAGATGAGAAAATAACAAACGAGATAACTTTAGTTTAAAGTACAGTTTAAATAACTGCATGGAGTGGGAATCATCAAGACTAGTTTTGTAAGTCTGAGCTAGTCATCTAGACTCCATCAACAGAGGGAGAGGCTCTTCCGGGTGAAAGATTTACCCCATCCAATAAAAAGTACCTAAGATAGTGGAGTGAATCTAGGCTGGGAAGTAATTTCTTTTTCCACTGGTAAAAGAAGGAGCTTTGATTACCAGCTTGGACCAGGTGTCTCACTTTTGACAGACAGAGGTGATGTTAACTGCCAGCCCAAATCATATCTCAACATACTTATCTGGGCAGAAACATTTTGTAGCTCTGTAAAAGCTCAGAAAACAAAAGAAAGTGAAACAATTAAGAAAAAGACATATTGCAATGATTTTACTTATTGACATTACTGAGAAAGATAAAAGAAGGAACACTCAAGCTATGACTTGGTGAGACGATTACAGACCTTTAGTGAGGTTTGTGCTCCAAATCAGTCAAAGAAGTATCATCAGGGCAGAAAAAACATTTCTGATACTCTCGACAGCTCACTGTCTAGTTGACAGGTGCACTAGAACTTGACAGTCATAAAATATCATATAAGAAAAGATACTACAAACAAATTAAATCATAAAGTTAGTAATTATCAGGAAAAATAAGAAATCTGAAAAACTCCAATCTGCATTACAACAGGTGATTATAAAAAAAAATAAATTGAATTAGTGAATGTAAAGATGTGAAAACTGCTTTAATTCTTTGGCTCTTTTGTGTAGACATTCTGTGTCATCACTTCTGCATGCACAGTGTTTCTTCTCTGAAACATTCTCCATAAAATACATGCTACTCAATTAATATCTCAGGTTGAAGATTGAATATGTGCATTTACTCTATGCTGAATAAAGCTTACTTTCACTGGGAGTAAAATTTGTTAGTGTGAGAGTTGAAAAGACTTAGGGCAGAGAGCAATACTAACTTGCAGAATACAGATCATGTAACAATTTTCTTTTTACTTACTTTCCTTTGTATTATACATAGAAAATAGGGTACATGTGTATCTCATCTTTCATCATCAAATAGTTTTGTTGCTTTTTTATCAAAATTCAAATCTACTTTAAATAAAANNNNATATATTTTTTAATATACAGGTCTCTGTTTTCTCAGAATTGCCCCATGGAGAGAAGAAATGATTTCCCCATGCTCCAGTGTTATAGGACTTATAGAGTGGATTTAATTTGTTGTATTTTTTAGGAATCTACTGTTTAAATGTCTATACCTAAGTTGGTTGTCTGAGCCTGTACTATAGCCAAAAAAAAATGAAGAGGCTTTTTTAAGGCATGATTTATGTGATGCATTTTTAATACTTACTTTTAATTGAGATGAATAATTCTCTCAAAGTAGGTTTGGTTTTTGTATTTTTTTTCTTTTCTTTTTTTTTTCCTATCAGTTGTAAAGGGAGTCTGGATGACTAGTTCAGAAGTATCTGTCTACCTTTTGGATATACAAGATTTAGAGACATGAATCACATCTTCAGTGACTCATCTAAAAATCTAACCATTGGGATGCTGAAAAAATAGAAAATAAAACTGTGCAGGTTCATGGGCTAACATTTCTGCTCTGACACTAAGTTGGGTTTTATGCAGTCATTGTCTACAGTTCACCTAGACTCTACATCAACTTTCATGCATATTATGCAGAAGGAAATAATATTCCTCAGGAAGGGTTCATTCATCAGTTACAGTTTGCACAATATTTATAGTCACCTACAGCCAGTCATAAATCTAAACAGAGACAAAAGCATGTAGGCAATGACAAAAGATTTTCATAAAGACTCAGGAAAGAGAGGAAAATGAGAATACAGCTCCTCATCTACTCCATGCTCTTTCAACTTCCAGGAGTATATTTGTATTTCAGAAAGAGCAGAAAGTGAATCTCTCGCTGACATTATACTGATGCTGAGGTAATGTCTGATGGATCTTGGTTTTGTTTTAGTTTTGTGTTGTTTGTGATACTACCAGATTTTTAGCTTCTTAAAAAGTTTCTGCACAAAAATTAGTCAGATACACTGAAGTAAATATACAGCACTTACAATTGATGTAGACTTTTTAAAGATGATGATAAAGTTTCCCTTGAGATTTTTTTTGAGGAACTGAGTACTCATTTGAAGAGAAGTAAAAAACAGTCACGGATCAGAAGCTAGCTAAGAAATGGAAAACAAAGACTAGGAATTAATTATTATTATTCAACAGGGTGAAGGTTAACATATCAGGAGCTCTAGAACAGTACTGGTAATGAATTTTAATGG
Source organism: Actenoides hombroni (assembly GCA_024336885.1). Classification (NCBI taxonomy): domain Eukaryota; kingdom Metazoa; phylum Chordata; class Aves; order Coraciiformes; family Alcedinidae; genus Actenoides; species Actenoides hombroni. Next base: position 795,981 of record WUAM01000191.1, read on the forward strand.
ACGTCTGAAAAAGTATTTCAGGCAGGTAACAAAATTGCATGGGAGTGTTGAAGGCTTAATACCCATCTGGCCTAAGTGCAATGATAGAAAGCATTTATATCTGTGGGGATGTAACAATCCAGAACTGTTAACCCTGGACTAACTACTGACATAAAGTTTCCCTTTACACATATATGATACTTTGTGATCAAACTGAGATGATTCTCACCTCACAGAAAGAATCAAAACAACTCTTCACTGGTTTGAGCAGTTTTACAGCAGAATATCTGCATCCAAGCATGGAGGATTATGTCTGCTTTATTCAGTTCTTAAAACAACAAACTGTTTAGGCATCCATCAATCTTATAGCTTATAAGATAGACTGAGAAACTTAAACGTTACCTGGTATAGACTCACTGCCATTATATAACATTCTTGAGAAGTGGGGTGTGCTGTACTTTTGTCTTCTTCAGAGGCTATTATTTCAAAGCACAGTCATCATTCTTTTTTTTCTTTTTTTTTTAATAGTTGAGATAGAAATTTTATATTTCATGATATATATGTTTTCATATATTTATATTATATAATGTAGAATGTTAAAAATAAGTTCTTGATACTTTTACCATTTCAGTTTTAATAAGCAACATGGAGAACTCAGTGCTACATGATATCATTTAATCCAGCCACCTGTTAATATTCAAAAATGAAAATGTGATCCTTCATTTGGATATGGATTACAGCAGACAATTCTACATAAGGCTTAACAAATATTCTAGCTAGTGTCCATATTAAAAAGTAATGCCCCTTCAAATAAATACTTTTGTAAACTTTCTGCAGATTTCTGATGATCAGACAGAAGATACTATTCTAGATAGACTATCACATTCTGCAAGTTTCCTTTCTGGTAACTAAGTTATGGTATTTCCATTAAATACCAAACAAACAAAAGACACAAGAGATATTTAATCATTTCACAGCTATTGATTAACACCTCAAAGCCATCTTCATGCATATCAGTGATAGATAAGAAGAGAAAGAACAAGAGTGAAAGAGGATAATGGTCAAACTGACTGACAGAGTGAAGAAGCTGCTGCAGTCTCCTGAGAAAATTCAGTGAGTATGCATAGTTACACACGCATGCATAGGCACACAAATGCCTACAAGTATCCTCAAATGGTAACACTGCCAAGTATTGAAATAAACTCTGGTTTATAAATACACATACAAGACTACTAATCTCTATGAAAAAAAAAGGAATTATATCCCAGGATTTATTTTGTTTTATTAGTTTATTTTTTAAATGTAGTATCTCTGACATGGAAAAGTTACACTTAAAGTAACCACGTGCATTTTTTCTCAAAACACATAGAATGAACTCTTAAAGTGAAATAATGAGCAAGTACTAATACTGCATACTTAATAAGCTGTTTATATAATAGAATCTTACTGCTATATTTTTACTTGATTAGTGTTTTTCTTCACAATCTTTTCCAAACATTGAAAAAAATAAATGTTTTCCTGAAGAATCTTGTGCTTATTGCTCATGCTAGAATTTTCAAGTGCATTGAGAAAGTCTCTCTTCTGTTTAATACATGCTCAAGCTGCTTTCCTTCAAAAGTGTTTTAACTGTATCACTTGAAGATTAACAATCTTCAAGCCCTTAAACTTTCAGTTAAATGTATTATTCTTTCTGGTCAGTTTCAGTCTGAAGTGAAGTTTTAAATAAGGACTACAAAAATTAAATGGAGGGAGTCTGTAATTATTATGAATCAGTAATTTCCTCATATATGTGTGAATGTGTGTATGTATGTATATATGTATACAACAAGTGTAAAGAAATATTACCTAAATATCACCCTTAGAAGAATTCAGTCTGGGATCTGAAAAGCAATCTGCATTAATTTCTGTTACATTGTTTGCACTTCAGTAGAGCAAAAGAAATATGTTCACGTAACATCTGCTATTTTAACACAGACACTTTTCCTGTGTAGAATTTCCCTTTAAAGGTTATCTCAACACACTTATCAACGTCCAATAGACAGTTGCACAAGTGCAATTTTATAATTGGAAATCATTTTCTCACACTCCTGAGTTGCTGTAACATTCTGTTAATTGATATTATTTGTTTAAAGCATCTGTAATGAAGAGTACTGTATTTCCGTCCAATAAACCGGATTCATTAGTGTGTTGTTAAACACTGTGGTTTTGAAGAATGGATAAGAAACTGCAAGAACAAAGTACTTTCCCAGTTCTTTGCTTCATTAAACAGTCTGAAGGACTTCTTCAAAGGGCACAGCCTTGAATGCATGGGTTATCTCAACTAAACCTCTGCATTGAAGAACCTACTTCATCAGGAGAGACCCCTCCATGCCTGTATGTGAGTGATAAAAAAGAACAAAAGATTTGGCTCATTCAAACAGTAGGCATTCACTGAATACAGGTTCTGTGTGGAAGCAGAGTTTAGGATGCTTGAAGAACAACAGAACAGCAAGGAAATAACTTACTCTAGTGTTACAAAGTTGGTGAGTGAAAGCTCTCCCAAGTGCAGGAGGATTACTTTGAAAGCAGATGAATCAAATTAATTAGCAATGTATACATCACAGGTCATGAAACAGGCCTTCATGATTTAGAAGTATCAGGTTAATACTGTAAACATGCAGAATGCATTTTACATTTGCTTCTATTATAATACTTTTTAATGAATGAAATGAAATGAAATGAAATGAAATGAAATGAAATGAAATGAAATGAAATGAAATGAAATGAAATGAAATGAATGGGGATGTGATTGAATGACAGTATAATAACCTCTAAGAGCAAATCCCTACACAGAAGTCTTTTACTTTATTAAAGTATTATTACTACGGTTTTTCAAAGTGATGCCAAGCATTCTGCAAGTAGTAACAGCAAGATAAGCAAAAATATACAGTGAGCCTTTGCAGATAATAAGTTTGACAAGTTCATCAGCAAGCTAATGCAGCTAATCAAGCCCTTTGATCTTCTTAACGCTGGAGGGGACCAAACAACAAATATGAGTAAGTTTCAGCAACAGATACAGTCATTATGGATGTGAACTTCCTCAAGTCTGCCTCTCCTCATCCTCTGAAGTATGTGATTCCTGGAAAAGAAAAACAGTACAGTAGAGATTGTTTTGTAACTAATGGAAAAGAGTGTTGATAAGTTTTCAGTTAAGTATAAGCAATAATAAAGATTCTTCTTCCAGTCTTAATATATGTTTTGGTTACAGGATTTTGCAATAGATCTGACTAATAAAATCACATTTTACTACCAACATTCCTTGTCTGATTTCTTAAGGAAATGAGGTTTATGTCCATGTTTAAATGTGTGTGTAAAAATTTCTTGGCCACTGGCCCAAGAGCTTTTAAAATCAGCTCTTTTCAGTTAAATTTAACAAGGCACTAGAGGTGAGACAAACCAGTAGCAATGAAGGCACCTCAGCTGAGGGAAAAACAGCAACATGAGTATACATATTAGACACCTGGGAGTATAGATCAGATCAGAAGATGGAAGAGAGCCCTTATAAATGCTTCAGCAAAGAGAATGGTTTTTATCAGAGCTAGCACCACTTCACGCAACAAATTTGATCAACAATGAGACAGTAAGCTGTAGAAAACCAGACTTCATTAGTTTTAGTGCTTATAGAACTTCTAGCATAGGTTTGTGAAGAAACCAAATTTTCTTCAGAATGATTCCTCTTGATTTCCTTCCCACTCCTTTTTATATTCTACTTTTCATCCATAGAGCTGACCAAAGTTAAGAAGGTGTCTTCATCACCATATAAAAATGGTGACATGTTGAGCAATAATTGTTATTTAGGTAAAATTGCAATATGCACAAGGAATATTTTTTATGGGGAAAATATTGAAGGTTTTTCAGAAGACACAACCCCCCCCCCCCCCATTTTTAAAATTGTATTTTTTGACATCACTTGAAAACTAATTGAGAATCACACACCTGACAGAACTCTAGTTCATGCCTGACAACCAATTCCTTCAACACAGAACTTAAACAGAGAAGACTCTATTTCATCAGGAAGAAAAGCATGCAGTGCCAAGCAACTAGTCCTGTAAACCCACAAAAAAACATAAAAGCAAGAGTTTGGTTTGTAGATAAAGACTTTCAGTTTTTAAATTCCTGTCAAAGAATTAGAAATCTCCACAGAGAAATAAAATCATTTTACAGTGCATATAACAATCAAGACTTTTCAGGAATCATTACCTTTAGACACAGCTAAAAAGAAATAAAATATCTGCAGTTGTTTCTACACAGAACTCTCCAGATGTTGACCAAAATGAGTAGACTAGATTAGAATTTTGACTAGGGTATTGAGCTGCTCTCAATAAATATTTCCCTAAATGCAGATCTGAACTGGTTGTTGAATTCAGTGGAGTTGCATTTCCACTAGAGCGCTCATTCACATTAAAGATCTCATATAATATACATATTACATTATGAATATATAGTATTCATGTTATATGTATAATATAAGAATATAGAATATTCATAATATGTGCATAAGTTCTGTTACAAAACAGTGCGCTTTCCTGAAAGTGACCAGAAGCCATGAACCCACTGACAATCAACCCCTCTGTCATACTAATACAACATTTACTTTTCTTTTTTTTTTATGGCAATAATCACTGAACAGCAAAAAACAGAAGAGTTAAAGGTTGGCACATAAAACTTTAAGTACATACACAGAAAGATACAAATAATATAGTGTGCAAATTTAGTTAACACTTAGATACCTATTTGGACAAGAATAGATTGCAATTAAAAGACTGTGCACAAAAAGGTTGTCTGAAAAGATTTTGCCAGTGGAGTGAAGTTGGTGTTTCACAAAATTTCCCTCCTGATATATGATGTTTAGACTCACCACTGAACATTTCATCCAGCCCACAAACATGATTTATACTGTGCTGTTCATCACCATTTGTTAGAATAATGCTTGCCATATCTCTAAGGTCTTTCACCTTCTGAATGATCTTTCACAGGTAAATGAGATGAGTAATATAACTTACTGTGTCTAGAAAGTAATACTGTAATAAATTACAGAACTTATGGCATGTTCTGTAAAGAAAAGATAAGGTTATAGATGGGCAAGTATTGGAATACTTACCAGTGGACAAAGAAATACAGTGAAATAGAAACACCCTGCTTCTCACACCATTTTGAAACTGACTCAGTCTGGAAAAAAATCCATGTTTGACCTGAAGGCTGACAGACATTGTCTTTAGCTAAGTTGGTGGAACTGAAAACTTACATACATATATGTGTCTATGCATGTATATGTATATATAAACACATCTATATGTATGGAATTAGCGATAATCAGCATGTACATTTGTGTTTCTGTGAGGATTTGTATAAAAGCTCATTCCTAAGAAGAACAATGGGTTTAGTTAATCATGTTAAATTCCTGTTTAAGTTAGAAAATGTGACATTCATCTACATGAAGGGCTGGAAGGAGCATCCAGGGAACTACAGGCCTGTCAGCCTGACTTCGGTGCCAGGGAAGGTTATGGAGCAGATCATCTGAGTGTGATCACAAGGCATGTACAGGACAGTCGGGTGATCAAGCTCAGTCAGCAGGGGCTTATGAAAGGCATGTCCTGCTTAAATAACCTGATCTCCTTCTAGGACAAGGTGACTTGCTTTTTGGATGAAGGAAAGGTTGTAGATGTTGTTTACCTAGACTTTAGTAAAGCCTTTGAAGCTGTTTCCCACAGCATTCTCCTGGAGAAACTAGCTGCTCATGGGTTCAATTGTCATACTCTTCACTGGGTAAAACCTGGCTGCACGGCTGGGCCCAAAGAGTGATGAAGAATGAAATTAAATCCAGTTGGATGCCAGTCACAAATGCTGTTCCCCAGGGCTCAGTATTGGGGACTGTTCTATTTAATATCTTTCATCAATGATCCGGACAAGAGGATCAAGGGCACCTTCAATAAGGTTACAGACAACACCAGGCTGGGCAGGAGTGTTGATCTGCTTGAGGGTAGGGAGGTTCTCCAGAGGGACATGGAAAGGTTGGATCAATGGGCAGGGGCCAATTGTATGAGGTTCAACAAGGCTGAGTGACAGGTCCTGAACTTGGGACACAAAAACCCCAGGCAAAGCCATAGGCTTGGGGTCAAGTGGCTAGAAAACTGCATGGTGGAAAAGGACCTGGGTGTACTGATTGACAATCAGCTAAATATGAGCCAGCAGTGTGCTCAGGTGGCCAAGAAGGCCAATGGCATCCTCACTTGTTTCAGAAACAGTGTGGCCCGCAGGAGTAGGGAAGTGATTGTCCTGCTGTGCTCAGCACTAGTGAGGCTGCATCTTGAATACTGTGTTCAGTTTTGGGCAGGACATTGAGGTGCTGGAGTGAGTTCAGAGAAGGGCAACAAAGCTGGTGAAGAGTCTAGAGCACAATTCTTATGAGGAGCAGCTGCAGAAACTGGAGTTGTTTAACCTGAGGAAAAGGAGTCTCAGGGGAAACCATATTGCCCTCTACAAATATCTGAAAGAAGGATGAAGAAAGGTGAGTGTCAAGTCTCCCAAGGAATAAGTGATAGGATAAGAGGAAATAACCTCAAGTTGCACCAGGGGAGGTTTAGGTAGGATATCAGAAAAAATTTCTTCCCCAAAAGGGTTATAAAGAATTGAAATAGGCTGCCCAGAGAAGTGGTTGAGTCACCATTTCTGGATGTATTTAAAAGTCTGTAGATGTGGTGCTTAGGGACATGCTTTAGTGGTGGACTTGGCAGTGTTAGGTTAATGATTAGACTTAATGATCTTGGAAGTCTTTTTCAACCTAAACAAATCTATGATTCTATGCTAAAAACCAGGGACTTCTATTATTTATAATGTACTGAAATATCTTTTGGTGTTAATGTGGCATGCCACTCATTTAGAAAAATAAATAGTTGGATACATTAATATGGTTCTTATGCAAAGATCTTCTCTTTGTCTTATTTTCTTAAATAAACACTAAAGAAATAGTAGCCCTTTCACTGAACTGATTGGTCTTTAGGGCAAAATCTACCTTGCTGTCACTTTTTTGTGCCTTCTTTGATTTCAAACTTTCCACTGTTCCTCAAAAAGTATGATAATAATAGTGACAAAGAGCTTTACTGAAACTGTCAAATAAGAAGAAAGACCTCTGTATCATCTGTTTTCTCTAAGACATAATTTGCCATTTTAATTACGGTTACATACTATACAGGATTCAGTACTAGAAGATTATACAGGAGTTATTATCAAAGTAGCTAGCAGTGATAGTTATCATTATTGTATATTTATGGAATAATTGAGAGTGCAATACTCATTTCTGTCCTGTAACAATCAAGGGGAATTTCCTGCTGCTTTATCATTCCCGATATTTTTTTTTTAAGTGAGCCCTAGTATTTATGTGGTCAGCCAGATAAGGCAACTGATCCATCTGAAGATTTTCCCTACCAAACATATCTGTTGGCCTCCGTGTGTGTGTGTGAAATTTGTCACTGGATCAGACCCTTGTTCAGATAATAGTGTAGTTTTATAAGTGCTAGAAATGGTATAAGAAACAAGGTGGAAAAACATAACCAAGGGCAGGAAGGTGAGACAACTTGCTCTTAAGCTGACTTAAATCAACTCTGAAATTGCATCTCCCTTATAGACCTTCACTGACTGAATGAAGTTCACCGTGAGAGATGAGGTCAGAATCCATAAATGCACCCAAAATTCAGGTATTGCAAGATGTGGAATATTTATATTTTCACCCTCATTCATACAGATTTTAAAGAAAGTTCTTTTCTCCATTTTTTGCCCCAGTTTGCCTTATTGTGTGTTAAGCGCTACACAGTTTCACTATCATGAATATAAGTATGGAACAGCTACTTGCAATGATGACTTACCTCAAAGTGACATCAGATAGGAAGTAGCTTCTGATGTCTTGCAATCCCAATTGCACGATTCAGAATTGTAGTGAAAAATAACTGAGCTATGTTAAAATTATATCCTCATAACATTCATGAGTATTACGCAGAGAGGGGATTAGTTGTGTTTTTAAAGTTGTATAATAGCTTCGACTAGAAAGCAAGTTATAAAGCCTCAGAAACCCTCCTTCCATAAAAAAATCATCAAGGGTAATCACTGTATTTCTCTTAGTTGAAGCTGTAGTCAAGACAACTGGAAAATCATGATCAGTATAAAATAATGGATTCTGTGCATCTCACATCATTCCTTAATTTTCTGCCACCTGGCAATAATACTGTCTCTTTAGCAGTCTCTATGGAGGGCAGCAGTTTTTAGAAATGCTTGCTTCAGAAGAAAAGTGAAAGCATAAGGGAAAGAAGTATAACTGATGATCTTTACAAAGAGTAAAGAAAGGAAGATAGTGAAAACGGAATGAGATTGCTTTAAGAAATTCAAAGGAAGAAAAAAGAGATGAAAAATAACAGTGAAACAGGTACTTAAATATTGGAAGATGGGAATATTCCTCATGATAGCTGTATCTAAACTCCCATATTCACACAGGTATGCTTGTAAAGCCCTTTGTGCAATATATTTGCTATTTGAGGTGAAATATTTTGTGATCATTTTTTTTTCTCTAACAAGATCCATGTGGCCCAACTGTGACAGGAAAGAAATTCAGAGTGATTTGGTGGGAAGGAAGTTTTAGTACATGCTGAATCAGGACCTCCAGGGGTACCACAGTGCACATCACTCAAGTACACAACCCTCCTTCTCCCATTACCTGAGTGGAAAAGACCACTTTAAAAATAGCCTTCACACTGGTGAATCTCCCACATCCAGAAATTACTTTCAATAATTATGCAACCTGCTCAAGTGCTCTGGCAGGGAGGCTGGACTAGATGATCTCTAGAGGTCCCTTCCAACCCCTAACATTCTATGATTCTGTGATTCTATGTGAAAAGCTTAGGACTTGACACACCTATAAAACAAAAACAGAAATATCAATAGAATTGGATTATAAATCAGCTGTGAACATGTCTTTTCTTATTCTTTTTTTCTAATTAGGCTAAAAAATCAGTGGGAATTTGCTTTGTGACTATATTTCCAATTTAAACTTTTGATCTGCTTTAGATGTTCACAGACTAGAATGAGCTCAACCTGCAAGAAAACCTCAAAACCACAAAATGTTGAGATGGTGACTACTTTCATGTAAACAAGTGTATATACTTGATAAATATACTGATAAAATACACATTTTTCTGGCTCAAGTCCAATCCAAAGAATTTAATTTTCTGAAGTGGTTCTCATTTCTATGAATTTTATCCAATTTAGCTAAAAAAGCTGAGATGTATTGGCTTCCCCTGATGGTGGAAACTAAATGCCAACAATTTATCCAGACAATGTTAGTTCCAATGAATCTAAGATTTAAACTCTGACTCAGTCAAAGAAGTACACATCAAACCCCAGACTGCAGATCCTGCAAAATCTGGCTCAACTCCTGACTAATTATGGAGGTACCTTACTTTTTCATGTTATAATACTCCAGGTGGGGAACTACTATATGTGTGTCTGTGTTTGTAACTCCTGCTAAGACAGGAATTCAGAAACAAGATACCATTTTGCCTAAGTGCCTTGTAGGGCTTTTCTGGGAATGGCTGATGTTCAGCGTGTGAGATTGAATTCCATACAGAGTCTGTTTGCAGTTGGCAGAAATTTTTAAAACATCACCAGAAAAGGCTGATTTATCCTCAGTTTAAGTACCAAGGGGTTACAATAGTCCTGTGAGAGTAGGGATAGAGATGGTCTCAAGCCTGACACTTTCATGCTTCAGGAAACTGCCTTAACAGTCAGGCTGCAGGCTAATCCAGGCAGAGAGAGGAGGAAACATCCATACACCAAGAAAAACACGTATCTAAGTTGCAAGGAAAGCAAGGTTGTGATGGTTTGCTTTTTTTTTCTTACCTCATTCCTAATCCTTTCCTCATTTCCCATTAGTCATACAAAGAATTCATTCATCAATGGCAGCTTGAATAATTTGTACAGAGTAACAAGATGATGATCTAACAAACATCCCTAAAACATATTTAACATTATTTGTAGTAATAATTCCAAAATAGGATGTGAAACAATCAGTATATGATTTCTTGTTCAATAGACAACTGCAAACTACAGAGTAGATATCTGTATCCAGGATCTCTGGATCCCAAACAAATGAGGCTCTGAGGTTTCTTATTATATAGGAATGATGAGGTGTTATTTACTCTTTTCTTTTCTTTTTTTTTTTTTTTTCCCACTTGCCAAAATGTTGACAGATCGAGACAATTAATCCTCATTCAAACAATGTTCCCTGTGGTAAAGCCTCTGTTATAGGCTTCCTCTTTCTGGACAGCAGTCAACACTCTTATCAGTTTTACCTTGTGATAAAAACAGGGAAACCAAAGAACCCCAAAAGGTACACTGCACAAAGATACACAGAAATGGAAGCAAAACAAACTGCCTGCTTTTAGTGTCCTACAAAAATAAAACTAAAATCAAACCCATCAAATGTAAATGCAAGAGTTGCTAGCAAAGGAACAAAATAGAGCCCAGTCCAATTGAACAAGCTAAAGACTACCCACCCTGCTCCCTTCAAGTTCTAGCAATCCAAACTTGTAAAAACATTCCTCTTCCAAATCGTTAACAGTGGAGATAATTGTAGGGACAAGAGTCGGAATTCCTTGTGGCGTTGAATGGCAGTCTTATAACTGCTGTTCTGTTTACTTCCTTGGCTGCAGGGTTAATGATATAGACAGCTGAACAATTGGAAGGGAATTGAACTGTATATTGCAAGGTTTTTCTCAAGTGCCAGGAGGGTAGATGACCCTGCTGTGCTTTCATTTTCTACCCACCCAAAATTATTTTTCTGGAAAAATCCCTACCAATCTTATGCTTGCAATAGCTTAAAATTGTACAGTTCCTTTCATTGTGGGGTTGTCTTTTGAGGTGCCATTTCCTATCCAATTTATGATACATTACTAACTTGCTATTGTGAAGGCTTGTATTCCAACCTCTCTCAAAATATTGAAACAATTTATAACACAGAAAAGACATTAGAAATTTAGAATAAGACAAAAAATACTTTAAACTTATTATCATTGTCATATGAGGTAATTTTCTTCTCTCTTAACACTCAACAGACTCACACATATAGGAAGTCTGGGTGAAAAGCAGAAAAATCTGAAAACACACTTAAGGGTTCACAGAAACCCTCCTCCTGAACCATCTTCCTAATTCCCTGTTACATTTCATGGATCAAAGGACATGATATGCCAGAAAAGAGAGCAAAAATGCATTCTACTCAGCTATTCCAAGGCAGAATTTTTGTGCATATGGGTCCCTTCAGGGAAAAAATATGCACAGTGTGATTTTTCCTTTATTTCACATTTACCTACTACTATATCAGAAGCTTCAGTCTCTCAGACTGTTTAAAAAATCCTCCATTTCTTCCAAAAGATATGGAAGACCTCAGAAATAAATTTAATAGCTTTTATCCACTTCTTGTAACAGTCAGGGATTAAACATCTCTCTGTGACCCTGAATCTATAAAAAGTCTATCAGGTAGACTATACAAGTTGCTTGGCAACCTAACCCAAACAAGAATCAAGGCTAAATAAGAACAGATAATAAATGTCTGGGAGACCAGGCATGTGTATTCCTATATTATTAAAAAAAAAAAAGTAATGGAGGAATGACTGCTAGCTCTCTTCCTGGAAACTGATATGAGATATCGCATAATAACAACATGAACTCGTTTAAATTTAAAAATTGATGTTATTTAATTCAAATTTATATTGGAGGGTGTGTAACATAGCAGATATTGACTTTCATCCTTTGATTATGCCTTACAATTACACTTTCAGATAGGTAAGCTGTCACTATATAAATATAACATTCAACTTTCTTATTTTGTCACCAAAACTAGAAAACTTCTGTACAAAATATTAAGAATTTTAAATTTTCTAAATTTTTTCTCATTCCACTCTTGGCTACAAAACAAGATGCATTCAGAGAAGAATATTGTGCCTAACAATTCAAACATTGTAGTAAAGAAATCTTGTTGTACATGTTTTTGCATTTTAGAATACATACTTGTTTTTCAAAAAAGCACTTCCTCTTTGAGTACAAAATAAAATTTTTGATTCATAGGCTATGACAGTTTTTGGGAGTGAGTGAATTTTCCTTAGCCAGTCAAACAGAATGAGGCAAAAACCACTTGGATTATGAGACTGAGAGGATAATTATTAAATAATAGAACAGTTCTTAACTGTTGGTTTTAACTGTTAGTAGGGGTCACTTCTAAATATTTTAGATTTATTTTGGAGGAAATGAGAATGACTAACTGTGTCCTGTGTCTGGGAGGGCCAGTACCACGTCTCCACTGATGGCCAGTAGTTGATATTTGGCAAAAATGTGTAAGAAAGCAAGAAATATTCTTCCTTTGTGTATTTTTACACTTTTCATATAAAACCAGATACTAAATCAGATGTTCAGTTTTGACCACTGTTGTGACTCCTTCCCTAATGTACTTATTCTTGTTTGGTAAGCTCTTGCAGTACTACTTCCACCACCCTCTCCTGTAATGAGGTCTACAGCTTAATTGTCCACTCTGAAATGTTGTTTCACTTGCATTTTAAACTCTGCATGATGGTATCAGTAGGTGCTTTTCTAGTTTTTTATGTCAAGGAACAGTAAATGGTCATTCCTTGGCCTTTTTTCTGTACCACACATAATTTAACCAATATCAACCCCATCACTTCTGTATTGTTTTTATATAAGCAGAGGATACATATTCTTTCTAACCTCTGCCAATATGTTGTCTCCATTATCTGTATTTTTTCTAGTTTCTCTGTAAGTCTCTGAGAGAGCAACAAGGATTTCATTCACTATTCATTGATGGGGATTTATCATAGATTTATACAACAGTGTGATGACAGTAAAACTTCAATTTTATTTCCAATTCATTCCTTCATAATTCTTTATGTTCTGTCATTTTCCTCACTTCTTCTGACAACAGGATTCATATTTTTGGGAGTCATATTCTGTGATATTATTAGGTTTTTCTGAATAGTAAAATAAAACTTAGAGCTTGCAATTACACAGATGTTTTTATGGTTTTCCACATGAGGCATTTCTACTCACTGATGATGGGTTTCAGGTGTTTGGATTTTTTTCCTACTGAATTTCCCATATATTATAAAATCTTGGATTTGCACTTCAAATTTTATAGACAGGTTTTGAAATTATTTTTGTCATCTGCAAATATTGCACCAAATTACTCATTTTTCTAGAATATTTATGATTATTTCAGGCTGTAGGGATGCTAGGCCAGGTTTGGAGCAAAGCTGTTTACTTATGCCATTATTCTGGAAACTGAATGTGTATTCCTGTCCTGTGTTTCCTTGTTATAGATCACTTCACAGTCTGTAAGAGCACTTCTTATCCTAGAAAAATAAGAGGATTTTCCTTTTTAAAGAGCCTTTGATGAAGATTCATTCAGATAGCTAATGGCAGTGTACTAGATCATTCGTGATTCTTTCCTGTTGAGATTTTTTTTGTCTGTTTCTTTTGTAAAATTACTAATTGTACATAATCTTTTATTATTGTGATTATTCTTACTTTCTCTGGTATTAGAAAAGTTATTTAACTCAATAGAACACCACACCTGCGATTTCTGTCAGTTTTCGATTAGAAGGCAAGATTTTCTAAAACAACTACTGATTTTGGAGCCTTGACTTCATGGTTGCAAACAGAACACTTTAAGATGGTAGCTCTTCAGTGAATAGTTGTAAAGTATCTCATCCTAAGGTACAAGCCTTGGAACAGGTCAGATGAGTCAATCATTAAAAACCCTTGTTTTTTTCCCACACAAAATAAAAAGAGAGCTTAGATGATGACCTTGGTTGTAGAAGCCTACAAATATAGGGGGATACAGATGTATGCTCCCTTGCTTATCTAGACACAGTTTGCATGAGGAGATAACATATTTTTGGTATATCTAATATCAAAGCTACCAGTTTTCCTTTTGTTGCCTAAATGAATAAACAGATAGGAAAAATTGCAAAAGTATGAAATTTGAGGGGTCAGCTAAAGTCTTCTGGAAGTTTACAGCCCTGTTGGTAATGTGTAAGCAAGAAAACAATGAGAGAAGAAAAATTCAGGCTCGTTTAAGGACAATCTGCTTGTAAACCTGTCAGGAATCCGTGTATGACATTACCACTTCTTGGTAAACGTCTTTTTATACTAAAAGGAGGGGACGACTTTTATTGTTCTTTGGGAGTGTATGTTCTGTTCTTTGACTAAAAAATATGTTTTTAAGGTTTCTTAAGGATAGCATGGGCATGGAAGAGCAGATTCATCACCTCACATGGACTGCTTAATGCAGGCAATATTCTAAACAGCACTCAAGGGAAAGGTTTCAGAAGTGCATTTAATTGCATTTTCCACTTCTTATAACAGCAAGGGATTAAATTGAGACAAAATGTAATGGAACCAGCTCTTTCCTATCTGCTTAAAGAAATACAGGAAACTAACTGAAAAACGTGTTTATTAACTTGCTAGGAAAAAAAAAAAAAACTTACCCAAAATTAATGAATTTATAAACCTATTACTTTTCATGACTACTGGATACTTCTTCAGCTGGAATCTAAATGAATGTTATGAAAGGTGTAGAAATGAGGACTGGAACCTACTGTATTTATTTACAAGTGTTTAATTCTCATAACTTGATGATGCTAATGAAAGACATTGCAGTATCCATATGAAATGAGAAACAGTGCTCAATTAGATATTGTATATTACTCAAGGATGCAATAGGCGATGTTAGAATTCCTATCTGTGAGAAATAGTTGTATTCTACACTGCTCTAATACTTGCCCATTATATTTATACTTGCCAGAATGAAAATTCTGCATGTTATTTCTGGAAGTTATCTTCTACAAATTATATTATTGTAAAATTTGTATTTATGCAGTTACTTTCTTCTACTGGAAAATTTTTTTGCTGGGATAAACAGCAGAGGAATAAAATATGCCTTTTCAGTGAAACACTGACAGTAATTGAATCCCCATCTTCAATGTGGATATGTAGATACCTGCATGTTTCAAGATAACAGATCTTAATTAGTAAGTAGTTACATTGTCCATTATGAAGGGACTGATATGAAACACTGCCCCCCCGCACGCCCCACCCCCGCCCCCAGCGTCCCCACTTACCAGTGAACCAAAACACAA
>WUAM01000191.1:811289-828591 GCA_024336885.1 Actenoides hombroni
GTGCACTTGCTTGTTTAAAGGAAACAGTTGTTTGTTTTAAGGGTTCGCGCTTTCCGTTTGGGGAGGGTGGGATTTGCGTCCCTCCCCCCCCCCCCCGAAGAACATCTATTTAAGGTTCCAAGAAACTTTTATCACAGACACTCATACTTGATATTAACTTTATGCTTTTCAAGGACTAGTGTTTTTAACATCTGTATTCCCATAAGAAGTATGACTAGAGGTGTAACACTTGACTTCTGACTTACTAAACCAATTAAGAACATAATATTAAGGGAATAGCACAGAAGTTACTGGAAATATTTCTAGGCTTAAAGTGTTGTGTTATATTGAGAATTGAGCTCATAGGAAAATCTAAGGGTGGTCATGGTGAATCAGATCAGAATTTCAGCAAGGCCAGAATTCAGTCTCTGCTTGTTGCCAACAGCAGAACAAATATGGTAGTTATGTGATGATGGTCCCTTGTAGGCCTTGTCTATTTCTGGCAATTTGTTGCTAAAGGTATTTTCAAGGTATGTGGAGAATTGGGCCTGACAGGTCTTGATAAACATTTCTTCCAGAAATTAATGTGACCTCCTTGCTTTTTGAGCTCAGTGTGCAACATGGGGCAAAGTCACTTCCTTCTGCTTGCTCCCAGAAAAGTAGACACAGCATTAGAGGAAATTAGGACATAAATGACAACTTTCCTTGTATAACAGCAGTAAAAATATTAGGTGTATACAAGGAAAGGAAACAAGCAATGGAAAACCAACTTTCTGTACACATCTGTGGTGCCAGTCATTTGACATATCTGTTCCTCCTTGCCACCCTATACCATCCAAGAAAACTCTATGCTCTAGCATTTGGTTTAAGCAGCCTTTGCAACAACACTGGTTAACATGCACCCTTCTTGCATTATACTTCTGTTGCATGACCAAGTACATTTCTACTAGGTGTTACACTTCAGTAAGCACTTAACTTGCTCTGCTTTTGAACTGCTAGGCTTCCTGCAGGTAATGAGGCCTCAATCCTTCTTCCTGAATGACTCTAGGCTCAAACCCTGACAGGATGGGTTGGCTAATTTTATAGTTTAAGTAGGAGGCTGAGTTTGATGGTTAGGCAGCTGGTCTTAACTACTCCTCACCCTCTGACAGAAGCTGCTTCCATATAGCTGGAGATGAAAACCTGTTCCTGACTCAGACATCAAACCAAACGACGTACAGTGAGTATTGGCTACTGTCTGTATGCTGATCTACCATCTTTGCCAAAACCTAGATGTTTGGATGGGCATTGCCTTATCCTTATTATGATAGCTTGTCCAGTTGCTTTGACTGTTATTTTAAAAAAACCCATGAAATTTTGAGAGTTGTATTTGACCTGAGACCATACCACCTTTTTTCATTATTGCACAGTCTATGAAGTCCTGAGGTTCAAATCCTGAAATCAGTTGGTACTAGCAATACAAAAGATTTTGAAGAATCTTTCACTCTGATTTTTAGTCTTGAGAGAGATTTATTAAACACTAACTTGCAAAGTCCAATGCATTTGTAAGGTGTTGGGGGTTTTTTTATTTTATATTACAAGAATTTTATTCTATGATCATGTCTTTTTTCTATTCTGAATTCTCTGACAACTCCATCTTCTTCACATAAGTACAGCCCTATTTCTCTCACCCTGCCATCTTGTCAGTTTTATTTTATCTTGACAAACACAACTGGGAGATACTTAGTGTCTGAAGTGAGAGAATGAAAAAATAAAGGCAGCTTTTAAAATTCTGCATTCTGCCTGCCCTACACTCTCTTTCACAGTTCTTCAGTGGGTTAGTTTCATTTGGTATTGAAAAATAAAATCAGGTGAACAAAGCAGCACCCAATTGGATTTTTTTTTTTCACCACTAAATTAAATTACTCAGCTGATCAGATGAAGGAAGGAAGGCTCTGGAAATTCAGGGGAGTGATTAAAAAAAAAAAAAAAAAGATAAAACCCGTGTCTGTTTAAAATGTAAGAGCACTAAAGCAAGCTTTTCTCCTATCTCCATCTCCAATTACTCTACTATTCTGGTTGTATTGTTTACTACAATATACCTCATTATATTGTTTAATACAAATGCACTAGGCAGTAGAAAAGAGAGTTCCTTGAGAGGTCTTGCAGCAGTAGAGGTAATCTAGAGAGGCTGATCAACTGGAGCTGCCGTGGGCAAATTAGAAACTAAGAGGATCGGGAGACTCCTGAGTAAAAAGAGAAGCTTTGAAACAAGGAGAGACAGCAGCTTTAGTAAATGTGTTTAGCATATTCACCCTTGCTCTTGTTCACAGTTGTGGTAGGAATCTACTTGAAGAGGAGTTTTAAACTGTGGTGTAGCCTGCTAATTAAATGGCCATACCCACATGCACTCTTGGATTGCCTTGTTACAACCAATCTCAAAAAAGTTTTGAAACCTCTCTATTTGGCTTTCTTGGTGATCTGTAAGACTTTTTTTTTTTTTTTTTCTTCTCCTTTGGCTTATTCATCTTAAATATGGAAAACTAGAGACACTGGAAAAACTTACTAGATGCATCGTCCTAAGTTGGACCACCTGATTTCTACAATATCCAGCAGAATTTTGGTGTTCAGATTCAGTATTCAAATTACTTGTTTATTATTAGAGCCAGATCACACTGAGCTGACTAAAGGAGATGATGAGCTCAAAATGTACCATTTGTAGGGGAAGTGAGGGATTTTTCATTGTATTTTCAACTGGATCATCCCTGTAAATATGGGATCTTCAGGCTAGAAGAAAGCTAAAGCAGGACCAAGGCATGTTGAACCACCTCTAGTAGATCTGTGTCTTTATATTCACCACAATGGGATTCACAAATGTGACTTCTTTAGTAGGATCCTGTATTAGCTTCCCAGATGTGAACTCTGGAGTACCTTAAATCCCTGCCTTCTCTGAGTTTAGGCTCTTGTTTTGACAGAGTGAAATATATCTCCTTGCAACAGATTTGCAGTAGCCTTACAGGGGAGTAACTAGGACATAAAGTAAAGTGAGGAAATACTGGGAAGGTTTTGAATAAAGAAAATAAAAAGTGTATTTTTCTATTTTATTATTCTACCTTTCAAATGTGCATTGCTAAATGAAAAAAAAAAGTATTAAAAGCTATATTTTCCCATTTAAAAATGATGGATGAATTGCTTGAAACAAAATAATGTGGTAAAGAAAGGCAAAAATGAAAAATAACTTATAATAACTCCAAGTTCAGCTTTTCAGTTTCAAGATCTTTGATGACATGGCACTTACCATAAGTCTTTATATGGAATCCTTTTTCTGTTGGATTATGTTAGAGAAATTGTATGACCTAAATACACATCTGATTTAAGCAGATGCCTATCAAATTATTTGTGGTGTGCTTGTATGTGGTTTTCTGTGCTTGAAGTTCTTGAAGTAGTAATTGCCCATTTATTTTCATTTTTCCTGCTGTGATTTTCTTTTTCTTAAAAAAAGATTATAATATTGTATACTTGCTCTCTCTCTCTTTTTCTTCCTCTTTGTCCACCCAACCTCATGCACAATATAGTCTGAAAATCTCACAAGATTTTAGCACACATCAGTAATTATAGTCTTTCATTCCTATATAGCTGAAGAAAGAGACGGATTATTTTAAAATTCTTTGTGTGTGAAAATAAATAAAATATTTCAATGCCTAATTTTTCAATGTAGACTCTTACTGGACATAATAAAAACACGAGATTTGTGTACTGAAATGAATTACATCTATCCATATCTACTTGCCTTACCTTTCAAATACAAGTTTGTAATATATGCGTACATACCACAGAAAGTCAGATAAAATGTTACGGGAAAGGTATATAGAATCATAGAATGGTTTTGGTTAGAAGGGACCTTAGACATCATCTAGTTCCAAACACCCTGCCATGGCTGGGACACCTTCCACTAGACAAGGTTGCTCAAGGGCCCATCCAACCTAGATTTAAACACATCCAGTGATGGAGGATCCACAGTTTCCCTGGGTAACTCATTCAAGTGTTTTACCACCCTCATAGTGAAGAATTTATTCCTAAATTCTAATCTAAATCCACCCTATTCTAGATTGAAGACATTACCCCTCATCCTATCAGTACAAGCCTTTGTAAAAAGTCCCACCCTATCTTTCATGTAGGCTGCCTTCAGTTACTGGAAGACCACTATAAGGTCTCCTTGGACCCTTCTCTTCTCCAGGCTGAACAGCCCCTATTCTCTCAGTCTGTCCTCACAGGGGAGGTGCTCTAGATCCCTGATCATCGTTGTGGCCCTCTTCTGAACCCAATCCAACAGGTCCATGTCCTTCTTGCATCGGGGGCTTCAGGGCTGGACATGGTACTCTAGGTGGGGTCTCATGAGAGCAGAGTAGAGGAGGAGAATGACCTCCCTTCACCTGCTGGCAATGCTAGCCCAGGACACAGTTGGTTTTCTGGGCTGTACACACTCACGGTTGACTCATTTTGAGCTTTTCATCAACCAACATGCTCAAGTCTTCTCCCCAGGACAACTTGCTATCCATACTCCACCCAGCCTGTATTTGTGCTTGGGATTGCCCCAACCTAGGTGCAGGACCTTGCACTTGGCCTTGTTGAACTGCATGAGGTTGGCATGGGCCCATCTCTCAAGCCTGTCAAAGTCCCTCTGGGTGGCATCCCTTCTCTCCAGTGTGTTGACCACACCATGCACCTTGATGTCATCAGCAAACTTGCAGATGATGCACTCAGTCCTACTGTCCATATCATCAACAGATGTTAAACAGCACCAGTCCCAATACTAATCCCTGAGGAACGCCATTTCCCACTGGTCTTCACTTGGACAACGAGCCATTGACCACAACTCTTTGAGTGCGACCATCCAACCAGTTTCTTTTCCACTGAGTAATCCATCCACCAAATCCATGTCTCTCCAATTTACAGACAAGGATGTCTTGCAGGACAGTGTTGAATGCTTTGCACTACTCCAGGTAGATGATGTCAGCTGCTCTTCTCTTATCCACCAACATTATAACTCCTTTGTAAAAGACCACCAGATTTGTCAGGCACCATTTGCCTTTGGTGAAACCGTGTTGGTTACCACCAATTACCTCCTCACGTTTCATGTGCCTTAGCAGAGCCTTCAGGAGGAAGGACCTGTGGGATTGACTGGGAGCTCCAACAACTTCCTGACCTGGCCATCAAGATATTGTACAGATGTGATATCTTTCCAATGAATAGTTCAGTATGAACTTACTTCTTTCATTCAGTTGTCTCCCTACTGACTGAGGTTCTCATGGTGTGCAGAATGCATTTATGAAATAATATGTTCATGTTACCAGCTTTTGATAAAGTGGTTCGGTTGAGGTCAGAAACATCAATACCAACATTATGTTTGACATATTCAGACACAGTCATCAGGTCTTTCTAATAGCTTGAATAAAATGCTTTTGGATGAGAGAGGGACATTTATTGTCTGTATGAGGACTACAGACAGGGACACACTTCAACTAACTTTAAATCTCCCAGAGTTAGATGTCCAGGTTTGGACTACTCCCTCAAGTTTTTTTTTGTAGTCAGCAAAGAATATTAGCCATTCTTAGGCTGCAGTTTGTCTGACCTCTTAGATGTTCCTCCCTTGTGAATATTAGAATGACGTGAGCCACTCAAGTTTCTCATTCTCTCCATAGGGAACCTCTGATGACTATGTCAGGCCATGATACCTACCTTTAAGATGCCAGAGTAAGATTCTCCATAATGATCCATCTTAAATATACTCTTGCCATTTCTGGTCCGTATTTTATTTTTCTCAAGATTTTAATGCACAAAGATCTACATGTATATGCCTCTGAGACATAGGGAGGATGTGCGAGCTGACTCTGAATATGAAGCCCTGTGAACATTGATCTAATAATTGCTCACAAGTAATTGCTAAGGTGGAGAATAGATATTATCTGCTTGGGTGTTACAGATGAACTAAGTGAAATTTGTTATATATTCATGCAGAATCTCTATTGGATCTTCTGGAAGATATTTTCCATCCGAATAGTGGCAAAACATCAACAAAATCATCTTGAGTTCAGATACAGTGAATGCACTCAGAAGATTTTGTTGTAAATGAGCTTCTGAGGCATTAATGCAAAAAAGAGAAGAGAATGGTTATGGTGTCTTCAGTTTGTTTGTTTATCTTTCCTGGCCTGAATTTATGACAGCTGTCTGGAAGCCTCCCACTGGGAAATGCACGTTCAACAACATTTCAAATGTTCCACCAAAACATGTCAAATTCTTCTAATTTCCCAATTGGATCCAGGAAGGTTTCTCAGGAAAAAAATTGTTTGATTAGCAGTCAGCTTTTTTCTTCTCTGGCACTACCCATAGCAAGCTCCTCCAGTGCTGGTAACCTGTCGAGGCCAAGGAATGTTGCCTTCAGTGGAGGCTTCCAGGGTTCCTGCTGTGTGCCCAGGCCACTGAGAGCCCTGAGGACCTCAGCTTGCCTTGCGGGTCCTAGAGTTTCTGTAGTACAGGTTACATGACAGAAATCCTGCCAGCAGGCCAGCTTAGATTTGAAGAAAGTTGGAAAGGCGCACTGGAAAAAAAAAATGAAGCAAACTGTATTTTCTCCTAAAAGAATGGTATTCAGGAGTTGCCTTTCAAGGAGAAATAACTGTGTGCTGCTCAGAGGGACTTCTGGAATGGATAAGAAGGGACAACTATTTAGCAGTATGATTCAGGATGGTAAAAGGCTTTTTGAACAGAGATCTTGTGTTGGTTAGAGTGAGGCAAAAGCAGAGTCCTGGCACCTGTATTTTGTACTTTTGTGAGATAGCTCTTTACCAGGTTATGATCATGGTCTGATTAGGGAAAAGTTGCATGCTTAATGGTTTAATTGGTTTGAACTGATGAGCAATTCATTGCAGATTTGGCTCATTTTGAATGAAACGTTTTAGCAATTGGATGAGCTTCTCAGCTGACTTTTCAAATGGAGATAAAACTGGTAGAGATGGTTGCTAGGACCTAAGTAAGGATCTGCTGCAGGCAATAATGGCTTACTCATTTCCTGCTACAGCTGGAAGAAGATGTACATTTACAACCAGCAGAAGGTCTTTTATATCAGTACAATTGCATCACCACTGTAGAGGGTGGCATTGCAGTCATTTGGTCAAACTGGTGTAGTTGAAGTGATACAAAGTTTGTGGGCACTTAAAGCAATACTCTCCTACTTCTAAGTTCAGGTGAGTTCCGGGGAGAATCAGCAGAGGTTTGAATAAAGTAACACACCTGCAGAGTCAGTGCAGGAATCAACAATGAACATAGCTGAAAAATTTCAGGGAGATGAACCAGACAGATTGAAATACTGACTAAATAAAATACTAAGCAAAAGATGACAGGTCTTTTCTGAAAAGGTCAGGAAGCTAAGAATAAACTAGGGCTTTTGTGAAGAGGAAAACAGAGCTAGGAAAATTGGTGTGAGGAAGAGACGATGAAGAGCTAAGAAAGTACATGCTATTCCCAAGTGTCTTCAGAGACAGGATTTTGTGCTGTACATATATTATATCTCTACTTGAAGTAGTCCCCTGGAATCTGGGTGGAAAAAGAAAATATATATTTCAAAGAAAAAATGGCTATGAAAGATTATTGCTTTGTAAATGAAAGCAAACGTATTAATTATATTACTAACAATAAAAAAAAAGAGAAATGTAATTAAACTTCCTTTTTTTTTTTTTTTTTGACATATATGTAAAATATGGGTAGAGACTAATCCAATTACAAACATTTTCAAATTATTGGGCTGAGCTGTTAGTGAAGTAGGATCATACTTTTCATACTATAAAGGAGTGTTGTCACTGTGGTCTTCATCCCTTTAATATCTCCTGTGTAATGATAAACAAAGATCCAAAGATGACACCAGCACTGCTGAAACATACAATATGGGTGTCTAATATAATTATAATTAACAGTTTCCATTCATTTGCAGAATATACCCTGATGGCATTGCTCAAGAGAGGGGGAGCATTAGTGGTAATTGTGCTTTGACTTTGTAATATTGGATTGAAGTGATGGTTTCTGACAAAACCAGAAATAAAAGAATGGTTGCTTCGATTAGTGTAACAACACTGCCATCTAACTGCTCCTACAGAGAATTACAAGTTATCAGCAGAGAAAAATACCTCAGCTTCATGAATTTACAGTCCTTGCATATTTTTACGGTGACTGCACAAAGATAGCCTCTCCATACACATTTTCAAAACCAGGAATTACCTGATTTTTATTTTTCAAGGAGTACTAGCAAACTTTTGTACTTTGTCTGGATTCGATTGTAAGGGATGAAAATTAGTTTATCTTTGAATGACAGAGGGGAAGTTAAAACTGTATGGAAAATTTAGTTGACTTTGGAAATCTGCCTTTGCTTAGGGACAAGATACAAGACAGTTTCTATGCTGGAAGGCAGTGAAAAAACAAAGGAAATAACAGACTGCATGATCACAGGAATTTCTACATCAAATTACGCAATTGGACTACCAGTTTGCTACCTTGTACCTAACAAATGCTCCAGAATGATGGTGAAAAACATTTAAAATAGGAAACGGTAAACAACTAACTTGCAGATGGTGTCAGTCTATAAGGTTCTGTTTTATCTTTATGCTCCTTCATGTAGATTGAGATGGTCTCTTTATTACCCTTCTTTCACATTCTGTTAACATTGCTGCTTCTGAAAGTGACTTTCACCAGCAAACGACACTAGAGTACTGAAGTTTCTTATTTCCATGCTCTAAACCTGATGTCCTTCAAGCCTTGTTGGAGGGTGGATTTTTTCTCTATTCCTGATACCAGGGGCTTCCAACAATTCTTTTTCTTGTGTCTCTAGTTACTTTAGTCATCTGTTTTAAAATCTTTTTTCTTTCCGCAATTTCTTTATTTTCTAAAAAAATATAAAATGTGTGACATAATCACAATAAATAATTCCATCAGATTACGTAAAATCAATGTATCCCTTATCACTCTATCTTGTTTTCCAGTTAGTTGAAATGAAACTAAGCATAAGACAGTTTCAAGTGAATCCAAAGGGGTGGGAGCTAAACCAGGGAGATCTACAGGGAAAGCTCTAGATGCAATAGATCTGAAAGAAAAAACAAATTAAAGTGAGTTAAGTATTTCTTTTGGTCCAAAGATCTCCTAACAGTCAGTGGGGTTTAGGATCTTAAAACACTTCTGAAAAAAAAATTTAAAATACCTGCTGCTCTTTAGCAATATCTCCACAGGCTGTTCAAAATGGAATACATATATGGAGCTTTCCATCCGGAGATTTCCTTCCAGAGCTTTCCATCTTTACTTTTCAGAGTGCTATGATGATGTTGAAAGCCAAGCTGCTGTAACAGGGCTCTCAGCTCTTTAAAAGCCAGATCACATATAAGAAGAAGTGCAGAACTGTTTGCCTGCCTGCCATAGCTCTGCAATGACTCACTCAAACCCCAACAGAAGACAGAGAAAAACAAGTAGTTTAGGCTGAATTATTATTAAATTAGGTATTTTACTTGTGTAGAAAAGGCAATTTAAAAATCCATATAGATTTTTTGCAGGAATGTTCACTATGATCACTGTCCAGAAGGCTGAAAATACCACATGGATAATAAGCTATCTACAGGCTCTTTGTGAGACAAAGTACACCTTTCAGCAGAAAGATATTTTTCGAAGTTAGCTGCTCAGGACTTTATGAGATGAAATATGTAATTTAGAAGCATGAACATGGTTTCATCTAGTTTCACTCATGACAAACAACATGATATAATAGTCACCATGGAGATACTTTTTTCTGCTTTATGCTTACAGATATTCTCGACCTGCAGTAACTGCTTCAGAAGAGTTGATGGAGCAGGCTAAGTTTCTGATTGCCACCTGGTGGCTACTGAAGAAAATCAATTAGTTTTAAGAAGCTCCAGGATTATTGAGAAATAGCAGTACTAAAGGTGCTTTAGTAAAAAAAAAAAAAAAGTATTTCTGCATATTCAGGTGGTATTGTCTGGAAAATCCAGATGAAACTATGCAGAGAAATGTATGCAAAATTTTTATTCCTTCTTTGTGCTACGTTTCATATTTTAATAGACGATTTAAAAAAGAATAATTAATTAAAAGAGAAAACAATATACTGAACACAGGAGCTGAGATCCAGGCAATATGTCATTCATGAGAGGCTCCTGAACTACCTTCCATCAACATACATGGGCAATTTTTTTCCTTAGAACTGGAATTTGTTTGGAGTGAAACTTGTTTATAAACAGTAGCACTGTTTATAATCAAAACAAAGAACAAAATGCCTGCAAAGTTCCTTTCCTGTGTTAGGTGTTTCTCCTACATTTACAACTAGACTCTAGGAGAACTTCTGTTATGGAGATAATGATCAGAGCAAGCAAAGAGCATATGTTGTCAAGATTAAAAATACTGGATTACAAATCTTCTTTCTCATTTCTTATGAATTTAGAATCCTTGACTGTTCAGGCTTACTGTAACAAAAAAGTGAAAGAAATTGCATTATTATGTCACCAGCAAATGCCCAAAAAAATGTGTTTCAAATAACAGGCTAATGGTACTTCAACAGAAAATTAAATTAATGACTCTGGGATCACTATGTCATTTAAAAATAGATAGAACTGGTTAGAATTTTTTTTTTCCTCTCTGTGATTTAAAACAAACAAATAAGAAAAGTATTTGAATAAAGAAAAGTTATGAATACAAAGTAAAATATTGGAATTTGGAAATCTTGTGCCTCATAGTGGATGGAATGTCTGATTCAGTCTTCCTCTTCTCTGAGCCAGGTGTCCTAATCAGGCACATGCTTGGAGGATCACCTTTTGGAAAGAGGAGCTAATGAGGTATGAAGTCCCTGGATGTGATGGATGGTGTGAAACATTTTACAGCAAGATGTTGATACTTGAAGAAGTAAAAGGATATGAAGAAAGCAAATTTATTTGCACTCCTGACTATTTCATTCTTGTTTCCAAGCTGTCTCCTTTTCTGTCCCCATTAATTTGGAACTAGAAATGTGTCATACATGGAAGCAGAATAACAAAAAGAGATGGGTTACTAGCCTGAAAGTGAGGGTACTTGTATGAAGGATGCATATCTCAGGAAGAAACTGAACCGCCATCATCCACATGCTGTATATATTTATACCACTTTATTGAAAGAAGTATGAGAGTGTTCAGGAATACAAGGAGACCAAGAGGAAAGAAGATGAGAAAGAGAAATGAATTAACTTCCCCCCTCTAATGTCATAAAGATTGCTAAATCTCTGTTCCCTCATTTCATTTCCGTCCTTGGGTATATGGAGAAAAAAACAGGTATACCTCACGTAAGGAGAGGATTTATATTTTATATTCTTGCATGTATTCTTCCTGCAGTGTTGAATATGGTGTCCAAATCCTGTGGAGAAAGCTATTTTAAGAATATGGAATTCTTATGGATATGGAGAGGTTTATATTTCCTCTGATTGGCTTAAACAGTTTTCTGAGTATGTTTAAATTCAATGAAGAACTTTATTTCTTCACATATTTTATAGAGCCTACTAACCTGACTCAGAGCTGTAGATTTGTAGAGCTGATAGGAGATGTCAGCTGGGCACTGCGAGTTTTGGTTTGCATTAAATTTATTTGTTTATTTAATCCATTATGCATTTTATTTAGGATAGGAATTTATTTATCCAGTTTTAAAATATTGACACTTCAACGACATCTTCTGAGGAGTGAAATCAGAATTGAATTATAAATTAAACAGAGCATCAACACCTACATGGGAATTTTGATTACCAGAAGATCAGAGAATAGGAGGTTGTTCAGCTCTTTGATTCAGTTGCACACAATACAGCATCTGGCAGAGAATTTCAGTTCCAAGTTTCGAAATGCTAAGATTTATTAAGAAAGAAACTGCTCAGACTCTATGGAACATTTGTTTCATGTCCATCTTTGCTTTAAACAAAATATTGTGTAAGTTCAAAAGCAGAATAGATTGGTGTTACTGCCGAACTTAGTGCTCTGGCTGAAGATGAAGAAAGAATTCATAATTGCTTTCCTATGGGTAAATTTTGCCCCAGATTCTCTGCTTCTGGAAGATATTATATCAACATCCATGACACCTCATATAATAATGATAAACAGAACAAAAACGACCCAAACGCCATAAAACTAATGGAACCTGGAAAACCTCCATAGAGCAGCTGTGGAGCTACTTCTTGACTGTAGCAGGATTCCTTCTGATCAGGCTCTTGAGTAACTAGAAATTACCTACACCTACAACTAGAAAATTAAAACCTTAATGAAGCCAAGAACCACATGCTGGGATTATGAGGGCAAAAAGTCCCAGAATGGTTTATTGCAGAGAAGTCAGAGTAACTTTGATCCTATTATGTTCTGTCAAAATAAACGCAACTGTATTTAGGACCTAGAGGATTTGAACTGTATGGATGTCTCAGTACTGAACCAATCACAGTGCCAACTTCTTTCTATTTCCCTAAAACATGAGATGAACTTCCAAGTTTTTTAAGTCACACGAGTCTAAACTGACTGTGACATGGCTTCCATGTATTGTTTGATATTCCAAAACAAAAATTTGGATGTAGTTCTTCATACACATTCCATTTTTTTGGACATCTCTGTGTAGAAGACTTGAATTTTTATAATTCTATCAAAATCAAGAGACATCTTGAAGAAAATATATATTATTTTGATAAAATAGGAATATACATTGATCCACTAACTAATATAAAAAGGAGACATATTTGATTTGAAGTTGACACTGATTTTTCCCTGTGTGAATATAGTGGTATGTATAGTAGAATTACTATTGACAAGAAGGTGTATTTCTTATATTGTATAATTTGGATCTTTCTAGAGTAAGTTTATTATGGTTCCTTGCTATTGGTTACACTTAGTTCTTACTGCAGCACTACAATAGCTTTGCTGTATTCATCTATCTAGTTAATTTATCAGATTGTTTTCCTTTTTTTTCCAAATATGAAGATCTTGCTGACTCAGAAAAAAGTCTAGTACACTCAGTTGATGTAGAGTTGTAACATGAATTATATATTTTTAAGCTAATAAGTAATTTTTTTTAATCTCAGAGCAGTGTGTTATCAAGGACAAGAATCACCTTATGAAGAGAAGTGATTATCCAGACTAGTCTGGATAAGTTTTAATAGTAGCAGAGGATGCCTTTAAAATGGGGATGAATACAAAATTATAAATAATTTCCATAATGACAAAGAAATACTAAGTTCTCATTTCTTTGGGAAGTTTTGTTTGTCACTTTTAATTTTCTTCTTACATTCTAGACTCTCATTTGCTAATGTGCCAGACACATGTTTCCACTTGCCTTTTCATTGTTACGCAAATTGTATTATTAAATTTTATACAGAACTGTATTGCCTATGCCTAAGAGTCCTTCTCCTAGTTTCTGACAACATATCCCTGTACTACATTGAGCTGTACCTCCATTTTTAGCTGTTTCTGAAATCTGTATGTTTTTCTGAATTTAAACTTTCTTAGAATCCCTGATTGATTTACTGGTAACAGGGAAAAGCACAGACAATCCATAGCTTCTCTAATAGGAATAAAAGTAAGTAATGAAAAATTTGCCTAGGGATTTTGTTACAACCTTACCTACTACATAAGAAATAGAGATGCAGATCATACAAAGCCAGTAAAAAACTTACGTTTTCTATGAAACTTCGTAAGCAGCAGGACTTGTGTCTCTTCTTAGCAGGACATGAAAAATCATAGGAGTGCCGCTGCTGGTAGCTTTCTAACATCTTCCAAGGAAGCCAAGGCTTCTCTGTAGTATCTGAGGAATAGCATAAGTAAAGTAAAATGCCTAATCATGTGTATTACTTTGTTTTAATTGTCCCTCTAACATACATTACCTGATACTCTTTATTAAATCACTGTTAGATTAAAATAATGTTGAAATGAAAATGTCTATACATTTGACAAGAAGAGGTATACTCCCATTCTGGAAAGAGAAAGATTTTCTAAGGTAAAAATCTCTCAAGCCCTTGGACCTCAAGGCAGGGAATAAGTCCCCCCATCATATGTGTAGATCACATTCAAGACAACCTGAGGAATCTGAACATACATAATTCTACGGTACTTGGTGAGTTGCATCACAGAGTCCTCAGGAAATTAGCAGTTGTAGTTGTCAAACAGTTCTCTGTGGTATCTGAATACTCATGGCAGTCAGGCAAAGTCCCCAATGTCTGGAAAAAGGGATATGTCACACACATTTTAAAAAAGGGTAAAAAGGAAGGCCCTGGGAACTATCAACCAGTCAGCCTCACCTCTGTGTCTGGTAAGTTCATGAAACAGATCCTCCTGGAAGTTGTCAAAACACGTGGAAGATAGAGAGGTGATTCAAAGCAGTCAACAAAATTGTGCCTTACTAATCTAGTTGCCTTCCACAATGGAATGACTGCACCAGTGGACAAGGGAAGAGCTACAGATGTCATCTATCTGGACTTCTGTAGGGCCTTTGATATTGTCCCATACAACATTCTTGCTGCTAGCTGGAGAGATATGGGTTTGATTGATGGCTGTTAAATTTATAAGGAATTGTCTGGATGGCTGTATCCAAAGTCTTACAGTCAACGACTCAGTGTCCAAGTGGAAAGCAGTAATAAGTAGAGTCTCTCAGGGGGCTGTACTAGGACTAAATCTATTTAGTATCTTCATCAGTGGCACAGGGGGATTGAGTGTATCCTCAGCAAGTTAGTGGCTTGACACCAAGCTGAGTGGTGTGGTATGTTAGAGGGAAGGAATGTCATCCAGTGGCACCCCGACAGCCTTGAGGGTTGGACCCACATGAACCTTATTTAGATAAATAAAGCCAAGTGCAAGATCCTGTACCTCAATGGGGACAATCCCCAGTATCAATACAGACTAGGGGATGAAAGGATTGAGAGCAGCTCTGCAGAGAAACACTTAGGGGTATCAGTGGGTGAAAAATTGGACCTCGGCCAGCAATGTGTGCTCGCAGCACAGGACAATCCTTTTCTGGGCTACATAAAAGGAAACATGGTCGAGGAAGGTGATTCTCCCCACTCTACTCTCATGAGATGTCACATGGTGTAGTGCATCCAGCTCTGGGTTCTCCAGTACAAGACAGACATGGACCTGCTGGAGTGCATCCAGAGGAGGGCCACAAGGCTGGTCAGGATTGAGTGCCTCTCCTATGAAGAAAGGCTATGAGTGTTGGGGTTGTTCAGTCTTGAGAAGTCTCTGAGAAGACATTATTGCAGCATTTTAATATATAAGGGAGGTTTATAAGTAGGTTAGAGAGATTTTACCAAGGCCTGTAGAGACAGGACAAGGGGCAATGGTTTTAAGCTGAAACAGAGTAGATTCAGATTGGACATAAGGAAGAAATTTTTTACAGTGAAGGTGGAGAAACACTGGAATAGGTTGCCCAGAGAAGTTGTGGATATCCTATCATTGGAAATGCCCAAGGTCATGTTGGACATAACTTTGAGCAACAGGACCTAGTGGAAGGTGTCCTTGCCATGGCAGATTGGTTGCTCTACATGATCTCTACAGATTCCTCCCAACCCAAAACATTCTATGGTTCTATGAAATGTTCAGGGGATATTAACCAGGATGTGATAGTAAAACAAGAGTGCATGGAACAGGAATGGATGAGCTAAGTGGGTAGAAATGATGAACACATGCTTGAAAAAATCTTTGCTTGCTTTGTCTGGTAAATGCATTTACATTTGAAGACATAGTCTGTCACTTTCAGTCTAGAGTGTAGGCTACTGTAGTCTTGTGAAGCTTTATTAAGAAAAGTGGAATAACTCAAACTCAAAGTAAAAAAATAGATGAAAAATATGCTATAAAGAAAAAAAAAAGCAACACAGAATTCTTGAAATAAGATTACATGTATATCGAAAGATTAATGACTTTTACACATACTCTGTTTCCCTGTTCTTATCCCCATGTGAATAACGGGCAGTCAGAGGAAATATTTCATTCTGTGTTCCAAATGGTTTTCTTAAAGTAGGAACCATACTTAACTGGCATTTACTATATGCCTGATGAAGTTACATAGAAACCTTGATCTTGTTGCAGTTGGGGGGAATTTGACCACAGGTTTAAAACAAAGTGGAGGCCTCATGTCTCCTACGAAGCCAGTGGCCTAATGACAAGCTGGCATTGTGGGTCCACTGATTTTAATCTACTGAGTCAGTGAAATTACTCTCATTCATAAACTCTGAAGCTATTGATAGTAGGGAAAATCTGTTCTCAAACCATTCTCACATGCAAAAGGAGTTTACAAGAAATCTGTACGTTGAAATAGAACAGCCTGTGTAAGCAGGTCAAAAGGTGGATGTCTGCAAAGGTGTGAGTAGAGATCTCACATAGGTTACAGGGCTGTGAGAAAATTGTGAGACTTGTGGCTTATTTCCTCATCATATTTATGGCTCAGATTGTTAGAAATTAGATTTTATTTCCACCTGTTTGCTGCAGTACCTTTTGCCAGCTTCCCTATATTTTGGCTCATCTTGTCAGGAGGGTCAGCATTGATTTCCACAGACATGTTGCCATCATTTATTGTCACCCAAAATAATTCCTAAAACATTTACAATCTGTCTTGTAAATGTCTCTGTACTTACTTCTTTGAACTGTTGTTTTGTTAACCCCTTTTGAGAATAATCAATCCTTGTGTTACCAAACAAATACCTAAAATCACTTACTAGTTCAGATCCTTGTTGTAAACTGTGTAGGTAAGATATGAACACATGCCTTTGTAGATGTCACACCACTGAAATCTGATGTATGCATGATCTAAAAATTAAATTATTTTCTTTTGTGGGTATTATTTTTCATTTCTTCTAATTTTATTCCCTTCATAAGAAATCTGAGATGAACAACTGTAAAGTACTGATGCTATGTCATATAGTACAGTCTGGAAAACCATTTGAATATGATTAAATTACCTTAATCTTTATATTTTGGTCAGAGGCACTTTATGAAATAGGTTGCTGCAGTCCAGGTCAGAACACAAGTTCTTTTTTTTTTTTTTTTTTTTTTTTTGTGCTGTTGTTGTTTTGTTTGCTTGTTTGTCCTTCTTTTGAAGAAAATGGAACATTGTTTAAATTTAATTATTATCTAAAGTCATTATCCCACTCAACACCTTGGGTTTAATTTCATTCACAAATTTCTAGTACCCAAAAAGTCAGACTCACTGTTTGCATCTTTAAATTTATTCTTAGTAGAGGGGCAGCGTCCCTCGGGGAGTGACCCCTTGGGCTGCTCTGTCCCTGCCTGGCTGGCCCATGGGCAGGGCTGGAGGC
>WUAM01000191.1:840299-851302 GCA_024336885.1 Actenoides hombroni
GCTAACTTCAGAAAGTGCAGTTAGTTAGAAGAACTGAGCTGAAAAGTAAAATTACTGAACAGAATTAGTTCTGTTCTTACTCCAACTAGGACACCAGATAAGTGAATGTAGTATACCAGAAGTTTTGAATGCTTCATTTTATTTTGAAGCCCAAAGTAAATAATGTCTGTCAAGAATTATCTATCAGTGACATCATTGCATCAGTGAACACCAACACTCTGCATGACATTTCTCTTTCTAAGGACTTATTTCTGAAATTTCAATATTAACATTTTCCAACTGTAGAAGGCAAGAGAACACATTAGATATTACATGACTGGATTTCACTGCTTGCCTGCATCTGATCAGGAAGCCAGCGCTCTTCGATCTCATCCAGATGGTTCTTTCAATTTCTAAATTGCTGTGTCTGTGACACATTATGATGCTTCTGTTTGGAGATGTATTTTATACCCTTCATATTATAGAAAGTAATAAAATGAAATGATGAATAAAGCTTAAAGATAAATAAAGTATTCTTTAGTCAAACAGATTTTTCTTAAACTGGAGAAAAGGGCTGTTTCACTCTTTTGGAAAGGTTAATTTCCACTTCAGACCCCATTCCAACTATTAGAGGAGCCCTAGGTTGCTGTGTTTTAAGTTTTATGATATCACTATAGTTGGTAACTACTTCAGATAGTTGCCTCTCATACATTTTCCTGTGAGTTTGTGTCTACATTCAAGAAAAATTCACTGTGCATGTAGTTTATTTCCACACACCCCTCCCCTCTTCCCCCCCCAATATATACAGGACCATTTTCCTCTTGTTGGTGTAAAACAGTGTTATCATTTTAGAACTGACTGAACTGCTGCAAGTGAGAAAAATAAGTAAATAGCTGACTACCAAGGTTATACAATGGACCTTTTTAGCTCTGCTATGTTGAGATACAGGATAAGGGTGACAATAACTTGCTTCTAGCAAGCACTTGGCTTTCCCCACCCTTCCTTCAGTTTTCCTTCTATTATGTACAATTTTTTATCAAAAGGATTTACTATTGTGATATGATATGAAAATAAAGGGACATATATATCTAAGTACTATGTTGTCACAGAAAAATCAGTGATATCAGTAGGTTAATTATCTGGGTTGCTTTTATAGGAAAAGAACATTTGTAGCTAGTAAACCTCATTCACAGGAAATGGCCAATACTCAATACTAGAAGAACACCAGACTCAAAAAGATGAGCTATTTAGTTGGCAGATTCTTCTGCAAAACCATGTCAATTTTTCTTTGTAAGCAGATCCATAGCTAATAACAATTTAAGGCATGCTTGTCAAACATAAATGGGCTTTGTCCTGCTGTCTATGCTAGCTTAGTATTTTGATATTTTAGGATCTACTAAGAGGTGCAGGCAGGAGGAGAATGACACATTATTATGAGTTATTTTTAAAGTAACAATTTAAATTGAGTATATCTATATATATGAGTTTTCCAAGAACAACATAAAGTGCATTGAATGCAGAGATTTTCTTTTCTTGAAAAGAAATTGCTTTTCAAATTGCACTGATACTAGGGCGTCTGTTTTGAAACAGACCCTCTATAGCTAAACCTGTTGGTGAAACCCAGACACACATCTGCCCCTTGAGAGGAAGCTTCTGTTTAAAAAATTGTTCCCAACTGTTGACTTTTATTAGTCAACAAACTGCTACAGATTGATGAGAATTCTCTATAATAGATATTCTCAATATTCTCATTATGTCCTTAGAAACATTAGTGTGTGCTGTGAAGTATGACTGAGAGTTTAATTTCTGGTGAGTACTCTTTTTTGCTGTAAAGAAGGAATAGTTCCTGAGGAAATGTTACTTTGCATAGATCACATAAACATTTGTTACTGATATTTGCCAAAAATTGTTGTATGGGAGAATATTCACACTATGCATTCCAAGCAACTGAAATGTAAATAAGAACACATTAAATTAGGAGCCTAAATCAATATGAACCAAGTGGAAATACATGAGTGATTCAAAGCAGCTGAATCACTTGCCCTATCTCCTCTTCTCTCCCTTTACTTTCTCCTTCTACATTCAAATATCAGAAATCTGTTCAGCACAGGAGTGTAGACAAATTTGATTCTCCTCCTGGTGACAGAAGACTCATTCCAATGACACTGCTCTTATGAAGTACCAGAGGATGCCATGCTCATTTTGGAAGAAGCTATTGCAACACATCTCTGCCTTATTGCTGCTTACTACATTCCCTTCCTTTCCTTCACAGTGGAACTTAAGTGCTCCATTAAATTCCATGACATCTATTGTACAGGTAAAGAGTGTGAGAATGTGTCTGGGGTTTCCTGCCTGATACTTGCTGCTGGGTGATAGCCCTGTTATGTCACAAGGCACAAAGAGATCATCTGTCTTGTTGAATATAAAGCAAGCCCTTAGCAATACAGCCCTAATTCTGCACTCTAAAGTGCTCCAGGCTTTGCACAAGGACAGTAGTTTTGGGACAGTTGTCCCAGCAGCCAAAGTAGGCTATGTCTGTATTAACAAGTATTTTTGGGGAAAAGGAGAACAGCTAGTGCAGAGTACCTTGTGTCAATCCTAAATGCAAATGATGTAAATTCTTACATCACTCTAGCTCTAGTCTAATTCTATAGGCCAGTGTTTGGGATGTGCTAGGTATGGCACTTTTCCTGGGTTCGGCTGGGATAGGGCTAATTTTCACCAGAAGTGGAGAGGGAGCCACAGTCAGGATAGACAACCAAACCAGACAATGGGATATGCAATATCATACTGGTGTCATGCCTGCTATATAAGGAGGGATGGGATGGGATGGGATGGGATGGGATGGGATGGGATGGGATGGGATGGGATGGGATGGAGGAGCAACATGTTTGGTACGGAACTAGCTTGATTTGTAAGGTTTCTATCACTTTGCTCTACCTATTGCTTCATTAAATTTATCTATTGCTTCATTTCTGAAGGGGGCGTACAGGAAGACTGGAGAGGGGCTGTTTACAAGTGCCTATAGTGAAAGGACGAGGGGTAAAGTGTGTGCAAAGGAAAGGCAAATTCTTCTCCCCTCTCTTTGGGCATCTCTGCTGTTCATTTGGTGGAAGCTGAGCTCTCATGTTTTCTGGGTTAAGCAAATTGTAGGCCTGAATGGATAGTTTTGTCTGTGAAAAAAACCCACAAACATTTATGGCCTCTGCATCCTCTCTCTGTCCCCACTGAGAGATGGCAGCAAGATAAACAGAAACAGTTCCTGGGCTGGACCTGTCACCAGGCCAGCTGCTGGGCCACATTAAGTTGGAAGGCATGGGAAAAGCAGGAGTTGTGAATTATTACCAGTCTCTTCCCAGTGCTCTATACATAGAGTCATACATCTTTCAGCTCTCTTGTCACACTCAAAAAGCAAGCATGAAAGAAATCTTGCACATCTTCCATTCACACTGGTGATAAGAAAGGAAAACATGACTATATCTATTAAAGCAAACGATACCACTGGCATGCACACTGTTTTCATAGGAGTCAGAATTAAAAACCTTGACCTGGAACTTCACATAGGGCTCATTCATTGTAATGTGCCATGGGTATGTGTATGGATGCCTAAACAATATTATGATCTCCCATAAATAAGATTCTGTTTTGCATGGGCAATTCAAGACATCTGAGCTGCAGAAAGAAACATTAGATGAAAATACGGGAAACTTTAATCATATGGATATAAGCTCCAAAGGTCTAAACTGAAAACAACCATTCAGTTTTAATGAGTATGAAAACCAGTATGTTCCAGAACAGTGACTTATGGAAAGACTGACTTCTTTCTTCTATTTCCTAGAAGAAAAGGGTGAGAGTGGAACACAAATTTCTTCCTAGCTAACTATATGTTTCCATTATCAGAACCACACTGTGATCCTGATTGTTTTGATTAATCTCCCAAGTACTTTCTTTTGCACTGAAGTTGTCCCACATCCCCACATGCATTTCTACAAAAGACAAGTTCTGATGATATATAACTAGTGTAGGATCCCCCTCTCCTTTTCCACTGTTTACGTTCATTAGAGGTAATCAGGTAAGACATTTTCAGGCTAGAATACTTCTTACTCATTATAACAGTTTTTCAGGAATTTCCAAGAAGTAATTGTTAAACCATACTATAAACTACACATTTTTAATTTTTTGGTTTGTTTTGTTTTATTTTAATGGTGTCAGAGATAACAATGACTGCAAAATTTACTGGGAAGAAAATGACCACTCCTATGCTTTTTTCTCATCATGTGGACCTTCCAAAGGAGGATAAAACCTTTGTCATTATCTTGTTTACAGCCTCTAGTACTTTTTTTTTTTTTAATTCCTTTTTCCACCTCTAGAAAATCTTGCCCTGAAAGGAAAAGGAAAAGATGTGTGTGGGTTCCCTGTCAGTGGGGTGCCCATGCCCTGACACACAGCAAGTGCCTTTGCACCCCAGATCACCACCACGGTGGGACAAGGATAGGAGGTATGGCTTCTGCCTCAGTAGTTCCCATTCCTGCTGGTGACATGAAGCCAAACCACCCTTTTATCTAATGGCAACTGGAAAACAGCATGTAATGTTTATATGTGCAACCTGCACTCTTCCATGGTGTATTGAAATGATTTATAGAGATCAATCCTCTGTCTTGCCATTAACTTAAATTTCTATTGGACCTTAGAGGAAATAGTCTGTTACTATTATGGAGAGGAGGAAGGGAAGCCCTTATTATAAAACTATTGCTTCTAAAACTTTATTAAAGAAAATCAGAATCCTCAAGTTATTCATGTTTCTGGGGCTGTTTAGCCTGGAGAAGAGAAGGCTAAGAGGGGATCTTTTCAATGTTTGCAAGTATCTGAAAAGTGGGTGTCAAGATGATGGGGCAAGCCTCTTTTCTGTGGTGCCCAGTGACAGCACAAGATGCAATGGTTACAAACTGGAACACAGGAAGTTCCACCGCAACATCAGGAAAAGCTTCTTTACTGTGAGAGTGAAGGAGCACTGGAATAGGCTGCCCAGAGAGGTTGTGGGTTCTCCTTCTCTAGAGACTTTCAACACCCACCTGGCTGCATTCCTGTGTGGCCTGACCTAGGTGATCCTGCTTTGGCAGGATGATTGGACTAGATGATCTCCAACCCTTCCAACCCCTACCAGTCTGTTACTTGATGTGATTCTCAGACATAAATCATCATGTAAGAAGAAGGGCACCTTTTTTTCTCCAGATAATATTTTTAATCAGTGGTGTTCATTAGATAACCTGCTAGTCTTTCATTAGTTTAATGGGGGGAAAAAATAATACTGACATAACTCAATTCAGTTCCTCATCTCCAAAACTGTAAGTCAAAATTTCAACAAAAGGATTTCTCTCCAGGGGATATCATCAGAGTCAGGAGCAGCAGAGCTATTCAAGCCTAATTTAAACAAGTGATGTGCTGTGGCAAAATGGCGTTCATGAGAAATCCCTGAACATAAAGTTTGCTCTGCTGTGCTTCCTGTAGAGAGCTCAACAGTGACTGGCTTCACAGTGAACACAGGTCAAATGGAGACACCAGACAAGCAGCTATAACACCTCAATACCAAATAGAAATACCTTTGACCTGACTCTTGCTTTTTGCCAATGATTTTCATCCACCCCAAGAAGAGCAGGATCAGTAACTAGAAATCCTAGAACATGTCTGCCAGCCAGGATCCCACAGACAGTGCAGCAGGAGAAGAGATCCCTCAAGACCTGAATGATGTGCTTTCAATTGCTTTTCTACAAAGTTCAAGTTAACTGTCAAGCCACAAGCTATCCTGCAGTAGAAAATTTTGCCTCCTGTTGAACCCACAGTACTTTGCAAGAAATAATTCTGTTTTCACTAAGCTGCAGAGAATTGTAATTCTTTAGTCCCATGGCAGATATTAGTTTAATTATCATTGTTTGGTGCCAGGAAGTGTTCTTAGAGTGAGCTGCTGATTAATAAGAGAGTTACAATGGGTCTATATTCCAGCCAAAATTTGACTTGCAGCCTTGTGTCTTTCCTCATCATCTTCTCTTGCATACAGCTGCCTATTGTCAGCATGCTAACTCCCATGGATCCATGAATACAAGCTCTGTTCTGCTGATGCTGAGTGTCTTGACTCAAGAGAACTAAAAGTTCAACCAAATATTTGTTAGTGGACTGCTGAGATGAGATTCAGGTCACCCTGATTTTAAGTGTTTGCAAGACATTGGTAAGTAACAGCAAGGAGAGTGCAGCCAGCACTGTTAGTGGGACATGGTGAGCTAGTCATTTTGTCAGGTGCAGATGCCTGCTTAGGCTGAATTAAATAACTCTCAGCTTTACCGAGTACAACAGATCTTCAATGACTACTGAGAGCTTAGTTGCAAAGTTTATGTGTAGATACCTGTACTACTAATAACTGCAATAAAATTAGTTAAATCCCCCCCTAAATTTGCTTTTCATCCCAAACTCATAGATCTCAACTGTCAGTAATCTTTTCAAAGTCATCCATTTTGTGTGTCTTAGATACAAATTTGGACTTGAAGATATACCGGGAAAATGAAGTGTTGGATATGTACTTCCTAAGAGGTTTTCTGAAGCAATTACTAAGATGTATTTGTTCATTTATTTTTTCTTTGCCATTGTGTATGTGGGTTTGCACACACATATTTATACCTGAACTCACACAGACACATATATTATCCATGTTGTAAATACAAATGTCCTAAGTCATATCTTAAACTGGAAAATAATGCTCCTTTGCTTACTTTGCATGTGTATTGGAAAGCTGTTAATATTTACAAAATGCATTAGAATCATTGAATGGTAGAGGTTGGAAAGGTCCTCTGGAGATAATCTAGTCCAACACTCCTACCATAGCAGGATCACCCAGGGCAGACCACACAGGAACACATCCAGGCAGGGTGTTGAAAGTCTCTAGGGAAGGAGACTCCACAACCTCTATGGGCAGCCTGTTCCAGTGCTCTGTCACCCTCACAGTAAAGAAGTTTTTCCTGATGTTGTGGTGGAACTTCCTGTGTCCCAGTTTGTGACCATTGCCCCTTGTCCTATCACAGGGCACCACTGAAAAGAGACTGGCCCCTTCTACTTTACACACACCCTTCAGATATTTGTAAACAGTCATAAGATCCCCTCTCAGTCTTCTCCAGACTAAACAGCCCCAGGTCTCTTAGCCTTTCCTCACAAGAGAGATGTTTCAGTCCCTTCATCATCTTTGTAGCTCTCCATTGGACTCTCTCTAGTATTTCTCTGTCCCTCTTGAAATGGGGAGACCAGAACTGGATAAAATACTCCAGATGTGGTCTCACTAGTGCAGAGTAGAGGGAGAGGAGAACTTCCTTCAACCTGCTGGACACAGTCTTTATAACACACCCATTGAAGTGAAGAGTTAAGCAGCATTACTTTATTAATGACTACTAAATTGTAACTCAGCTTACATTTCATTATATTGTCTTTTGCATATGGATGACATAAGAATGCAGACAGAGGTGAATATATTTAAAACTGGATTTGCCTTTCTCTTTTTTTCCTGAAGATTTCATGACACAGAGCCTCTTTTCTCTGAGTATTACATGACATTATTAAATGTAAAAAATAAGCTGGACAAATTTTATCTAGTAATTTTGTTTTCTAAAGTTCATGACTGTGAAGAGCTGTAGCATAAATGTACATCACTAAATCTGGCTCAAATCCTTGCACCTATGACAAATCTTTGTGATGAGGAATACCTCCAGGCTCTTACAGTTAGAGCTAATGGAAGACACCTTATCCACACTCTCCTTCTCATTTAGACTTCTGAACACAAGTTAAATTAGCTTTTCAATACTATACCTGTACAGATGAAACTTGATAGTCCTCCATAGATGACATCATCATTGTCTGGTAATATAAAGGGACACCTCGTTTGAACTTCCAAACAGTATTGCTTGCAAGGAATTCTGTTGCTGCAGTGAAACTGTGTGACTTCAAAGTACTGGGAACAGAGCCAGGCTTTGTAGACAGTCTGGAAAAAGAAAAGAAGCAGAAGTGTAGATAGATGACAATAGCACTGTCATTATTAGAAGAACATACTGTACTGCACACTTACATTAGCACTGCTTCTGAAAGCAAATTTTGAAAGAATATTGCCCGGGCAAAACATACTTTTGACTGTCCTCCCACTTTGGAAATGAAAACTCCAGCGAAGTAATTTAAAAGCAACAGTTAGTCAGGACCAGGCTGATGCTATTATCTTACTTTGTATACACATACGTCTCTTAGATGCACCTTTTTATTATACACATGCACACATGCCATACACCCCTGTCCCTGTACATTATCATATACAAATGGAAATCCTAATCTCATTTGAAGCTGCTCTGGGAAAAACTTATGAAAGTGTGTGTAAGAGAGAGTTTAAAACTGGGCTCAGGTCAGCTCTGTTCTTTAGATCTAGAGCTAAGCTATCAAGTTGCAATAGATGGTGCTGCTTCCCTTCAAATAAAACCTTATCCAGTCCACAGCATTAAAACACACATTAGGTGTCCTGAACACCAACAACTGTAGACTAGGGGATAAATCTGCAACGGTGAGGACCAATTGCTACATTTGAGAGCCAAAAGGCTTTTAATGCATTGAAGATGCTGTCATCTGGTGTGTAGCCCTGGATGCAAGACCTGTGATTATTACAATTATTATCATCACTTAAAGATAAAAGCAAAATAAACATGTTGATTTTAGTTTCTTTTGCCTTTTCTTTTCTGAATAATGGTCTTTGTCACAAGAATTATACTAGCCTTTTGGACACAGAAAAATTTTACATGTGATCATACAAAAACAGATTGGACACCAGACTATGAAGGTGATGAAAAACCTGTACATCTCAGCACAGAGAGGTTTGCTTGTTTCCCAGTTTATTTTTCACTTATCTGTTTTCAAGTACATTATTTACTGGCTAGATACGTCCTATCTAGTTTGTTATATAATGAAAATTTTATTTTTTTTGCATTCATTCAGACTATACGAAAATCTTAGTAACTACCTTTCCTTTATCACAGGCTGAAAAGTAATATAGTCAAATGATTATTTTCCTTCTTCCTAGACTTATTTTTAATAAAAAAGAAACTTATATTAAATTTTTAAGCATTGAAAATTCAGAAATTGACACCTGAAAGGATCAATCTAGCTAAGAGTTTGGTTTGATTTCAGTACTTTTCATCTTATCAGTTACAATGCTATTAAAGTCAATAGCAGCTTAAATTGCATAATTAATTTCAATGCATTAGTCCCAGAATCACAAAACTTTTATTTTAGCTTTCCACTGTGGCAAATATGGCTAAGCTTTCTTGGTGGTCAAATGAAGCTTTTTTCACTATCTATGATTTGTGACTATCACTTTATAGTAGTTTTGTCCACTGCATTCTGTAGAACATGATTTTTTTTCATTAAAAATTTAATTTTAATTACTTACAAAGGCAATTAATTAATTTAATTTCTTATCCACAGTAAATGATTAATAAGAGGGAAGACTAGGGGATGTGTTTACTTATTGTTCTTAAATAAACTTCAAAACAGAAAGTGTTTTTCCCAGTGTTGACTATATGCCCCATTACATTTTTAATGCTTCAGTTGCTCTATATTGACACTTGCAACAATAAAAGAAATAAAGTAATTGGTTTTCCACTTCATAATTAGTCAGTGAGCTTAGTCTGTTGGTTGGAGACAGAAATTCTGGGACTGATAACAGATAAATATTCACAGATGATCCTTCCTGATTATTAATACTGTAGACCTGTTTAGTATGAGCCCAGAGTTCTCTTCATAGAAAAGATCTAAGAGTACTAGGTTGGTTTATGAATCATATGTGAAAATGTTCTTCAGTTTAGAGGGAGTATATTGAACAGCACATCATACATGGTAACAAGAAAATGAGCAAACCCATATGTCTACTTAAGCATGACAGGAAATAAATGTTTATTCAAGAGCAGAAGTTAATATTACAATCATAGGCTTCTGTTAACATTTTTATGTATCTAATCTCAGTTCATACACATCATCTTCTTGCTCTGATGCACAAGCCCTCAGCTTTGGCTCAAAATTACATCTGAACTCTTGCTCATATTTTTAAAGAACGCACGAGTATACCTGTTCATGAGATCTAATTCTCAGATAAATGCCTCTCACTCTGTATTCTTTTTATTGCAACGCCTTTCAATCTTGTCTGCTGTCTACATTGAGATTTTTAATATATTGTGCTCATTTTGCTGTTTTGGCCAGTGAGGCTACATGGAAATTAAGATTTTCAGAGCTCTGTCTAGATATGAACTTAGGTTATATCCCACTT
Source organism: Actenoides hombroni (assembly GCA_024336885.1). Classification (NCBI taxonomy): domain Eukaryota; kingdom Metazoa; phylum Chordata; class Aves; order Coraciiformes; family Alcedinidae; genus Actenoides; species Actenoides hombroni. The sequence goes on from WUAM01000191.1 coordinate 850,615, forward strand.
TGAGGTGAGATGTTGATACTTATCAGCCTTCCTATTCCCTATGCTCTGGCTTCTTCAAAAGAAACGTCAGTTTTGTGAGACAAGATACCTCTGCAGAGCACTATAAGATGTCCAAGAAGTAGTAGATGAAATACTCAAGCCGTGCTGAAAACAAATCTAGAAGATAGGAGATGCTGGTCTTAAGCCCTTCACACAAAGATCCTTCATTTTTCCAGGTCTTTTTCAGGCCTGAGAACTGGCATGAAAGAGTATGAGTAGTTGGAGAAGTAAGCACTATGGAAAAGCACCAGTTTAACACCTATAATGCAGCTGAGGTGGAATTAAAAGTAATATCCGCATAAGGAAAAAAAAACCTGGGTCAAAGCCAGATTTGAGCAATAGAGAATATACACCCATAGTGCCTAGATGTTAACCCACTGTATCCAGAGCTATAGATTATGCTAACTCATGTATTTCCAGATAGTGCCCAGTCATTGTCTACGAAAACACATATTCCAAGTACTGCACCCAGTAAGAAATTTTTATATGACTATGCTGGGTTTTTTAGAGAAAAAGGAAAAAAATGGTCACAGTTTAGGGTCAGGGAGGCCCCTTAGACCTATAACAGATGCTCTCTGTTAACCCCTCTCCCTCCCCAAAGGGGAAGAGAAAAGGAATAAGGGAGAGAGACTTAGCAATTAGAAAAGGA
>WUAM01000191.1:860172-879745 GCA_024336885.1 Actenoides hombroni
CTGCAACTAGAGCAGGGTGCTCAGAGCCCTGGCCAACCTCCCTTGCAATGGTGCCAGGGATGGGGCAGCGACCACCTCTCTGGGCAACCTGGGACAGGCTCTCACCACCCTCAGCACCAACAGTTTCTTCCTTCTCTCTGGTCTAAATCTCCCTCTTTGAGTTTCAAACCATCTCCCCTTGTCCTGTCCCGACAGGCCTTGCTCAAAAGTCTGTCCCCATCTTTTTGGCAGTCCCCCTTGAAGAAAGGCCACCAGAAGGTCTCCTTCGAGCCTTCTCTCCTGGCTGAACCCCCCCAGCTCTCCCAGCCTGGCCTCCCAGCAGCGGATTCCAGCTCTCCCAGCAATTTTTGACTCAAACTATAATCTTTGCAGCTCCATCACAGCCACTTCTCTTGTGCGGTGTCTTCACTACTGAAGGATTTAGAAGTGGGAACATAGACGCCTCCTCAAAGTCTACAGAAAATTGATTTTATTTTTCCCCCCTTTCGTTACTTTTTGTGTTCCTTTAGGGTGAGAAATCTGTGCTGCTGTGCACAGAGCAGCTGTGACCATAAAGTCTTTTCAGGTGAGGAGTAGAACTTGAGGATGACAAAATCCTGTGCCAGGCTGCCCAGAGAGGTTGTGGAGTCTCCTTCTCCAGAGAGATTCCAAACCCACCTGGACACTGCTGTCCTTGGCCCTCTGCTCTGGGTGACCCTGCTGGATGGAGCAGGGGGGTGGCACCAGATCATCTCCAGAGGGCCCTTCCAACCCCCATCAATCGGGAATTCTGTGATTTCTGCTGGAGCTCTACTGGTTGCTCCCTTCCAGGGGCAGGTTGGATCCTCACCTTGATATTTAACTTTGCACACAGACGCAGAGCAAGAGGAGGAGAATATCCAAAGCCCAAGGCTCCCTGGGCCACTAAAGGCAGTGTTGTTTTCCCTCCTGCCCATCACATCATCTTCTCACCTCTGCTTTAGGGATTAGGTGAAGCCTTTGAGCAGGCAGATGATTAATCACCCATATGATTTCCATCTCTGCTGGTGTTTCCTTCTAAATATTCTCAATCTACAAGGTTTTTATTTATTTTTTCCTTAGCTCGATAGTCCCTATACTCGGCACTGGTGAGGTCACACCTTGAGCACTGTGTTCAGTTTTGGGTGCCGCAGGATAAAAAAGACATTGAGGGGCTGGAGCGAGTTCAGAGAAGGGCAACAAAGCTGGTGAGGGGTCTGGAGAACATGTCTGATGAGGAGCATCCAGGCGGCCTGAGGTTGTTCAGTCTGGAGAAGAGGAGGTTGAGAGGAGACCTTATTGATCTCTACAGCTCCCTGAAGGGAGGTTGGAGTGAGTTGGGTGTTGGTCTCTTCTCCCAGGTGACTAGTGATAGGATGAGGGGAAATGGGCTGAAGTTGTGCCAGGGAAGGTTTAAGCTGGACATGAAGAACAATGTCTTTTCTGAGAGAGTGGTGAGGCCTTGGAACAGGCTGCCCAGGGAGGGGGTGGAATTACCATCCCTGGAGGGGTTCAAAAAGCATCCAGATGTGGCACATCAGGCCATGATTTTGTTGTCCTGATAATGTTTAGTAGACGGTTGGACTTGATGATCTTGAAGGTCATTTCCAACCTTAATGATTCTATGATTAGATTAGACTCCTAACTCCAGGCTTGCTCACTTGCCTGCAGTTGAATGACTTCTTCGTATGGATTTGAAGACAATTGGAAATTTTGCTGCTTTTTTTTTCTGCTGTTTCTAAATATGTTATTAATAAATAACAATCAGATTCATCCCATTTCTCATCCTAGATTTAATGAATATTAATTATTGCAATAAGCCTGCCTATGTTGAATCCCTTCAGTGGCTGAAGTCCAGGAGGCTACAGCGTGTCCAGAGAAGGGCAACGTAGGTGGTGAAGGGTCTAGAGCACAGAATGGGGTTTGGACTAGATCACAGGATCACAGAATGTCTTTGGTTGGAAGAAACCTTCAAGATCATCTAGTCCAACCTTCGACCCAACACTGCAAGCTCACCACTAAACCATGTCCCGGAGCATCATGTCCACATGCCATTTAAATACCTCCAGGGATGGTGACTCCACCACTGTCCTGGGCAGATCCTAAGATGATATTGAAAGGTACCACCCAAACCATTCAATGGTTCTAGGGGCATCACATTTGCAGATGTGATGACAACAATAGAATGTTAGGGGTTGGAACATCTAGAGACAAGTCCAACCAACCTGCCAAAGCAGGGTCACCCAGGGCAGGCCACACGAGAACAGATTCAGGTGGGTCTTGAAAATCTCCAGAGAAGGACACTCCATAACCTGTCTGGGCAACCTGTTCCAGTGCTCCATCACCCTCACAGTAAAGAAGTTCCTCCTCATGTTGAGGTGGAACCTTTTACACTTAAATTTATACCCATTGTTCCTTGTCCTGTTGCTGAGCACTACAGAAAAGAGATTGGCCCCTTCCATTTGACACCCAGGAAATACTACTCCAGGAAATAAAGCCCAGAAATGTTGAAAAGCAACTCCTTTGGAAAAAAAGTTAATGAACAAGCCAAAACCACAACAATTAATTAGACTACGTAAAACTTAAGGGTTAAGTCATTTACACAGTCAGCCAGGGGCTGGTGTAAAGGACCATGTCCTAAGACTTAAACATTTTGGTGAGAACCAAATCAAACGAGCTTGGCTTTATATTTATATTCATTTAGAAAAAATTTCTTCACCATGAGGGTGGTGAGACACTGGAACAGGTTGCCCAGAGAGGTGATGGAAGCCCCATCCTTGGAAGTTTTTAAGACTAGGCTGGATGGGGCTCTGAGCAACCTGCTCTAGTGGGAAATGTCCCTGCCCATGGGAGGGGGGTTGGAACTAGATGATCTTTAAGGTCCCTTCCAACCCTGACAATTCTATGATTCTATCTGCTAATCTTGTGAACAGCAGCATAGAGACTGCAACAGGGTATTCTCACCTCCGATTTCACAGAAGAGTTGGAATCATCAAGTCCCTAATCTAAGGATCTGTGCAAACTGTCTGCAGTTTGACCCACACAGCTCTTGAACCGTATAACACAATATCCATGAGACTTTAAGATTTTAACCACCTTAGGAAGTCCATGTTACTCCCTGTTTTTTTCAGTTTTCCATTTTCTTTTTATAATCTCAACGTAATATAGTTTGAGAAATCCCTTGAAAGTAATGTACACGCTGCTTATCAGCATACAAAATCCATGATGACTCTGAAGTTTATACTTCATCAGTAGGCTCATAATTAATTTGCTATCTTTGAACTTCTCTTTATATATGTTAACCCTCTCTCTACTGGGTTTACCTTTGAGAGAATTTGCTGTTGGTTTTTTTGATCCTTTCTGCTGTATTTGGTAATGTATAAAGAAAAGTTAAACAAATTTAGGACATTTGATACTATCCAATTGTCCACACACTACAGTCATACACCATGCCATACAGCGAGGCAGAGATGTCTGATTCAGTTGAACACAAAACTATTTCTCAGATAATTTCTCCATCATTAAGAGCAGTGTTGGAAGCAGAGAATTTTGCCAGATATTCTTGCTGACATTCAGAGTTTAAAGTGGAATTTCTTAAGCACTATTAACACTAGAAATACTTATTCAAATACCTAGATTTATCATATTTTGCCACTGAAAATCTAATACATCTTTTATATCTCTCGAACTTGTAATGGTTCTTTACCACTTTAAGCCACTTAATCTTGATTATTGATAAATCAGAAGGAATAAATACAAAGATGAGATACTGAATTGTGATTCCAATGAAGACAAGGCAGATCTGTAACTCTTACCTAATTTTGAGCACCACACCAGTGGTTGTGTCTCATACAGTGTAGAAAAGGAGCTCCATCAGGTTCTCCTCAGGAAAGGATAAGATAGATATCACTTTGAGAAGCTTCATTCTCAGAGCATGAGATCTGAGACTTGGTAAAAGAAAATAAGCCTCAAGAGCGTTCGGATGATGGGATGATTGTACAGTCCTCAGCTACTGACAGTGATTGTCTACAGTCTTGAAAAGCTCATAGACTGTACAGTTGTTCACTGATTGTTCAACGGTGAGACCACAAGCAAATCATGGGTGCAAGATTAAAAGCTGTTAAAGCAGGCAAATAAAAACATTAACTTGCAGTATATTTGAAATAGAGAATCTCACTAGACTTTCTGGTAGAATTTATAAAAGTTTCTATTTTGCTTATGTGCAGCATGTTCGCTTCACCCAGTTGTCAAGATGTGAATAATACAGTTCTTTCCACATCCTATTTATTTTCTTTTTTTCTTCCTTTCTTATCCTGCATTTCTGAAATACAAATGCTTGTTTACTTTTCCCAGTCCTTTTCTGTGTTAGCTGTGGTCTGTCCTCATGTCTAGATGCTTGGAAGTACTTGGAAGTTAAAAATAAGTCTAAATTCATCCAAACCTTGTTGTGCTTCCAGAGTTTCCAGAGAAAACCCAGGAATGTCTCAGTGATTCCAGCCCAAAAGAGCCAGCTTTCAGCATTACTATACACTTCTGCAGAAAAAATAGTAAATTTTAATAATATATACAATGCATATGACACCTCTCATCTTCAAAGTGCCTAATACTGGGATTAGTTCTGCATGCTTAGTCCAGGGAAAAACTGTTGGTTTATGCTAGACTCTTGAAGCTAGATGAGGTAGAAATTACGAGGTCATATTATGTACTATTTTCAGCTAACAAAAAGAAAGCTTTATCTAACTGTATGACGAATGTGATACTACTCCATGAGTGGCTGTACAAGTTATCTCCATAAAGAGAAATAACTTGTTTTTCCTCTGCCAGATTTCCATTACCTTTAATAGTATCAGAACTAAAATATATGTTTTTATCTGAAATATCAAAACACTTTCACTGCTTGATGCAGTATCTTTATAGGAAACTGAATAAAACACTATCATAATGTTTGGTACTTGCTATAAAATTCTATTTGATTCTGTTGTATTATATGATGATATCTTAATTTCAGGCATTTTACTTAAATGTCTAGATTCTTGTTATACATTAGACATTAATATCAATTTGCTTACAGATAAAACATGCCTTTAGAGGCATCCTGTTAAGTGTGATGCCATTTTGGGGAGAATCAGGGGATTTGGGGCTTTCACTTTTCATATTTCATTTGTAATCCTTCACTGATGAGTATGCAGTAATGATATCCAAGAAGGTACAGTGTCTTCCACAGTGGTATTGTAGAAGAGTTACACACAAATGAAACAAGGTAAGCTCATATTGGATGCAGTAACTATCATATTATTTTTATGGCATTACATATATTTGGCTTTGCCATCAAAATAACATATTTGTCCCCTCTTTCTCTTCATAAAGGACTGCCTGAGTTAAGCAAAACTGGTATTTCTGCAAGCTGTTGTAAAGGGAACTTTTTCTCTCTGAACAAGTGGTGTTTACTCTCAGATTTTAAAATGTCTACCTTATGGCAGTTTTTCTTAGATTATTTTATGTGCTACATGGTGTCAAATATGAATGTAACTATCCGCTGACACTTCTAACAATTTGCATAGGTTAATAACATCAGGGAAAAAATTGAGATACACAGATTTGCCCTTCAAATTTACTTTAATTTGTTGTTGCTAGAGCTTGTTCAGCAATGTTGGAAAACTACCAAAAAGCTGGCAAATAAAACATTAGACCTGCTAGCAAAAATTGTACAGTCTGTCATTAGAGAAAATTTAATAAATTAGATGAGTTGAGAGTAGAAAATATTCTACTTTGTATTTCAGAATGATTCCCTGAGTCACCCAGTGACTCTCTGACAAGTAAGCCACAGACATATTTGGAAGCTAATAAGTTGATTAAAACATTTCAAAGTGGAATAATAAAACAAAGTGTGAATGGTGATATGAGAAAGGCTAACCAGCCTGATTTCTGCAAAAGTAAGTTCTCTCTCTAATGAATTAGAATTCTTCCAAAGCATAAAAATGAAAATATGTTCCTAGTGACACTTTATTTAGTTGTTCAAAAATCCATTAACAGGGTCTATAAAAAAGGTATGAAACAAATTAAATTATTATTGCTTGAAAGTAGTATGTAGTATACGAACTTCTTAAGGGAAAAAAAAAAATCAATCTTCATCAGTACAAAAAGTTAAAAGCAAGGTGTCTCAGGTTTTCACATATGCTGTGTTTTGCTTAGTAATATATTAATGCATTAGAAAGAGGGCAAAACAAGAAAGCAAATACACAGGAAGAAAAAATAAATTCACAATTCAGGTGAACTGAAAACTTGTTGAATAGGGAGTGAAGTTCACTGCTGAAGAGCTGAAAGAAATGAAACTTTGTGAAGAGAATTTGAACTACTTGTATACCACAAGGGATTTTTTGTTTCATATGTGAGTCCAGGAAAATAATCTGGGTCTTGCTGTTCAGTGAGCCCTGTGGACTTACCACCAGAAAAGAAAAGTGGATGCATGAATGCTGGTAAATGAGGTAGAAATAGTCTGCATAGCCAATTCCACACACTCACCTGGAATACTCTACACGAAACAAATAATCCCATCTGGACAGAGAGATACAAAACTAGAGAATAGTGCACAGCATTTCCATCAGTGAAGTAAAACTGAATGATCAAGTTATGAAACTTTGGAAAGGAGATAGTGGAAGGGAAAAATCTAGAAAATTATGAGTTTTGTAAAGAAGAGGAACAATTTTCTCATCTTGTTTTATTTCCCAGAATCAGGGGGGAAAGAATTAATAAAACTGAAAACTCTCACTTTTAAAATAATAGAGGGAAATATTCTTCCATATAATGTTTAGACTTAGCAGTCATACAATAACATTTTCTTAAGAGCAAGAAAGTAAGATTCATAAAATTATCTTTCTAAGGTGAGGCCATGTGTTCCTTAGTACAGTTAATAGAGAAAAAAAAGATTTTTTTAAGATCTTCAGGCAAAAGCTGTGCTCACCTTAGATATTTCGTATAGGTGTACTGGATCTCTCTTTGAGGAACCTTCTTACACATTTCCCTGGTGACTGCAGGTCAACATAAATACAGGCTGTTGTTAAAATAGCTGAACCTCCTCACATCCTTACACTAGATGCACATTCCTGCTACAGCTCTTGTACTGGTAATAACATTAGTTCAGCCATATCAATCAGACCAGGTCTTCTTTACCAATTTAATTCTCGGCTGAATCAGACCTGTGATCCAGTCCTGTGAATTGCAAGTGTGGGAGAAGAAACTAGCTGACATAAGGAGTAAGGATGCCATATGTCCTTTTGTGCAGTCGTGTTGATTTATAGACTTAAGGTGACTGTGGAGTCTAAACCTGCACCTTTTAGATGACTTGTGACCAGCTAGAGCACCAGAAGTACAGACACTGTTTCCTGTGTAACATTTCCCTAGCAATAACTGAAGGATAAAAGAAATACATAAAAAACATAGAAAATGTAATCAAATTGATTTAATAGCAACAAATATTTTATTTATTAATTCATTAATTTATTAATTTTCAACCAGAGGTATTAATATGTCTTTAGTTGAAGTTAGGCCACGGGTTATTTCTGATCTTTACATTTCTTTTTGAAATTTTAGATGCTTTAATACTTGTGATCTTATAGCTATTTTTAACTTTTCACTGTCATTTTGTGATGATTTTTGTTCTTTAATCAAACCCTGTTATGTCTGGAAGCTCTGCTGTGACTCTTTGTCAAAATGCCTCTTTCCTAAATGCACTCAACATAATAATTGCAGATCTTTTTTTGCTAGCCTGTGACCTAGTTAATTATCCTTTTATGAAGCTGTATTTCTTGCCGTATTGACAGGTTTTATTCATTTTTTTTAAATGAAAATACTGTCTTTATGAATATCAAAGACATCTTGGAAAGTCAGCCCTGGCAGCATAGTCTGTCATCCTGTACTGTATATAATTGTATTTTGTGGAATATAGAACGGGAAAAAAACCACAGAACCAAATCAATTTTTTCTGCAATCAGCTGCTCCTCTTCATGCTGAGCATCTCACCCTTGCTAATAACAATCTTCACAATGGCAAGCCTGCATATCTTCTTAAAAAGTTCTTCTCTTTAGCAGAATGAGAAAATAATACATTAAGCTCCTGTGCTCCTTTGCCTTTAAAGTTCTAAATTCCTTCAAAGTTGGTTAATCTCAGAAACCAGCCTCAGACATCTCCTTTTTGGGGTGATTACAGTTTCACTGATTGACACGCAGAATCCTTCATCTAGGCTATGAACTAGCTGCGTGACATGATAATTCCTAAAGATACACTCTCATGAATGCTAACAAGCTGTTTGGAAACTCAGAAAATCTCCCCTGTCTACTTTTTTTTTTTTTTTCTTAATGACTTATGTATACTAAATTATTTCTCAACCCTGCTGTGTTTGCTAGATTTTATTTTATTTTATATTTAATTCATATTTTGCTTTCATTTCTTTTGCTTGTTCACTGGCAATAAGTACACTCTTATTTATTTGTTGTTTGTTCACTACCTTGTCTGGAGGCCACAGTTCCTGGTCAGAATCAGGGCTCCGTCACACCTTAAGAATTAACTGTGATGGGCAAAATCCAACAGTGAAGCAGACTGCTGTTAAGTCTAGAGCTGAAATTTTAAAAATAAAAACTGGTTTCAGTCATATAGTCTTCATGGGTGTTAAAACACCACAGATCTCATTGACTGCAATTGAATCGATGTTCCCTGCTTTCTTAGGTAAAAAACAACATTTATGTAGTTAAAATGATGCAGAAAAATTGGCCACAAAGGCAAAATCCCAGAGATACTGAATTTCCACAAGTTTGTATAAGTAGATGACTGAACATAGTAAAGAAATGCAACAGACAGGTCAAAATACAAACTCAATCTGTACTATACATCAAAGATGACATCCAGGAGCTTGTCCCAAGCCATGAAGCTAAGCTTCAATGGTTCTGTTGTTCATGAATATACCTGTTTTGTTCCTATTGCTGTGGTCTCAGCATTGCAACAAAAAACTGCCCTTGTGATGCTAAATGAAAAATCTGTCCGCTATATTTTTTCCCAGAACTGTCACTCTTCAAATAAACAAGTGTTTCCATCGTATACAGACACATCATGAAATGATTTGGGGTATTACACTGTGTTGTAATCAGGTTTGATTGTGAACACAGTTGTGCAGCTCAGTCTCATTTTGGAGAATTGTGATAATCTATTTTGAGAAGATTTTTCAGTAAAACATTCTCTTGGAGATTATCAGAACAGGAAATACACTCCTTCCTGACACTCCTGTGTTACCTGGATTTTAGACATTTATGCACTCATGCCTTTCATAGAGTAATTCTGTCCCATGTTTTATCTCCATGCTCTTTGGACAAGAAATGACAGAAGCAATATTTAAGAAATAGATTCGTGGAAATCCTATTTGTAGGAAATATCGAAGTATGATACAGCGCCAGAAGATCCATGTTTTTTTGAGGGAGAAGAAAAGCTCAGAACATGAGCATAGTGGAGGGAAAGAGTAATGGTTCAGACCAGTTTGGAAAGATGGACATGTGTTTCTGTGGGAGACTCCAAGTATGCAAGAGAGAGGTGGGCTGTAGGACCTGGTCAGAGGGTCAGTCAAAGTTGAAGACACCATGTGTCCTTCAATAAGACTTTCTGTCTGGTGTGAATACTGAAACACTATACCTTTGCCACTCGGTGCAATCTGCAATACAAGATGGAAAGTTCTGAAGTCTACGGCCAATACAACAGCTCAGCTGTCTAGGTGTACATTAAGGATAGTAGGATACATTTCAGAAGGAACAATAGCTAAGTCCACTGTTGTGACAACTGTTTTCCATGTCAGTGAAACTGTCTGTGGCATCAGGTGTTTGTACGAGCTATTGCAAACTGAATAATAAGCAGGATTTGCAAATCCTGTAGGGGTTGTTTTGTGAAGGGTCTTTCATGAACTGAATCCAAAGATGTCATTGTCAAGACCAGGAGTTAATTTTTAATTTTTTTTTTTTAAAGATATGTTCTGTTAACAGAATTAGACAGATGGATACAAGAGAGAAGGAGCAAGAAAGGGCTGAGGACACCTAAGAAATACAGCAGTACAAGGGACGACCTCTCTCTCTCTTTCCCTGCAGCTATATTAAATTCCTTGCAGGCATAACTTCTAAATACAGAGATGTATTTTCCTAACTCCATTCTTTCCAGTTTCACCTGTCTCACTTATGTTGTCCAAAATAATTCAACCAGAAATAAAGAACAAGAAAACAGACTTTGTTCTTTCTGGAATGACAATCTGAAGATTTAATTATTTATTTCTTTTCACAATTTTTTCTCTTTCACTTGGATCTTTTTTATCAGACATGGTTAAATTATTTTTTCATAAATCTCTTGATACACTTTGCTAAAGGTCACTGTCTCAAATACTTACCAACACCAAATATCCTAGGCAGGGGTTTAGCTATGGAAAAAGGGACTTATAGGTGGAATTCATGCTTTCTGTTTTTAAAAGGAAGTGTTACTCCTAGCTCAAGCAAGGATGTATTTGGATTGCACAGCTGAAGATAATATCTGTTCAAATTTAATGAAGAATTACTAGCTGGTCACTTCAGGTGCCAAGGTCGTCTTTTCCTGTGGTTTCTGTGTAATCAGTGTAGACACATTGACTTCTACTATGACTTGCTTGCTGAAAGTTTGCCTATCTACCCTAGGGATGCAGAGATTTAAAAAGATTATCCTCCCCTACTCTAAACTCTTTTATTAGGTGATATAAGTAATACACATTCTATTGATAAATGGCTGCTAATTCTAAAGATAAGAAATAGACCCAAATAAGCAAAGGAAGTTTATTAACATTGATTTCACTGGGGAGTCTTGCCTTACATCCATAGATCATGGAGTGAAGGAGTGACTGAATCACATAATACAATAAGATGTCTGTATTTGTGAAATGTGGCATTGTCCCTACAAAAAGAAGCTTATGATAGGGAAAATTAGTCATTGTGAAATTTTGGTGGGTGTTTTGTTTTCTTTTAAAATATCAGTAAGTTTGCTGATGATGCTAAACTGGGAGGAGTGGCTGATACACCGGAAGGCTGTGCTGCCATCCAGTGGGATCTGGACAGACTGGAGAGCTGGACAAAGGGGAACCTAGTGAAGTGCCACAAGGATAAGTGTAGAGTCCTACACCTGGGGAGGAACAACACCATGTACCAGTACAGGTTAGGGGTAGACCTGCTGGAAAGCAGCCCCATGGAGAGGGACCTTGGTGTCCTGGTGGACAATAAGTTCTCCATGGGACAGCAATGTGCCATTGTGGCCAAGAAGGCCAATGGTGTCCTGGGGTGCATAGTGTGTTCAGCAGGTTGAGGGAGGTTCTCCTCCCCCTCTACTCTGCACGAGTGAAACCATGTCTGGAGCACTGTGTCCAGTTCTGGTCTCCCCGGTTCAAGAGGGACAGGGAAATACTAGAGACAGTCCAACAGAGAGCTGCAAAGATGACGAAGGGACTCTCTCTTATGAGGAAAGGTAGAGAGACCTGGGGCTTTTCAGCCTGGAGAAGAGAAGACTGAGAGGGGATCTTACTAATGTTTAGAAATAGCTGAAGGGTGGGTGTCAAGTAGAAGGGGCCAGTGTCTTTTCAGTTGTGCCCTGTGATAGGATGAGAGGTTATGGTAGCAATGTGAAACACAGGAAGTTCCACCTCAACATGAAGAAATACTTCTTCACTGTGAGAGTGACAGAGCCCTGGAACAGGCTTCCTAGAGAGGTTGTTGAGTCTCCTTCTCTGGAAACTTTTCAAGACCTGCCTGGTTATGTTCCTGTGTGTCCTGCCCTGGGTGTGTCTGCATTGGCAGGGGGGTTGGACTCAATGATCTGCAGAGGTCCCTGCCAAACCCTACCACTCCATGATTCTATGATTTCAGAACAGTTCAGTGCAGTAATAGTAAAGAAACAGTCTCACAGATGGGTTGATGTTTTTGTTGAGTTTATATATTTTTGTACCTTATGTCGCATAGGCTTTGTTGGTCTAGCTACTTATTGTTGTGCATTTGCAAAATATTTATTTAAAGAACTTCCCATCTAAACAGACAAGATGTTGAAAGGACACAAAGGGCCAAAAGGGATGCAACAGAACAGTGGCAAAGAGAGTTATAAACTTCAGGCTGTAGATAGATTCTCATATGTGTTATCTTGGCAACTAGTATATACTGCTTTGTTTATTTTGTACCCATACTAAAAGACACAGGCTACTTGATGCAAGCCTTGGTTTGAGTCAAAATTGATGGATCCTTTGAGCTTTGAACCTTTGCTTGAGATGTTTAGTGTCTGTTCAGGACAAGTGTGGAAAAATTCAGTGTTTGATAGAGGAAATCCTGGGATAAAATTAATTGCTGGCTGCTGCACTTGATATCAAGTATTTATTAATACTGCAGTCTTATTCTTTTTCATGACTGTCATGTTTGTGCTGTTGCTGAGGTTATTTTTGAACATTAATTGGCAGTTAAAGTAACCTTGTCCAATGCTCTTTTGCTGCTTCTATTCCCTTGGTTGCTTTTCTTTTCTTATTCTCTACACTTCTAATAAATATTTCAAATTCAGTTCTTGCTTTTTATTGCACTTTTGTCACAGAAGACAGAGAGCCTGGCTTAATCTGCACTCTGGAATGTAGATAAGCAGAAAAAACAGGAGCATAGAATTCCTGGGTCAATGGCATTGGGAATAATGTCACAGATACAATGCTGCAAAACTTCTTCTGTAACTCTAACTTCAGTCAAACTGCTATGGTGAATTTTTATTTCTTTGGCAATTTATACATTTACATTAAAAAAAGACAACAGAAAGAGAAAGGATGGAGGAGGGAATTGGGTTGTAGTGCAAAAGATAATACAATGAGGATTACTTCTCTGTTCAACACAATTTGAAAAATCTGTTTAATATTTTTAAGTCAGTTTTGGCCTTTTGGTAATTGTTAGACAATTATTAGACAATTGTTAGACAATTAAGAAATTAGGCTCACAGATGTATTTTCTGATTCAGAAAAGGACAAAAATGTATGCGTGGAGGGGTAAATACAGCCCTTATTGCTCCAGAGTAGGATTCAAAGCAGGTGGTCTGCAGGGATACAAAGCTAGGTGCAGAGTGCTCCTATTGCAACTGAGATGCTATGCTACTACTGATGCAAAGCAACACTGAAATACCCTTATTCCCTATCTTCCTGAATTTCCTTTTAAATTTCCTAAATATGTATCTCTGCATTCTTCAACACACTCTTCTTAGTAATAGAAACACAATTACTTGACTAGTCGTATTAAATGTAGTTGCTTTTTCCTTCACTGTTTCCTCAAGAACATCAAATAAGCATTACACTCACACTCTGTCTACTACTGGGCAATCCTTATCTTTATTTTTACTTACTTCTTATTTCTCAGATTTGTATTTTTCACATGTTTTTAGATTAGGGGATGTATTCTCTTTAACATTTACATAAATCAAGGGATTTTAAATAGAGTTTTTATTTTATAAATTCATGCAGATCCCGTAAAAATGCAATCTGTATGCCTGATAACTTTTAGAATTCATAAAAATACTTGGAGGCAATTCCTGTAACTCTCAAAAAATAAGTATGAGTTATTTGAAAAGCATAATACACTAACCAGAAGAATGATAAAATAAGTCACTGAACAATAGCTCCAGATATATTTAATAATTGCTCTGATTATCACCTCATTTGTTACATCTCTAATGTAAAACATACACTAAACATTTCTGTCACAGGTAGAAACTGTGATTTTGTTTGATTCCTGTGTAAAGGAAGGACAGCCCCTCCAGTTAGAATAATTCTGGAACATGTTACTAAGAAAATTTATGTAATAGTCAAGAAGTGGTAATGAGAGATATACATATGCAAATTAATAAAAATCAGAAAAAAATTATAATTGCTGGTTCAGTATTCATAATGTACATGGAGATTCAATGAATTTACAGCAGCATAGAGAGAGTTTTTTCCAACTTATTTGTGTCTTATACACTCCACTGCAGGCATTTTAATGGCTTCAAAGGACCAAGACATTTTTAAATGACATTGACTCATATATTATTGTTGCTGTTGTCATTGGCTGCTCTCTTATATGGACAATTCTAGTATACCTACTATAATAAGATTGGTTTGGTCAGACTGGTGTTGTGGAGTTTAGTGGCTATGAACAGTTATTCAAGCTCCCTTAAAATTAAAACAAATTTAAAAGACCAATTATTTTGTCAGGAGTTCTGCTTTGTCAGGAAATTTTAGAGGCTGAAAGCCTGCAGGTTAAAACCATGTGTCAAGTGATATGTGCAACAGTGAGCACAATATTTGTCTTGATTTTTATGTAGGTTTCTCTAGGTAAGCTTCTATTCAGAGATAAAAGTTATAAAACCAGTCACGTGCTCCTTGTCTATGCCAAAGGAACCCTATCTGCAAGAAGTCAGAAGGGTTGCCCTAGAGCAGACAGTTGAACTGACTCCTAGATAGAAGTGCTTCTTGGTACAATCTTCCTAATAGGTAGACTATGGCTTTGTTTGAATGGATTTTATTATGTAGACTACATTGCAAAAGGTGATGGGGGAGGGGATCTCTCTCAAGTACCTTACTTAGCCTTTTTGTTTAAGTTTCCTGTTTTACAGCTGTTTATTCTTGGACGAAATATATTGTTTAACTTATTCCATGTCCCTGAATCCACGCAAGCCACTGGGGAATGTATGTGTGGTGGGGAAGATTACAGTACATCTGGGCAGATCTGTAGTCAAAGTGAGTTTAACTCAACTTTGTACATGTTTTCAGTTATCCTACTATGTGCTGTGCCACAACAGCCTTGTTCTGCAAACTCAGGAGCTGGGACTCTCCTATTGCCTATTTAAATTCAAAACCCCTGCTGTCTATTTTTCCACACTACTAGCACAACTTTCTACAGTCAGAGTAGCACTTAATCTCTTCTGATGTGGAGGTGCTTCCAATTTTCCAGAAGTAGTTTTTTGAGTCAGTTCTTATCATACTACTACGTGAATTGAATGAAAAATAAAAAAAAGACACCCTTAGTGAAGTCAATGGTCTAACTGTGGATGTAGGACTCTAGCATATCCTTGTGTTATAATGCAAGTAATTTCCTGGCTATCATCTGATATTTGTCATTTTTAAGTAAATACTGTATTTCCAGCATGATCTCTTGTGAGTCAGTTGCTAGCATCTCATGGTGATAGGTTACATAGACAGAATTTTCTTCCATGCTTTGATGAGAAAAGGAATCAAGACACTACTTGTGTTCAAGGCAGAAACCTTGATATTGCCTTGAACAGTTGCAGTATGCTGCAGAAAGGAATTTTGTGCTGTGAAATAGGGGGAAACCCTCCGGACAGCATCATTATCAACTGTGTGTGATTCAATTGAGATCACTAGTGTGGTATAATGGAAAGCTTGGTGTGGTACAATTATGTGTAAATAAACTCAATATGCTGCAACGTGAATGATCACTCAGTGTCAGAGCTGTAACTGGGGAAATGATTAGGCTGCTTTTCAATTGTGACCATGGCTTGGCAAAATCTGTAAGAATGAAAGCAAATGCTTCAACTATGGAAACAGAAAACAGTTTAAGCATAAAGGAAGAAAATGCCAAGATACAGTAAAAACAATTTCTCTGCACAGGAAACATTTCAAAAATAATTGCTGCACTTCAGCATGATTAATGAAACCACAACATTCAGAATAACAAGGGATGCTAGAATAACAGCAACAGACTTATTTAAAATTTCATTGTCTGAGACGTAAAACATTTCCATGAGTCTAGTTACATTAACTATTGGATCAAATATCCTCTGTATAGGTATCTTCTACTTAAATACTTTAACCTAGATTGAAAGAAATTTTTACCTGAAGAGCATTTCTCAATTTTTCTAAGAAAAAATACTTGATTACTTTAAGAGAAGAAAGTTGGCCTTTTATTATTCTTAACATCAAAGATTGTGATTTTTATGTATGTGGGGGTTTTTTTTGTTTGTTTGTTTGTTGGTAGGTATTTTTTGGTGGTTTGTTTGTTTATTTTATTCAGGGGGTGTTTTTTTCTCACAAATGCAAATTGGAATTTTTTTTTAAAATATGTTTACAATTTTCTGTGTTTTCTGTTTGATAATGTAGCAACACTGTAAGGAATAAAGATGAACTTCTTCGGGGTGTAACCTACCGTGTAAGAGGTTTGGAATGAAATATGACATTCTTGTGAGTTTGTTAAGGAGGAGTTTGTGATCAGTCCCAGACACAGAGGCAGGGCTTTTCTCCTTCTGCCTGTACACTGTTCTTCTGATCTTTGTTTAATCATTGATGTTGATTTCTGATTTTGGTAAATATATTACTAGTTCAGAGTTTTGAGTTCTTACTCAACACCTAAACAATACAACCTGCTTTAATACAGTATCACTTAATTTTGCTTAGGTTCTATTCCAGTTTAGATTTGGAGAAGGAGATTCGTTAATGTAGACCCACTAAATCTGAAAGGTGTTGCCTTGTTCTGCAGTCTACCCCTAAGTGTTTAGTTATATTGCTAAATCATGTTAATATGGCTAGATATCAAGAAGACTTTAGTCAGACACTGGACAAATTTCTGATTTCTGTTTTGCTTGCAATTGCAATTCTGCCTTTTTTTCCTCTTCATTTTCATCTTTGCAAGTTCTCAGGTTTAATACTTGCCATTGTCACTTGCAAACTCTAGCAGTGGGTGTCCTAGACAAATATACAAAAGGTAATAGAGATACTACTGTGAAACATTTCTATCTTTTGCATTTTTAGTTTTCAATATATGCATGCAGGGCAACAGAGTTATTTTTATTTAACAGTTTCTTCTCTCTTCTGGTAGCTTCAATAATTTGGTAATACAATTAAAGAAGATATATTATACAGGCAGCTTGAAATAAAGCTAAATATTTTTAACTCCTGCTGAAAGAGAAAAGAACAATGGCATGCTATGAAAAGCAAAAATTCCATGAGCGGGATTATGTCTTCCAAGAGGAAAAATTCACTGTATACAAGTTTGAAGACAGTCTGCTAGCCTCTTGTGCTTAATTTCCAAGATGCCGAGAAGAGCAGACTGGTCATCAGTGTCTGGAAAAGATCCTCTGTGTTCTGTGCTTCTTAACTGAAGAGGACAGTATTTTATAATAATGAACAGATACTTGGAGAAAGGTGGTTTCAAGTGACCCTCACACCCAAACAAGAATTTCAGAACATTATTTTCTTAGGCATATCCATATAAAGTAGGCACAGCGGTCATTTCTTTTTCCTTGTGTCTCTGTTCAGATTGTAAGATATTTCTGCTTATATTTTGTCATTTTTGTCATTGTTTGATGTTGAGGGTTTTCCCTTTTTTTTCTTTTCTCATGATGTAAGGTTCTCCACATCACTTTTGTGTGTGTTGCAGCAGAAATGGAGAAGATAGCATGGGACAGACAGTGCTATATTTTGCATCCCCTTCTCATGTGTTTAAAACCTACGCACAGCAGCTTGATGCTTTGCTAGTATTCCAGTCCAAAAAAGGTCCATTATAGGGAAATGGTAAATATGCGTCACTAAAAATGCATCACTAGCATTAGGATATGTTTGGCAATTAAAACAAAATATGTGGGTTTTTAAAAAATATAATGTTATTTTTAAAAACTCTATATAGTATTCATGTATCATATAGCAAACCAGTTGGTTGTAGTTGCTTACTTGCAGTTCTGTGGGAAGATATAGGAAAAGTATATTTTGGGTTATTGACAGGGACCTTCTATATTAAAAGCAATGAATTACAGTTTAGAGTGTGCTTATGATTTCTTATCTGTCTAGAACCTTTAAAAAAAAAATTCTTACCTGCAACAGACATAATTAAATGTGGCATATAGCAAAAAATAACACTTCCTGAAATTCTCATTTTTTACTTCTCTTCAAAATACTCATTAAGAATTGATCTAATGCCCACAGCAATTGCTTCAGTGACCATTGTTATCAGGCTGTGACAAAATCACTACTCTCCATTAGGAGAATATTGCTAGCTTATTATTGTAATTGCCAGTCTCTAGTCTTGTCTTTTATTTTGTGCAATGTGCTCTTAGAATTTTTGCCTAAATTAACCATTGAGAGGTAGTTAGCATATGTAACTCCATGAATGCTTTATCAGGCCATTAAGGGACAAATCACATATACTTTCCAGATTACCCAGGCAATGATTTGAACTATCTTCAGAAAAGGTCATGTAGCATACCATATTTATCTGTGGAACATTGTTTCCAGTGTAGAGTTTTTCCAAATGGCAAATATGAGCCATAGATGTCTGAATGAAGGACCTCAGCCAGCTGGCAGTTAGCATGTCTTACAGGCATAAAATGGCTGCTGATAATAATTTGAAACAGTTTACGTAAGCTAAGCAACTCAAGTTAGTTTACGTGGCTGCTTTAATGTAAACATTTTCACAGAAAGTTTGCTTTCTTTGTTTTCTTACTTGGTATGTTCAGACATATAGTGAAGTTAACAGTTTTCTGACAGTCTTCATTTCCCAAGCACCAGAAAAAGCTTTCTATAGTATGTCACAACAGACTGTTAAGTCTCATCTTTTAGTTGATGTTTATTCATGTGCTCAGAAAAGTCTATTCTAGATAGTGATTTTCTTTTTTTTGCTGTAGCACTCTAATAAATCCTGTCTCATTCTATTTTTCTTTATGGTTTTCTGATCTCTAAGAAGTCAATGGTAGATATTATCTAAAATTCTCAAGTGCATATTACCACCTTTCTTCTTTTTTAATCCAAGGGGTGCTGAAAATACTTAACTGGTTGAATAAAAGCCTTGTAGTTATTACTCTCTAATCATCTCTTTCTTAATCCACAAGGTGTGAATTTTAAAATAATAATATATAGCTAACATGGTTTAAGCATGAGGTCAGAAGCCAAGTGTCATCAGCAGTGCCATGGCTGAAATATTACATCATCATTCAAACTCTGAAGCTACTTGTGTGCTCATAATATGATTATTAAAAAGAATGAAAAGCATATCCGTCAATCTAGTTTCTTTTTTAAAACCTAATGCACATGGAAATATGCATTCTACTATATTCTCTTGCACTATGGGAATAAAGTTTGTTTCTATTTTTGAAGATTGAATTTTCCACTTAGACAAGGTCTGTTCAGCTATTTCTAATAAGAATGAATGAGATAGAAAAAATTCAGATTTTGACCAAACAATGAAAATTTGTGAATATAACATCACTTCAAAATTGTACTAGTGTCTCATTATTAGTAGTAAGTAGATAGGCCTGAGGACAATAATACCACAAGGTGAATGATTATTCCAGACAAATACCTAAGAAAATCTGTATATGAATAGGCATGACCTGTATGTGACAATTTGCTTTTCAAACTTCAAATTAAAACTACTGCAGTGGTTCTCACCAGAATTTTTCAAGAAATGACCAATTCCTTTATAGGCTGAGAAAGCAGAAAATTTCATTCACCTCAGTGTATACATTATCCCTTTTGTCATATACATTATTTTTGTACATTATTAATATAATATATAATATATAATGTTATATT
>WUAM01000191.1:879845-911245 GCA_024336885.1 Actenoides hombroni
ATTATGGAGAGCGGCTTAGCAATGACCTCAGCCATCTCCCTCATCACTCGCGGGTGTATCCCATCGGGGCCCATGGATCAATCCAACATCTACTTGGAGAAGGCCTATTGAAGGTGGCAGAGCTGGAACATATATGGCTCTTCCCTCCCTAGAAACTTGAGGATTCAATCTTTGTTGCAGTTGCTAGTGATATAAATGCTGAATATGTTTACATAATGGTGCATAAAATCAAACATTGTGATTTCAAGCACCTTGTAGGGTGTGTAAAGAGAGGACGCCAAAGAATTTTGGTCTTCTGAATGGAAATGCTCTTAAAATTCTGGGACTTTAGCCGGCATAGAGTGATGGCTCCCATGGGTGAGGGAGAACCAATGCATTTGCTGATGTAGGACTCTGAGTCACAAATGACCTCCTAGGCTGCTTTTGTGACGTTCCCTTTTTAATGATCTGAAGGAAAGCCATGTCTGACCCTCTTGCTTAGTGTAAAAGTCTTTTTTTATAGCAATATTAAAATCAACCAATCTGATTTTTCGTTGTTACCGGTATTGAACCACACACTGGAAATTATCTCACCCCAATAAAATCAACATTAGTAATTTATATAACATGGGATCAAAGAAGTCAACAGTGACCTTAAAGGCCACATCCAAATATACATATTTCTCAATCAGAAAAAGACTCTAAGACATAATAAATAAAATCCATGAAAGCCATGCCATTGGTAAAATCACATTATTATTACTACCCAAATCCAGTAATTTGAAAAGAAATAAACGGTGGACCAATATGCATTGACTGAAAGTTGGATTTCTGGATAGAAAGTACTAATGTAGTCTACATCTTTAAATAATGTGTGTGTTTGTGTGGTATGAGTCATGATGTAATCTTCCTAGCATGACTGAGGACATAGCCAGCTCTGTTAAATGTTTATTTTCCTCTGCAGAGGGCCTATCTACTTTATTAGGCCAGAGTTTAGAAGGCTAGTGAAGTGGCCCTCCCAGTCTTAGCTTGCCTTTCAAGCAGTGCCAAGGTCAGTCTGCCATTGCTACAGACTGGGATGACCTATGGAAGTCCTGATGCTCTTCTCAGGATTTGGAGCAGACTGCTCCCATGTCCAGCAACCAAAGGAACTGATGAAACCATAATATATATACAGCTAACTGGGTTTTGTGTGAAGCATTTTTTACATGTGTTGAGGATTGATTAAGGGATTTATTAAAATGTGATATGGATGACATTAATAATTTCTTTCTTATATGTTGATGAAGGAAGACAAGAGGAACATGGTTTAAATGCCTTTGACTGTTTTTTTCTCTTGAGTGCCAAATTAAGAGTTGTCTTGCTTCTGATAAACTCCACTTCAGGAAGGAAGTTTGGTTAGTTTCCAAGGGTCTATGTGTGTGAGAGAGGTAGCTTATCTACCAGTCCTTGATATATGTTATTTATATTCACTTGCATCTGCAAGGAGGCTAGTTAGAGACAAAAAAGGAAATTATCTTCTGCTGCTATTCCCTAAAAAGTGTCAGTCTGCTAACTTTATAACAGTCAGTATAGCAAAAGCAACATGCTTGATACAAAAAGTGTTGAAGCAGATCCATAATTCATCACCCTCCAGTCCCACCACCACAGTTAACCTGGGAATGAGAATGGCAATGTATCCTAAGCTTTATGAAGAAAGATCGTTTTCTTACCAGCATGCTGGCGTGAGCATTTATGTGCTGAACTGATTATGGAATAGTCTCTATTGTGTTCAGTACTTTTGCTGAGGTGATGGAGATGTTCTAGAGGAAAAATTCTGCAGAACTTAACATGTTCATATTATATGCAGGAGTCCTTACTTTGCCTGACATACAAGTATTCATCTGCATTCCTTATCAAGACAGGCACCACCCTTGTCCTCCATGGGTGTGTTCATACATATACAGACTATTCTTGTAATTAATGAGTCCAAGATAAGCTAAAATAGTGCTTTCAAAAACCATGTTCTGTCAGGCAGCTTCCTGAAGGAAGCTGTAGTTACTTTTTCTGTGTTAAAAGAATTTCCTTTTAGTATAGGATTTTGAGGAATGTTGTCATGGGGCAATATTTGAGAACTGCAGGTGGGTCAGAATGCAGAATGAGCACTCATGTTCTTGTGCTGGTTGTACTGTGTCTCTAGGATGTTCACTGGGCTTATATATATCAATTAACTTTGAAATTTGTGAAAGCAGGTAAATTTTTGCAACCCTTAATGTGATATAATGGCATGGATTTTAAGGCTGTCAGCCCTTTCGGTGCAACTTAATACAGGCTGGTTAAAAGGAGCAATAGGAAATCTATGTGAGCAGTTTCTAGCTGTCAGCTTCAATTTGCCATGACAGCCCACGATACATCCAGGCTGCACTGCTATTGACCATCTCCAAAAAGGGTTGATTTGAATGTGCGTTCTCTCTGGTCTCTTCCCTAGAAAGCTGCTGGGAAAGCTATTCAGTTCTCCAGCAAAAGAGGAGAGCAAAAAAAAGGCAGCCCCTAGTAGGATGCCAGAAAGCAGCTCTGGGTTGTAGCCAGCAAACAGCTCCCACCTGTCGGTGTAAGTGGTTTCCCTACGCACAAGGGTGCTAAGAGCCAGAGAGGCCTCTGTAAACCCCTTTTACCCTTTGTGCAGTATTGTGCTCTTGTAGTATTGGTAACATGCTTGTCTAGTTTGCCTGTTTTCACCCTGTTTCCTCTCTTTTCCTTTAAATATAAGCAAGTTTTTAAAATTTGTGGATCCAGTCTTTAGACAGGTCCCTAAAAATAATGGGAACTGTTCAGGTCTTACATTCTGGTATAGAGGCCAGCTTCTATTTCTGACTACAAACCTCGAATTCTCCTTCCTTTCATGAACATGAAGGAATTAATTCCCCACAGTACTGCAATAATTATTTTTACATAAGCACAGAACACAGTGCACATCATTCACTTTTCTTGCTTAAGGGGCACTGTAATGCCATACTGCTCTTTTTCCATT
Source organism: Actenoides hombroni (assembly GCA_024336885.1). Classification (NCBI taxonomy): domain Eukaryota; kingdom Metazoa; phylum Chordata; class Aves; order Coraciiformes; family Alcedinidae; genus Actenoides; species Actenoides hombroni. Next base: position 882,835 of record WUAM01000191.1, read on the forward strand.
ACTTACAGCTTGCCACAGTTAACTTTAAAATCAGGCTTTGGCACACCATATAAGTAACAATACATTTATGCAATTGAATGCCTATGCAGTAATTCAATCAAGGGAGTTCTACTGCTGGTCATAAACTACTTAAGCTGTTTGACTCTCAGCTTAAGACATCAACAAAGGTCCTTGATTTAATTACAGCTTTAGGTTTACCTGTGCAACTTCTATTATTCAATGCTACCTATATGTGTGGTGAAACATCTGATATGATGAGTAAATCTTGAAGTGCTACCAAAATAAACTGTATTTCTGAGTGAAATCTTATGATGCTGATGTCAAGGGAATTTTTACCTTGGACTTTGACAAGGCTAAGCCTTAGAGCCCTTTTGTCTTTAATAGCAGTGTTGTAGTTGCAGTTGTCCTATGACACAACATTCATAAAGGCAGGTAATAGCTTTCATTAGGCCAAATAATTTTGGAAAAAAAAAGAAACAAACAAACCAAACCAAAAATGGATAAACTAGTGGACATACAATATCTCCTTTAGGTCTGACAAAGACTCAGAGAGCAGTGTAATGAGTTCAAGCAGGGAGCAAGAGCTTGGAGTATAACCTAAGTGCTGCAGATTGGGAGGAAAGCTCCTGACTTCACACCAGCAAAGCATGAGGTGGCATGTCAGGGGGCCTGCACCCACAACTGTACTGAACCCATGAGGTGTAACATCTCAGAGTATTAAGTTTCAGTTTCCACATTTCTGTCTTTTGAAGGTATTGTCTTGGTCTTCTCTGAGGATCAGGACTGAAGCAACTGTATGCAGAACATGTTTTCTTGGAAGGTGTTTCAGTCCCTTACTGACTGTACAAGGTCTGTAACGGAATGGTCATTTTGTTTCACTCATGTCTTCTCCATGGGAGTAGTTGGTGTATACGGTGAAATACATTTCATTCAGATACTTGTATAACAACCAGCAACCTAACATGTCTGCTGTATGCAGAAATTTATTTTAACTTTTTTTTTTTTCTGAACAAAAGCAATTGTAGGCTTTGATGACTCATTGCCATTTCAGAGGAGCACTGTTGTCCCAAGGCCTTTTCACCAATACAGAGGGTGGAAATGTCTTTGACAGCTATCCAGCACTCAAATGGTCTCCTTGGTATAGATATCTTTTAGCAGTCACATACACATCCCAGTCCCAATTCCCAGAGCAGGAGCATGTCAGGACATGCTGTGGTCTAGCCAGGAAAAAGAGGATAGAACCATCTTTTCCCTTCTAAAACAGCAATGCTCATTTAGAGCTCCTGAGCCTGAGAGAAATAACACAGACATCTCAAAATGTAGATTTGGACAGAAAACTTATATGGCCCATAGGAGTTTAGCTTCCGGTCCCTCGGACAGATCTGGTAGTCATATCAATGTTTATTGCCAAATATAGATTAAGAAAACCAGATGCTCTTATTGCACATGTGAAACAGTCTGTTGCTCAAGGCAAGCTGACTCTTTGTGGCTGTTGCTGGTGTAAGCAACTCTGGGCCATGAGAAGATATTTTCCATTTTGACATTGGAAAGCATCATACCTTTCCAGTTCTCCCTGCAGAGCAGAAAGGGATGTTATAGAAGAGTGTCTGCAGTTTTCAGGGAGTTCCCCATGCAGATGGCATAACCAGGCAACTGCAGTGGCCTCAGTGGCATTGCAGCAGGACCTCTCCTCAGCATCAGGGCTGCACAACCATCAGCTGCTGCCATCTACTCTTTTATGAGCTCAGAGGATAAAGGTTTTTAGAAGTAAAGTGTGGAAAAGTTGGGGTAGACCTAGCTTTTCATTAGCCATTGGAGATGACAGTGAAAACATCTTCCAGTACTGATGTGCACCACCAACCACACCAGTGGCAGCAGGGAAATTTTGTCCCCAACACTTGAATTCTGCACTCAAACATCAGTAGAATATCCCTGTGAAGAACTCTGCTCAGACCTTTGTCTAGCTATGCAAGTGTATAAATCACAGCAGCTTACACTGTTTCTCACACTAGAATCAGTAGATCTGAAGATGGAGCAAAGAACTTCTTGGGGTCTGTCATAGAATATCTTCAAGTATGCCTCAGTATTTCTTTCTTAGAGGAAACTCAACAGAAAAGTAGTAGTACTGTGGTATTTTTATAGAGCCCATGATCTTAAAAAAAAATCCACATAACAGAAAATGGAATATTGTGAGCAGCCCACATAATTACTCATGATAGATAACTGTATTAAAAATTAAACATAAATTATTGGAGGCATTACAGTGTTGGCACAAGATGAAAAAGGTGCTTCACATTACTGAAAGGTTTAGCTAACTGCTTGAAAGTTTGGCTCAATAGAAAAGAGACTAGCCTGATAAATGGAAAGCATTTATTGTTTGAAATATGGATTTTAATATAGCACAGCACAACCCCAAAACATCAGTCCTTTTCAGTACAGTTAAAGTAAGATAGATCTTGCAGATTAAAGTAGGCAGCAAGATGCTCTTTGGCAGTGAGAAGCAGGAGAATTATAAAGGAATCTTCTTGGAGTGACTCCATGTCTTTGGAGAAGGATTCTTCACCTCTTTTATAGGGCTCCCCAGAGTCCTTCCCAGCTATTTTATATTTGAGCACTGGGGCACAATGATGGCCTTGGCATGTGAATGCCCATTCTGCTCTTGAGGACACCCAAACGCCAGAAAAATCCTGTATTGGGAGTAGAAGAAATATCACTTCAGCTGCCCATGCAGATCTATGGCTTCCCCAGAGTGGATGAGAACACTGGTGGGAGTACATATATTTCTGTGGGTTTATGCAGTTCTGTTACTGATCTATAAAACCTTGGGAGTCTCATATCAGATCTTTAAGGTCAACAGTATTTTATGGAGGGCTGACTCTGTATTTGGCATTGCAGCTTTTAGCAGTGCTGATATCTGCATGTTCTGTTTTAGTAAATACTTGATTTTTCCATAATACTTTGTAGGTTTTCAATTTACTAGAATTTCACTTCCATCCCTGACATCAATGCCCAACTTAGAATTTAAAAAGTACTTGAAAGCTGCAAATTCCTGGGCAATCCAACTGAATCTGGCCTCTGACAACAATGTGACTCTTAAGAATATTGCTGGTCAGCTTTGAAACAGTACTGCTAAGTTGTGCATTGAAATTGGTAAAGGCAAGCAGATTAACTTCTGCTCTCAAATCTCTGCTCAATGGGAATTACTGAGGAGGATTTAGCTGATACTTCTGACTAACAAATGAAAAAGAGTGGGGAGAGAGAGGGAAAGGTGCAATGTTACTTTCACAGGCAATTAATTTAAGTATTCAAGAGGTCCCATGTTCTCCATGTCCTTCAATGATCAGAGAATTTAAAATGCTTGTAAATCTGAAAATGTTCTTTTAATGTTTATTTCAAAAAAAAAGAAAATCAGGTTCAAGTGAAACTTAATATTTAGGTTTTTATACTCTTCTGCAAAATGGAGGGGAGGAAGAACACAAGAATGTGTTTATTCCAAAAATCTATCACAGTTTTGTTAGCTTTCCAGGTTAGTGCTATCTTTTTGCTCTGGGTCTACACAGATCCTTGCCCAGTTTTCCAGAACAAAGATAGGTAAAGACTATTATGTTGATAACTATTCCAAACTAGAAAACTAAGTCATTTTCCACAGGACAAAAATAGACGGCTTTTCCTCCAAGCTATTAGGTGATTTTTATTAGTATAATTAGAAAGGTTTTATAAAGAAGAGAGATGTTGTGGAAAAAAAACCAAACCAAGCAGGTACATGTTTATAGACTGTTCACACACAGTGACTGGCACTAAATTTTACTCCTTTACACCTTTTTACCTCTCCTGTTCCTGGCAGTCAGATTCCTCATGTGTGTGATACCGTGTCACAGACCATGTGCTCTGCTGCCTGGTTTTACTCTACAGCTTCACTCTCCCCATGTCACTATCAGCACCACTATGACATAATCAAACAGCATGTCAAGTGTCATGTGTGGATCAGCTGAGGATCTGAATGTGCTGTTTATTTGAGTGTAAAAACATTTGTCTAGCAAGCTGGGACAATGAGCTCCCTGGTACCGGACATGTCATTTGTTCCTTGTCACTTGTCCTGTTACTCGTGCAAGTGTGACTCAGATATTTTCAGAGAAAAAATTAAGCTGTGAGACTATATGTCTCACTTTTCAGAAAAGACCCTTTCAAAGAGGAAAGCCTGGGTAACAGCCCTGAGGAATTTTATTTTGAGACATGCATTATCTATAGAGGAACCAACGGTTCTGATTATGGATCCTTGGAAAATTTGTTATAATACCACAAGAAAAACTTCTTCCTCAGCAAACAATTCAAGCCTGAGAGAGTAGAAACTCCTTCAGAAATTCCAGATGAGTCTTATTCACTCAAGAATTGTGAGGGAGAAGCCACTCTGCATCTAGCTGTGGGTTTCATGATGTGAGCCTGCATTTGCCAAGCCTGACCCTTGGGCTAAGGACTTCCATGTGGTGGGGCAGGAACACAGACAAAAACAGACAAAAGCCAAAGAGTTTTCCTCCAGCTGGTGACAGATAGAGGGTCCGAAGGAGGCTTTCTCCAAGAACTCCTGGTTTATAAACAAAACCAAAAGCATAAAGCATCATCTGAAAGACTCAAGATATTTTTTCAGACACAGCATCTTTCTTCCCATGACAAAGATTGGGTCCTCATCCATTGTGTTACTGGAGATAAATAAGGCCATATAGAGTTTATCCATTTCCAATGTACTTCATCCAAAAGACTTTACTGACCCTTATTACCTGGCACTGTGTGTTGTTCCTCTGACTAATTAACACAAATTTTTCTAAGCACCATCCTATGAAAATATATTTAAAAATATATCTTGGTCTCTGTTTTTAGGAGACACTAACCGTGGGTCATCCAAGTAAGGAATTTTACCTCTTCCCCAGAGCAGGTGCTCGCACGGGGCAATGAGGAAATGGTGTAAACTCCCCACCCTCTCCAGCTTGTTAAGCTAATTCAGCCTCTGTCTTGGACTAGAGCAAGACCAAGGCTACTGTGATTTGTACTCTTGGTTCTCATGACCTCTCTGAGCCTTTCCACCATGTCCAGGAGAAGGACACTGGCCTGTCTGTGTCTCTCCTCCCTCCACCTGCTGCCTTCATCCTGCAAGCTACCCTCAGGTTGCACTCTGCTTCATGCAAAGCATCTCCAGCATTGAAGGGAGCACAGAAGAATGAGAATGGGCTTCACAGAAGAGTGAGAGTGGGCTTCACACGTTTCATCTCAATGAAGAAGGCTTTGAAGGCCTTCTTGCAACCATGTTACTCCGTAACTATGCTGTGTCTATCCTATAGCTTTAGGAAGAAATTGTTAACCACCATGGAATAGACTTAATAAAACTCCTATACTGTAGGTGTAATGCAATGAACATTTGAAGCTGAGTTTTGAATTTTTTTTCTGTTTCCCATCTTCTCAAGAGGGGTGTATGCTGCAAGACAATAAGCTGGAGTCTATACCTAATTACACAATACATTTCCACTTCAGCTCAGGACCTAGACAGGACAAAACAGAGAGCAAAGTGAGGAGTGAGAGTTACATGAAAAATGGTGAGGTCATAAAAAATTTATAGAAGAGGGGATCCAAGTGCAGTAATGAGGCATCACACAAAGGCAATGGAGTACTTAGCACTAAAACCCTTTCTACATGCTATCTGGTTACCATCTTATCAACATGACACCCATTAGCGTCTGATAATAGTAACTAATCAGCTGTTCTGCCTTCCTTTATTTTCCTTCAGAAAATATCTTCTTCAGTGTGCAGTCCCTCCCCACAACAATATCATGCACTAAATAATGCATAGGATTAATGCCTTGTCATTCAGCCCTGATGTCACTTCCTGACAAGGTGATGTTATGTGCTTGGGACATTTGGAGCCTGCATGGGTGCTGCTTGCATCACAGACTTCAAAAGAAGACCTCGGTCATGTGAGGTGACTTCCACCTGCTGTTATGGATCAGCTGAAGTTTTGGCCAGCATCTGTGTTAGTGCTGGGATATGCTTCTTGCTGACATAGTGAACATGTGTGGAAGGAGAAAACTACCACTGGGTTCAGCCCAGTGGCTGGATAAATAATTAGATTCAAATGATCTGTGGTCCTGATCATGGACAAACTATAAAAAACACACATTTCACATTAAAATTGATATTCCTAACACAGGGCAAAAGGCTGTCATCTGAATGAGAGATGGTATCACTTTTGTACACTCAAAGCATGAGTCTCCATGTGGGTCTTTTGACATAAGTCAGCAATGGCTTCCATCTATAAAAAAAACTTGACAGTTTTGTTTATTTTATTTTGAACTGCTAAAATGGGACATGGGATTGGAGGTTCCCTAACCAGAACAGCCACAGACTTCCCATGTGATTAAGACAAGTCATTTCTTCTCTCTTTCATTTCCTCATCCATAAAATCATAGTGATAAGAGCTATATAAATAATTGACTTTTAACTCAGAACACTCTGTAAAGTCAAGAGAGAAACAAGAACCTCATACTTAAACTTTACCTGATTTTTTAAAAACTTTTTTTTCTTGCTGAAAAAGGAAATCAGGAAAATAAAATGCACCTTGTCTTAGGAGGTTTTAATTGCATTTGATATTTTGCCTCTTTTAAAGTAATCTTAGACAAATTTTGAAGTAAAAACTATTTCAGAATGCAAGTTACAAGCAGTTTCACCATCAAAACTGGAATTAGGGACTTTTTGTCTGAAACCCTTGTAATCATGTGAAGTGGAGGTACACATGGTTTTAGTAGATTTAATTCATTTTTTTACAAACATGACATTGACCAAAAACCCCTATGTAACTCATCACTCCCTTTCTATTGCTTGTCTATTTATATTGTGTACTCTTCAGGAAAAAAAAATAAATCAAAAACCAAACAACTAAGTCTACTATAATTGATATTAAGTCTGTCTAGGTATGTAGATATCAAATGGATTTCTCAGAACTGTTTTGTTATCAAAGTATAAATTGACCCTGTTCAAGGATTCAAACCGATACTCAAGATGTTTGTAGACAGTGATACATTCTTTTATGAAGAAATTTAGTACAACCAAACACAGCTCATCAATTTTCAGCAAGGCCGTGACACATGGAAATAGCCTTCAAAAAAGCCAGTTACCACTGAAAATGCTCTTCAGATGTTTTCTCTTGCAAGGTGCTGGATATTTCCAGGGGACCAGAGTAGATGGTGGTAGGAATTCATGGTCCCTTTTAGGACAAACAAATTCAGGAACAACAGTGCCTTCAAGTGTGAAACTAATGTTTGCTGACTAGGCAATGACCTCCAAGCATAGACTCAAAAATTGCACAGAGGAAATGAGATAATATGCACAAATATATGTGCTTCCAGTTTAGGCCTGAGGATGTGGTTTCATCACCTTCTTCTCTTCCAAATGGAGAAGGGTGCCTTTTGTATCATCCCAAGTATTACCACAGACAGATTGCCAGAAATCATGCTGGAGCATTCAAAACACTGATTGAGTCACTCTGGGACATGCTCTCCCTTGAAATCGGAGGAAGCTCAGCATCTTTGGTTTCTGATGTGCCTCTGCTCCAGTTTCACCACCTCTAAAGAGGAAGTAAAAGCAGGAGGCTATGAGGATTAATTCATTTATATGGCAAAAAGAGAACACAAATACTAAACGGTACCAAAGTGTAAGTGCAATGATATCATTACATCCTAGACAGCATTTCCAGAAATAATGCCATGCAGAAAGGCTATTAGGCACATTTCTCTGCTACTATGGTGTAGCAGGCATTTTGACAATGATGCAAATGCTCCTCATTAATGACTTAGGCTTGTACAGTAGCAGACAGCAGGGGTGAGAATCATCGAGGCTCATGTCCAGACTCCCTTTACACTCAATGAAATTCTGATTTTTGAAGGCACAGTTCATCTTACCTTAACAGTTCATCTATTTTAGGCATCAGTATTAGAGCAAGTGGAAGAGCACCCTGACAGGGTTCCTTTCTCTTCACTGTCTACCAAGGGACCCTTATGGGAGTTACTAATGTATGCATGTCCTGCACAGTAGACCACTGCAAAAGGTTTATATCCTACCCTACCCAGATCCTACTCACTCACTACAGCAGGTTTCTACTAATAAGCCTATTTCCTAACCCACAAGTACAATGACTATATCAAAGGGGAAAAAATGCACTTTACAAATAAAATTAAGGTTCATATTTTGAGAATCAACCCTTTCAGTTTCATAGCTCAGTCATCTGCATAATAAGTGAAGCCATGAACTAAATCATAATAACTATATCACCTCCATCATATTGTCTCATATTTTATACCAAAAAAACACATGGTTTGAGGAAAAAAGCAATGCATGTGAATTGATTACAATAATCAGTGTGGAATTTTAATTTGTAATGGTAGATGAAAGGGGATGACTAATTTAAAATCATCCCTTCAGTGAGGATTTTAGTCAGACATAATTTCAATTCAAACTTTTAACGTTAGCTGTATGATTTAACTTCTAATAGAATTACTGTTTTTCCTTTAAAAGATCTTCTATATTACTTCCATAAGTGTTATTTGTCTAGAAATATACATCTGATAATAGAAAACACATCAAAACCCATCAACACTCTGGTCAACTGTCTCCCTCAAAACACCACTTGAATTCAGCAGTAGACATTAAGGCACTGAAGGATTTTGCTTCATTCAGCTTACCTAGTCAGAGCTACAAAGATGATGAAGGGACTGGAACATCTCTCTTATGAGGAAAGGCTGAGAGCCCTGGGCCTGTTTAGCCTGGAAGAGAGAAGACTGAGAGGAGACCTTATTAATGTTTACAAATATCTGAAGGGTGGGTTTCAAATTGAAGGGGCCAGTCTCTTTTCAGTGGTGCCCTGTGAGAGGATGAGAGGTAATGGTAGCAAGGTTAAACACAGGAAGTTCCACCTCAACATGAGGAAAAACTTCTTTACTGTGAGGGTGACAGAACCTGGAACAGGCTGCCCAGGGGGGTTGTGGAGTCTCCTTCTCTAGAGACTTTGAAGACCCTCCTGGATCTGTTCCTGTGTGGCATGCTTTGGGTGATGCTGTTCTGGCAGGGGGGTTGGACTCGACGATCTCCACAGGTCCCTTCCAACCCTACCATTCTATGATTCTATGATTATTCCATTAAAGAGCATGCATGATTGTACGGATGTACAATCAGGTAGACTTTGTGTTCTGTGGGTTTAGGTCTGGACACAGAGAAGTGGATACATACTTTTTGTCTGTAAATTTAACCCTCTGTTAAATAGATTAAAAAAATGTAAGAATTTGGCCAGTATCCATATTGCTGGTAAACTCATTCCAAAAAGCGCTGTTGCCACAAAATCAAGAATAACTTTTTTTGGCAGGCAATTCTGCTTTTGAATTGAACATGGTCTGTTAAAAGACAGGCCAAGGGCTTTGCGACAAACTGTGCAAAGTAATTTCTTGTCAAAATTTGCTATATAATTTCCCCCATCAGGAAGTCCTCTTTGTGAGATGTAAAAATAATTCTAATGTCCATCTTACTCCTGTACTACAAAATGTTGGAGACAGACCAAAATGACAGTTGTTTAAAATTAAAGATTAAATAATTACACTGATTTATGCACAAAAAGAATGCTGGGGATGCGTTCAGTCTGCATTGGCCAATGACACACATCACAGCATACAGTACACTGTCACATTCTAGCGTTGTCAACCCTGCTATTTATTTTCAATTTAAAATGCATTAATATTAGCTCTATCATGCTGACAAATCTTATAATGAAGACAGTTGATTAAATTTATTTTTTTTTCCTGAAGGACAGACAAAGACAATCATGAATTTCAATGCAATGATGAACATGTCTCTTATTACTTTATTAGGAAATTCATTCATTCATCCTGTTTTTGTTCATGGTGAAAGAGGCTATAAGCAAAGACATGAGGAAGGAGAGATGGGAACTAATTGCATAAGAAAAATTGATAGGAAATGTTAAAGAAAAGCCCAAATCAATGTTTTTATTTTTATATACTTTGATACCTATGATTAATTGCTTTACATTATGGGTAACTGCTTTACCTGTATCCATCAACTTTTTGCTTATTTTAAATTGTTTTACACTTCTTAAGGATTCTACAGGCATTACTATTTAATTTTATTGGTTTACTGTACCACAGAATAAACAACTTTATTTATTTATTTATTTTTATTTCCTTTGGCTAACAAAACACAGTGCTATCATGGAATAGCATGCTTTTTAAGTATATGCAAGGTCATGTTTTAACATTACCTATTTGAAACACTTGAAAACTCAGGACTGAGACAGACAACATCATAAAGATAGATTATTTATCATGTACTCTTAGAAAAGTGTATACACGATTCACCTTCACAAAGCAAAGTATCAAATTGAGGATCTGGTTTCAACAATTTTTGAGAGCAAAATGTATAAGGCATTTACTGAATGAAAAATGCTTTCATTGGATGAATGGTCACTAAAGGCTATATGACATGGTGAAGTTGAATTATATTCAGAGAATCATGGAATAGGATCACTGGGTAATCTAACTGGGAAAGGGCATGAGGTGATCTCTAGAGCACTCCTCTGCTCAAAGCAGGGCCACCTGTGAGATGAGAACAGGTTGCTCAGGGCTTTGTGTTGAAACCACCCCAAGGATGGAGCCTGCATAAATTCCTTATCCCATTGTTTATTGTTCTCATGAGGGAAAAAGTGCTTCTTGATAATCTTTTGGAAACTCTTCTGTTTTGAGTTATGTCTGTTATCTTCTCACTATGGAGAGCCTGGATCTGTCTTCTCAGTGACCTCTCTGTGGATACCATTAAATTAATATTAGACTCTCTAAACTTCAGACACAATATTACTCAATGTTTACTCTTTACTATATATCAGTTAGCAGTCACACTCAGAAAGTCTTTGAGACTTGATAAACATTTAGTCTGATCCATCAAGTTTCTTAGATTTTTCCAGAAATAAAAAAATAATTTAAAAAATTCTTCCTTATATACTGATTAAAAAAAGGGCTGAAATCATATAAAGTAACTGCTGAAAAAGAGTTTGAGGTGGTGGAAAGCAAATTTAAACAAATTCACTAAACTCTTCTATAACCTACAAAGAGACTGTTTGAAGAGGAGATTTTTATCTAATCAGAGAGTTTTATTTATCTTACAACAGTATGATTTCAGATTTCAAATAAGCATTATATTTTATGAATTTTGGTAGAAGTTGTAAAATATGGCAAATGTCACAGGATGTGCTAGACTTATATGGTCTTTTCCAAAAGTTGTTCCTCCTCTGTTTCTGTAGAAAAGATGAAGGAAGATTTTCAAGCTGGGAAAGTTTCTAAAGAGTAGAGAAACCAGCAGCACCAAAAGACAAACAAGGATAAAGAGTTTGTTAGTAACAATCATGAGTCATATTGTGATATTGTTTTACAGCATACTTCCATCACAGAAATTAATGGTAACTGTTAGATGCTAATAATTTGCAGCATAGTACAGCTCAGTATAGATACTTTATATTTCTAAATTCATAGTTCTCAAAGTCACTGTCAATACTGGGTAACTCTCACCACCCACAGGGAGACATGAAAAATATTTGACAAATATGTAAACAGTAGTAGAGAGTAAAAGGTCAACAAATGTAAATGTGGGAACCTAGTATTAATCTATTAAAGTAATACCTATACACACAAAGAAGGGGCCTATTTATACTTCATTAGTAGTTACTGAACTGATCCACATCTGCTCATAAAAGCTCTTCCATAAATAAGCCAATATCTGATACAGCAAGATTTTAGAGCAGAATCTTTTTCTGCTCTATTCTAATTAAAGACAAAAATACTGAGGGCACACTATGTAATTAATTAAAAATGAGCAAAAGGTGATTGAAAGCAAATTTAGAGAAATTCACTAAATCCTTTTGGAGCTTAGGTCAATAATATATGTTAAATTAATGCTTAATTGTAACTTATTTTTGTGGTAAAATAAAGGTTTGCTTTAAATAAAGAATGAGACATGCCAGAAGATAAATAAGGTATTATTGTTCAGCTGTGGGGACTGCATCGTATCATGGCCATTATCCAACCACTGGATCACAACATATGTCCAGGTGCTTATCAATACCTTTTCATTTATCAGACCTGAACTAAAGGAGCTGATTCTCATGGCTGTAGAGGAGCTCGTACAATCCTGAAAGGAATATGCAGTATCATTATGCAATATATTAAAATAATTTTTTCAGAGTGTGTAAAGGGTCATTTGTGTAAATGCATTCAGCAAATTTATACAGTTACTAAATGTTTTGCTTTGTCCCTTCTGGCGCCTCTATTCTGAGGAGGGTCATGTACACTTTTTCTCCTAAAGTGGCCTGTACTTTGGCTTATCTCAGCCCTAAAGGATCAGCAAGAAAGCTGAGAAGTAAATCTTCTTTTGTAGTACAGCTTCAAAGTATAGAACAGAAATTGGAGAAACAAACTGAAGTTAATCCGTGTCATATATGCCGTCTATACCAAATCCATTTTCACATTGTTTCTTAATTTAACACAATGGATTTCTTTCAACTCCCAGTACTGTTTTGATACTTCAAAACATTTACCATTTTTTTATATATAATTATTTCTCTGCAGAGTTCTTCCATGTGCACTGCAGCTTTTTTTTTTTCCTTTCAACTACATTTTCTGTGCAAGTGCATTTTATAACTGGATGTGACCTCTAGTCACTCAGCTTTACATATTCTGTATTTATTATCTGTGCTTTCAAGTAAAACCAAACAACTCATGTAGTTTCAGGTTTAAAAGAAAAAAATAGACACTGTAAAATATCAGGAAGTGGAGACAAGATCTGTTCAGTGATTTCACTATTCACCTAGCTTCAGCAGGTATTTATTTTCTAAATGGCTCAAATGTGATAAAAGTTAGGATTGGTCATGTCAACCCAATCAGCAGGAGCCTGGAGGTGTTTCTGGTGCCCGGCTTCTGGCAAGGGGAAGAAAAGATTCATAGCTCCCTGCCGAACTGAGGATGACAGCCTTGCAGGTTTGCCTGGTCCCACCCCAGCCATGTGTACTATCAGAGGGCTGGAAACACCACTTCTTTGTTATTTGGTGTCATTGCTCCCCTTAACCCCACTAGGTATTATCTGCATGCTGCCAGGCAGCTGAGATCACTAACCCTGTTCTTTTGGTAATCTGACAGTTTTCCCTGTGTTGTATATCCCCTGAACCCTGTTTCTCTGATTAAACTGAAGGGTGATGAAACAAAAACTGGAATGGGCCACCTGAGTGTCCCCTCACAGGTGGCATGTGCCCCACTCTCTGGCAGCTACAGACCTTTGGCTTTTCCTCTGAAAATTTTAGCATTTCACACACGGAGTGAGCAACTCATTTCTCTTAGAAATGATTCTGTCCATTTTAAAGCATGTGTCTGTATTCCTGCCAGCTTCACTGGGATTTTATGCTCTCTGATCTGTATGACTAGCACTGCTGCTCTCATCACTGTTTCACAAGAAACGTATTTGTAAACCATGTTTCCCACTGATTAAAGAGAAACCTTGTTGAAATTGTAGGATATTGCAGTGTAACCCAGAACAATTCCTAAATCACCCGGCATTCATGTGTCAAGTACATTGGGAAAGTAAGTTTCTTACCAATGCTTAGCCTCACTCAGTTTCCGAAGTGTAAAACATTTGGGCACAGATAGATTGTGCAAAGAAATCTTATAAAGTCTGAAGAGCATCTACTTGTTATTTATGCTATAAAGTGCTTTTGCAGCTCTGAGCTGAAATGTGACCTGCTTGTGCACAGCAGCACATGTGAGAAATCAGCCAAGAGAAACTTAAAAGGGAATATTGAGCTGCTCTCTGTCTTTTTAAACACTCTAATCTCTTAATAAGACTTGGCAGGTGATAACAGTTTTGTGCTGATTTCTTTCTCCTTTTTCAGTTATCACAGTTCTGTGGAGGTAGATTCTTTTTCTGGGTTCATTAAATATTCCTTCACTTGCCTCGAAATGGAACTCAGGACCCTTTGATAAATAGATTAAAAGGTTATCTAATTTCAGTGTTGCTTCTACAATTATCTTTGTTTTCTCTGATGAAATGCTCTTTTGTAGCTTTCTAGAGCATTAACCTCCATGGATCACAATAAATGTCCCTACTCCTCCCACAGAAAAACAAATCAAGGTGGGAAGAAAATGCCTTAATTCTTCAGCGAAGACATTCTAAGCAGTGCTAAACAACAGGACTCTCTTCCGTGTTGATTTCAAAAGGTCCCCAGTGAAAATTACAATGCCAAATTAACCCCTCACTAATATCATTACCAGAGATTCACCAGATGTAATTTACTCCCATTATTAATAAGAACAGTTTATATATCAAAGCATGAAGGAATACAAAGTCACATGAAGCTCCAGTGACTATACTATACACTCACAGAGCCACACGTGATACGAGCACCAGGCAAGTGGAAAGATGTGGCAAAATTCAGGTCTCTAACTTGAGTAGGTTTAAGGTAGTTTGAACATTGGATATAAAATGTATACAATCTAATTAGAGCACCTGTAAAGTAAAACACTTAAAAAATCTAGCTTTTGAGATAGGGATTTACTGAGAGGGACACAGAGGCTGCAGTATGTCATACCTGACAAAGCATGACCTCCATAAAGTGCAGTGAGAAAGGAACAGTTCTGTAGCATCTGCCTCCTTATGTGGCACTAAGCTTTGGAGTATATGATCGGGGATGTGATTTTGCCATGGCATGAATTGCTCCTGGGAGATGCCACTCAAGCACACACTGAAGCCTCTGGGAGAGAATAAGGTCATTAGCTTCCTAAGCAATAAACCCTAGGAGACAACATGTGCCATCTGCAAATCCATTCTGTGCTGTGTTGTTGTCATTGGTATAAGACAGCCACCAGTAGTAACATTTCTGTAGATACTGCTCTGCTTTTTCCCTAGTACATCTCCTTCAGATGCACTGAAAAACACTTTGCCAGATAACAGCCACAGGCACTATGCACATGTAAATATACTGACTTCAGAGGCATTCAAGTTAAGCATGTACCTGAGGGCCTTTCTAAACCAAGACTGAAGCAGGCCCTGTGAATGGGAATAGTGTCTCACAACTTTCCTCGAGCTTTGTATAAAAAAGTTCCATTCACTGTAATTTTGCATATTCATCTTTTTTTCTTCATTCATTCATTCATTGACTGTTAGGTAAGAAGTAAGTCTGAGGACAATATAAATGATGCCAATGTCTGCTCTGCTAAGTAAAAGATGAAGACCAAATGACACCAACTGGCTCACATCCATGCTGCTCTGAGCTTATTTAACCCTTGTGGTAGATTTAAGTATTTGCAGAAATTTGAAGGCAGAGCTGAGGAGAGAGACAACTAACCATTGAACAGTGTGGATAATTAGGATCCTTGTTGATTTTTTTTTTCTCCTCTGCCTTTCTTTTAGTAGTCTCAGATATTCTGCACATTTCTTACGAGCTTAGGAAATATTTGTGACCCTTGTGATTTTTAGGTTTCACATTCTTGGTCTGGGAATAATGGTACCATGCATGTAGTCAGTATGTAAGACATTTCATATAAGTTGCTGAAACATAACTGCGCTCTGGATTCAGCTCCAGAATCAAACACAATAGTCCTTGGCTTCTGCAGTACTCAGTGAGTTAAAATAAGAGACACTCAGGGAAAGAACAAAAAATCAAGGATATCTTCATATCATATTGCAGAAGCTCGGGACAATAAAACATGAGAACACTTGAAAGCATTGAAAGCAAACACTCTAAATATAAATCTATGTATTCAGAAAAGTATTTTAACAAACATACATTGGAAAAAAAATTACAATAGGAAAAGAAAAAAAAGTTGTTAAAAATTCAAGAATATTTATGGGGCAGTCATTACTTGAGGTCATGAATGTAGTCAAAGCCTATTACCATGTCAGCAAAGAATTTGCACAAGTACTTTTTACCACATAATTGTTTTGTACAATGTGAAGGAAAAGCCATTCAAAATCATGAACTAAAAAAATAAACAAATACTCAGGTTCGACTAGCACAAGGACAATACAGTAGGACGCACATTTCTTTTAGTGAATCTTATGCAAATGATTTTTTCTGACAATAAAATAATTATTTCTTGATAAAAAAAACAATCATAAACCAGGAAAAATAGGAATAGCTTTGGAACTAATACTGTAAGTATTAAGTAAGTAAGCATTTGAATATATTTTGTTATTATGGTTTTTTTGAAATTATATGTGTAGGGGAAAATAAGATAGGAAAAGACAACCACTATGACTGATATTTTATCCAAATCTATGTTAAATAGAGAATATTATACTTTGTAAAGTTTTGTGAAAGCAAATTTTGTAAACTTAGCATAGATATGTTGTCCTTTCCAAATGTATGCTTTAAGTAAATGCTGTTTAATACTTTGTGGAGAGGAGAAGAACCATGTGGAAATTGCTTTCTAACTATTTCAACTGTTTCTGTGCACCCTGGGACACGCACAGACTTTCATTAATGTAAAACATCAAAAAATAAGGATTTGCTCATCAGTTGATGTAGTAGAACTATAAATTAGCTAAGGCTCTGCCATTATGATTTATCTAGGCATCTTAAGAAGAAAAGCCTTGTTGATGCTCTATGACTTTAGGACATAAATGAAACTAGAATTCAAACTAGGAAATACATTATACAATTGGAATACTAATGTTTCCAAAAGCATTGATGTTTCCAATACATACTACATCAATGGTGTGGTTTAGCACAAGATGACCCAGATACACCCTCTTGCTGAGTAATGAAGCATCCAAGTCACAGACCATTTAGCCTATTCTGGGGCTTCTAACAAACAGAAAAAAATGACCTGTTCATTTATTTCCTCACTGATGTTTTTTCTTTATTTGTTTGTTTGCTTCCAATGTTGTAGCACTGCCATAATCAGAAGGTTACTTCATGTAACCCTGAACAACCAGAAGATTTGGATACTGGTTTTAAATAGTAAAAAAAAAATATATATTTTCATAAGAAATTCATAACGTAATAACTTCCATCATGCCATCACACCTTGATATTATTTTTATGGCATTTCTTAAGTCATTATTGTCTGTTTAAATTTAAAAGTTGAGATATTTTTGCTTGTCTTGGTGTGTAAGACCTAGTTAACTGAAATTAATAGTAAAAATTAATAGCAATGCTTACAATACAGGATGTATTAATTTGCTGAAAGTATAAATAGACTGATGTCAATCTGTCAATAAGTAAATGCTCAGAATCAGGTGAGAATCAGTTTATTGGATGTGGGGGGAGGAGGAGTGGAACAATGCAACCAAGGATGAGGAAAAGGCTGAGATGCTTAATGCCACCTTTGCCTCATTTTCATTAGTCACACCAGATACCCCCAGGGCATTCACCCTTCTGAGCTGGAAGATAAGGATAGAGATCAGAACAATTGCCCCATAATCCAGGAGGAAGCAGTTAATGACCTGCCATGACACCTGGACACTCACAACTCCATGGGGCCAGATGGGATCCACCCTAGAATACTGAGGGAGCTGGCAGAGAAGATTGCCAAGACTTGCTCCATCATTTATCAACAGTCTTGGCTAACAGGGAAGGTCCCAGATGAATGGAGGCTTGCTAATATCATACTCATCTACAAGAAGGGCCGTAAGGAGTATTCGGGGAACTACAGGCCTGTCAGCCTGATCTTGGTACCTGGAAAAATTATGGAGATGTTCATCTTGAGTAAGCTCACATGGCAAGTGCAGGACAGCCAAGGGGTCAGGCCCAGCCAGCTTGGGTTCAGGAAAGGAAAGTCCTGCTTCACCAACCTGATCTCTTTCTATGACCACATGACCTGCCTAGTGGACAAGGGAAAAGCTGTGGACATTGTTTACCTGGACTTTAGTAAAGCCTTTGACACCATCTCCCACAGTATTCTAGAGGAGCTGGTGGCTCATAGCACGGACAGGTGAACTTTTCACTGAGTTAAAAACTGGCTGGCCAGACAGCCCCAGAGAGTTGCAGTGAATGGACTTAAATCCAGTTGGTGGCCAATCACCAGTGGTGTCCCCCAGGGCTCAGTTC
Organism: Actenoides hombroni; assembly: GCA_024336885.1. Taxonomy (NCBI): domain Eukaryota; kingdom Metazoa; phylum Chordata; class Aves; order Coraciiformes; family Alcedinidae; genus Actenoides; species Actenoides hombroni. Next base: position 900,968 of record WUAM01000191.1, read on the forward strand.
TGGGGTTGGTCTTGTTCAATATCTCTATCGATGATCTAGATAAGGGGATTGAGTGCTTTCTTATCAAGTTTGCAGATAACATCAAATTGGGTGGAAGTGTCAATCTGCTTGAGGGTAGGAAGGCTCTGCAGAGGGATCTGGACAGGTTTAATTGATGGGCTGAGGCCAACTGTATCAGGTTTAACAAAGCCAAGTGCCAAGTTCTGCACTTCAGTCACAACAACCCCAGGGAATGCTACAGGCTCCGGGAAGAGTGGCTGGAAAGCTGCCCAGCGGAAAAGGACCTGGAGATGCCGGTGGACACTGGGATGAAGGTGAGTCAGCAGTGTGCCCAGGTGGTCAAGAAGGACAATGACATCCTGACCCTTATCAGAAATAGTGTAGCCAGTAGGAGAAGGGAAGTGAACATGCCCCTGTACCCAGCACTGGTGAGGCCACACCTCGAGTACTATGTTCAGATCTGGGCCCCTCATAACAAGAAAGACATTGAGTGGCTAGGGTGAGTTCAGAGAAGGGCAATGGTGCTGGTCTGGAAAACAAGTCCTATTAAGGAGAAGCTGAGGGAATTGGGATTGTTTAGTTTGGAGAAGAGGAGGCTGAGGGAGGAGACCTTATCACTCTACAACTGCCTTAAAGGAGGTTGCAGTGAGGTGGGTGTTGGTCTCTTCACTCAAAAAAACAATGAATAGAAGGAATAGAGGAAATGGACTGAAGTTGTATCAGAAGGAGGTTTAGACTACATATTAGGAGTTTCTTTGTTGAAAGAGTAGTTAGGCACTGCAACAAGCTGCCCAGGGAGATATTCACTATCCTTGGAGGTATTAAAAAAATGTGTAGATGAGGAACTTCAGACATGTTGTAGTGGGATGATTAGGTGTTTTTTCTTTGTTTTTTGGGGGGTTTGACCGTTGAACGCAGTGATGTTAGAGAACTTTTCCAACTGCGACAATTCTGTGATACCATGATTCTGTTCTTTCATTTCATATGCAATGTGTAAGAGAAGCAAATGAGAAAGCATCCATGAAATAATGTTGTGCTGGATAGATTACTGAATACAGCAGATCTTAAAGTACCCAATAAAAAAGACCAAAGAAACCCATAAATTTCACATTTGAGCCTAGAAACTGACTTGTACAGAAGTACCACTGAAGGAAAAAAGATCTCTAGAATTTCCAAATCATATAATTATTTTGAAACACTATTCTAATGAAGTGTTATCCCAAATAAGTCAAATATAAGGAAAGTCCTCCAATGAAAATGAAAGCAGAACATTTGATATGCTTTGAAACTTGAAAAATATAGCAACAGAAACTCTGATCAGTATAGAACATCATACAGCTGAAGAAAAACAAAGTAAATAATTTATTCGTTAAAAAAATACCCAACAGGGGACGTTTATATGGTGGTATAGCAAAACTAAGAAGACAGAAATTAAATTTAACCAGGAAATCTCAGCAAATTGATATTGATCAAAATTCTAGGATTAGGCAAATTATTTTCTTATTTAATAGGGAGAAAAGTAGCTTGAGTGAACAGCAGTGGAAGTTTAATGAGTGATGCTGCCAGACTACATCATAAACTAAAGTTCTTTTGTCAGTGTAAACACAAATACATAAACAAGTCATTCTAGGCTTCCTGTTACAGACAATGAAAAGAAAGACATGTTTTCAAAATCCAATTAATCTCCTATTATGTAAAAAGTATAAAAGAGGTAAGATGTAGATGTCCTTGGCCCAGAATCTTTTCTGCATGGGTTCCTCTAATTCACAATTATTGTATTAGCCAATGTGCACATTCAGCTGGGTAAGTAGAAACTTCAAGTTTAGATGTATAACAGTGGACCTTCAGGCTGGTCAAAAACACCACTTTTTTTTTGTTTTTTGCATTTGATGGATAAGATACAACACAATGTACAGCAGTTAGAGATAAGTGCAATGAAAAGATGTTCTATTATGTTGAAGGTATAGAATGTGTGATTCTGACCTTATTAATATTATATATACTAATATTAATATTATATATTTTAATATACATCTATGGACATAGATCTTCATCAGTCTCCACAGTCTGCTTGCAAAGTGGTTTCCAGTATAGTAAACTCCCTTCTAGTTCATGTGAGAACTACTGTTTCAAATACCATTCCTTCAATTGAAGACTATGTAAAAAAAATAGAAACATTTTTGGATTCAATACTCCCCACACGCTGAAATGATATCCTGACTCTATATTGTACTACGATGTGGACCTGCTTAAGGAGAAATCACTTTCTTTTCTAAGACATTCTGTCCTTGTCCCAAAGAAACCTGTGCATATAGAGTGTGTTATAGTGTGCTCCTCCTGGTGCCTAATCTCAGTGCAAACGTATTCCTCATGAGCTAAACCTGGAATGCAATTTCTCTTAGCTTTTCTGAATTTTTCAGAACCCTTGAACCTGTAAATGAGGAGGTTAAAGGAAAGCTGAAGGGTTTTACTCACAAGGAGGTTTTTGCTCTCAAGTAAGATATTCTGCCAGAGAAAAAATTTTTCTCTACGATTATTTTCTTAGCAGTACCCTTAGAACTATGGAGATATACAGAGTATTTATTATTCTGGTTTATTAAACAGCAAGAATGACAGTCAAAGTATGTCATCCAAAACCTCCACCAAAAGTCAACAAGTAGTTGCAAATACTTGTAGTACATTTTTTTTTTTCCTGGGATGCACTGTCTTAAAGGAAGCTATGTTTCCTGGAAGAGAGATTTTCAGCATAACCACAACTACTTATAGATGCAATGAGTTGGACAATTTGGAATATATTATGACAGAATATTTCTGCTGCTAAAATTATTGTTAATGTAAAGAATAATAAAAAGAGATTATTGAGCTCCCCAATGCTGTTGTGATTTTGAACTATATGATTTTATAGTCTTCTTCATTAGATTCTACATTTCTCAAAGTGCAACCTGTAATTTCACCATTTCCACAAGCAAAATTTAAGATAGGGTCCTGGATTATGTTAATTAATGAAAATTACGCAATAAAGCATTTAGCTGTATTCAGCCTATGAGACTACTTGTATGGGTGAATTAAAAACCTCTGCAGTTTTGCCTGTAGATGTCTTACACAGTTTTGCTTCATGATTTTGTTCAGCCAGCACGTTTTACTATTTAACTGTGAGAAAACAGATGTTCTCTATTAATTCTAAATTCAGCAAAACTGATTCATTTTATGCCTTAGAATGAATTTATATCCTGCATTAGGGGTAACCTTTATGTAATACAGGGCGTCTTGTTCACAGTTTGGTCAAGCTGGAATAATTCTGCTTTGTTTTATAACTTTGTGCTAAAGCTAGCAAAAACCCCTCTAGAACATAAAAGATTTTCCTTGTCAGCAAGATATACAATATTATTGCTATAATTCTCTGTAAACAGATAAGGTCAGTGAGTACAATAATATAATCATTATCAAACTTATCTTAAGCAATTCTTAAAATCTCTGAAAAATTTTAGCTTTCCAGTATAAACATCTGGCTTAGCACCCTGTTATGATTGGCAGAAACAGCTATACTGCTCAGAAGGACAGTTCAGATACTTCACAGGTTAAAATTCCTGATGGAGATGGCTCAAATATTTCAGTTTGGTAGAAAAAAAATAATCAAAACTACAATCCTTTGTAAGACTTTCTTCCATAAGGCCAGGCCCAAGTTTAAATATATTACAAGTATTTGGCACATGATATGACTTAATAAAGAAAACAAACATAAAATAAAGTCTTACATCTCTTAAATAAAACTTTGTAAAAGAGATCATTTAATAAATTCTATTAAAAAGTCTTATCTGTAGGAATTGGTTTCTACTTCAGGATTTTGCAATCCAAGCTGGCAACCCAGAACTGGAATTTTCATTCTAACTTAAGAAAATATGGGATCTTAAAAAAAATTATATAGTTGACACCTGCAGGAAGAAATTCTTTTTAAAGTACAATCTGCCAACAGAGTGCAGTATGTTCTCACACATGTGGTCTCTCATGTTTTTCTCAACCAAATCTAGCTGTAAATAGCTGCTTCTACCGTGAACAAGGAGTTTATGCTGCTGCCAACAGAAGTTATATGGAAATATAAGTACAACAGACTATCCAAAATGAAAACTATTACCAATATGACTTGCTGTTATCTTTAAAAACTACTACTTTTATAAAGTAGATTCAACTGTATGGATATTTTGAAGGGCTACTAATGAACTGTTTCTGCATTCTATAGGAATACAAAGCAGGTTTAACAAAAGGCAGTATTTCAAAAAAGTATGTTGTAAACTTATAATTAGAAAAGGAAAAGAGAAAAATAAACGTCAATGTTCTTCAAAGTCTGGAAGAAAGTTCATCATAGTGTCAACTTTTCAAAAGATAAAACAATCTTAATGTTAAACTAAACCCAAAAGGCCAAAAGAGGGATTAGAAGAGAAGGATCTTAGCAATTATAGATCCAGGGAGGTTCATGCATTCTGCAATATTACAAGGCAGTATACTCCCAGTAGAACTTTGATGAAGCCAATAAGATCTATCTGTGACATGGATTAGTTTAATTTATTGTTTTTATGTGGTAAAAGTAAAAAAAAACTGCAGCAAATTTGCTTTCCACAAGTCACACTTTACACATGTAAAGCAATCAAATAAGTTGAATAGATTGTTTGCTAATTAAAAAGATTAAACCTTGCATACTTTTATTGTTTATGTTTCCAATATCTTTCACAAACCCTCCTCTTTGTTTCCAAACAATATACTTTGCTTCTGTCTTTTGATTTAATTTCCTGTTATTTGCTTAACTAACTTTTTTTCATTGTTATTTCATAACAACTGGTGTCAGGATTCCTTGAGTAAAATTTTTCATTCACTGAAAAGCCCTTTGCGAGACGTTCATAGAAAAGTTGGTGTTTCTGCAAACAAAAAATATTTTCTATCAGGTTTTCTATCTGCTCAACATATTTACAGGAAACCACTCCTTTTTTTTAGTAGTATTTAGGAAAATAAATGATCTCTTATGTAAATTAAGCATGTAATGTCACTTTGTTCTTAAGTGTGATCTCTGGAGCTGCTATGTCAAGATGCATAACTTTTTTCGATATATCTTTACTCATTCTTCATCAGCTTGTGCTTCAGTCCTCAATCAAACACAATTAATTCATGACTGTACCACAGAAAAATGTCTGGACTACAAATTGGGTTATGAATTTTCCCTGGTTGGGAGGGGTAATAATGACAGGATCCTGAATAAACCATTACCTGCTTAATCTTCCTTCCAAAAGTAGATAAAGGGTGTTCAAATGAAACTTTATTTCCCATATCCATGATTCAGTGCTTAACAGCAAAGAGGTGTTATCACCTGGTAGCATGGACCAGTAGGAAAGTATCACCATAATATAAACCAGGGAGCTATTGTGGAGGGAATGAAATGTTCCCTGTGGTTACTTCAGGTGTATTTCAGCTTTTATAGCCTTGGTCACTTGAACTTTCAGTGTGGATTACTAAATATAATGCATGACTGCTAGGCCTGATTAAATGTATTGTAGGCCAAACTAAAGTTAATAATGAAAAATTAAATCAAAAACTGAAAAGAGACAGAAGTAAGAGACAGACATAAATACATATTTGGGTGTTATAATGTGCCAGATTCTATGATTTATATAATTAGAAAGTGATTCCTTATAATAGGTCTTACACCTTTTGAGACTACTAATATTTAGCCCAGTTACTCCAATAAACTAGAATTTGGTTTTTCTGGATATAACACTCAACTTTCCATCCATTTTGGTAAGAGGCTAAAGAGATCAACTCCTTCAATGAAAGGACTGCTATAAGCAATAGCCATTCCTACATGATTGAATCATGTTGTGCTGTCACATCCTATTACTCTTTTAAATGTACATATGGTTTCATTTACGCTTACTTTGCAAACCTGAATTTCAAAAGCCAAAGTTTACATCAGGTCATTTAATGGAGCTGAAGCTAAAATTTTAAGGCAGAAGAACAAGAAAAGGAGCAATTCTTAAAGGAATTTGCTTAGTCCTTTTTATATGGATATAAAATTAACATACCAATTTAACTTGGTGTTTTAAGACAGATTATTCAGTATAATAAAGATGCTTCAAGATGTCCAAATAATAATTAACAAGAAGCAATCCCTAAAAGTTGAAAGGAACCTTTCTTAGAAGTCTTGTTGTATCTAAGGATCTATACTATTAATCTAAAATTTAGTTGAATCGCTTCTAACAGTACCCTGCTCTTCCTCTGTATCTCTGACTTTGTTTTCTGAAAGAAAGGTGTTTATCTGCTTGTGAAACAACATACTTCACTCTTCAGGGATGTTTTCAGCATCAGATTATCCTCCTAGCCAATTTTTAACCTAACTCACCAAAGTCTACCCAACCCGCTTTGAAAATAACTGTGAAACTGTACTGGTATCTACAAGCAGTACTGAATGCAGTGACTCAAAAAGAAAAAAAAAAAACAAAACCAAACCAAAAACAAAACAACCAAAAAAAAGAGAATATCTTTGGAAAGAGAATAATTTTCACAAGAAATATTTTACATTAACTGAAAATATTCACCAACCAGAAGAGATGCTTTTTTTGCAGAGGTCTAGGCAAAACAGAGAATAAAACATTGATTTGTATATACCATATCAACTTTGCACTACATTATACCATTTTTTTGAATTTTAAAGCTTCATTATTGAATGTCTGATTTCATGCCCCATCTCTAAATAATGTTAAAATTTTGATGACTTATTCATTCTCTACAAACATTACCTTTTTGACAAAGAAATACAAAGGAGAAAGTATATATGAGTGGCAACATCTATGAGTATGGGTGCATATGTACAAATATGTGTGTGTGTAAGTACTTGCATGCCACGCTTGTCATTTATTCCTCCCTTATATATGCAAATCTTTGCTTTCTACAAAGTCACTGGAAAAACAAAACATGAAGAACTAAAAGAAATTGTAGTGTAATATGCACCTCTCTTTTAAAAATGAAGCAAGTAATTCTACAGCATGAAGTATTCTATGCACTTGGAAGAAATCCAGGGTATCTTTGCGGAGGCTTTGTGGTTTGTTTTTTTTTCACTTCTGTGTCTACAGATTAAAACTTTTCTACAATCCATTGGATAATGTTAGATAACATAGAATATGAAAATACTACCATAAACATCTTTCAAAGTTATTCTAGGTGAGATCTCTTATTTTGTAAGCTCTAATACTTGCCAGTATGACAGTCTTGAAATATATGCATAGGAAAAAAAGAGAAAAATTATTTCATAAGAATATTTATTGCTTCAAGAAGTCATCTAAAATTAGAGGGAGAAAAACCTAGAACACTAGGGAAAAGTCTTAATAATTTAATAATAGAATTTAATCAGGACTTAAAAGGATCACTGGAGTTAATTAGCAAGAAAGACTGCTTGTAATATGCAGTCAGGCTGAGGAATATAAATAAAATGAAGCAATAATTTATGCCCTAAAGTTATATTATGTATAATCACAGAGGCGATATACTGTACCAGCACAATAGCACAAAGATTAATTATAACTAGAAACTATTTCCATATATTCCATCTGTTACAAAATACGTTAATACATATATGTATGTTCCTTCAGGGAGGAAGATAGAATAATCACTAGTGTATAGGTTGATTGTATAAACACAGAAGAAAAGAAGAATCAGATATAGTGATTAACACCAAAGTTATCTCAAATATAAATTACAAGGAAGACTCATACATGAGCTAAACTTTCACAACTTGTTCTGAGTCATGAAAGAAAGAACCTTTCTCTGAAAATAATCCTAGATATATGATAACCATTTTCAGCAAGGCAGTATAATGGCTATGTTTTTTTTCTCCCATTTAGTAGCTGTGATACAAGTGCCCTGAAGCAAGAAGATAAGCTAACCAGAGGCATCCCCTGCTCACATCTGCAAAATCAGCCTTGAAATCTGGAAATGCGATAGGGTTGAACAGTGCATGTCAATGGGATGTGACATCTTGTTAGGACTCCTTTTTAGGTTGGTTAGCTCTGTCTTGAAAATATTCTCTGCCCCCCTCTCAGTATCTTTGCTTATGCTCTGTATAGCCACATTTGCATTAAGTGACTAGATGTATTAGTGCATAGAATAGTATAACGTATATTTGTATCCGTAGAGTTGCAGCAAGGCTATGTCTGATACAGAACTGCTGCTTAAGTTGGACTTGCAACCATTTTGTGCCGTTTTAACAAAAAAATATTGACTGATGTTACAGTTAAGCCAATCTACTTACAAGCTACTTCCAACCTGTTGCTGTCAGTGGAAGGCTGGGCTATATGATGGTCAGTGGTCTCCTCCAGCCATTAGTTTTCTATGTTTCTACTATCAAAAAAGACAGCTTCTGTGCTCTCCTCTACTACTACCTATTTCTTCTCTGGTCTGACCTTTCCGCAGATCCTTTAGGGAGTTAAGCTCATACAAAATTACTATGCCCCAAAAAGATAAAGAAACCCTTTATGACATTTAGCTCCCTGAAACTGTTCACTAACAGTTCAGGCAAATTTTTGTCATGGCACAAAATACAAGGGAGAGAGGAAAATGTGTGGCTGGCATGAGTAGTGGAGAGATGACTGCACTTTTCTGCAGCAGCTAGACTTTAGGTTGTACAGTTGTACCATCAAATTGCATACTAAGTGTATTTATTTTTATATCACAGTAATTCAGGAAACAAGCCCAACAGGTGAAAATTTCCACTGATATGCTACACTAGTTTAATCAAGTTGCAATAGTATGTCTAGTATTCTGTTAATGACTATGTTAACAATGCTGATTAACAACAGTCATTTAAAAAAAAATAAATCTCTACTGACTTACTTTTCTCATGCCATTGCTTTTCCTGAACTGCTATGTTAGCAGAAAAAAACCCCAAAAAAACACAACAAAAAAAAGAATATAGATAGAGTGTCCTTGAAAAGGTGGTTTATGTATTTTAGTGAGAATGACACATTTCGTTGATAATAGTTGATGTCTTTGGTGAAAAATAAAAGCATAATTAACAGTAAATCATGTAGGAGAAGGACACAAATACTTTTTTTCCTTTACTTTTTTTTTTCTTCAAATGTTAATCTTGCTTTTAATTGTTTTAATAACTATTTGGTTTAATGCCAGGAGCATTTCTAATTGAAGGTCTGTTCAATTTGTTCAACGCAGAAGAAGAATATAGGAAGATATTATCTCTGAAATGTGAACTAAGTTTAGCTATAATATGGATTTATTTAAATCTTCTTAATAAGTTCAGTTCTTGACATGAGGTTAAGTTTTATAAGGATTCTCTTTCCAGGTGGTATAAAAAATGGAAAAGGAAACATTGCAAGTTGGTTAATTTTCTGTGATTTGAAGAAGAAACATAATTTTAGCTAGTCTTTAACAAGATAGCAAAAAAAATGTTTTTAAAACTCGCTGCTACTGTATGTCAAGATACTATTTTTATCACCTAGCCCTTGATTTCTATAATTTCTGTGACAGTTTACAGCTTACACATTTTATGGCAGAGTTCACAGTTGATCCATATGTTCAGCCAGGCAAGGTTTGGACATGGAGCTGGTAATCTTGCAATATTTCTCTAAAATGCCTTCTAAAATTTACCTCCAAGAAACCTGAATTCCTTTGGAAATGAATATAAGAGAGCAAAGCTCTCATCTTTCTGATTAACAATGTGCACAACGATATGAATTCAGCAACAAAGTAGCAGCATGTTTAAATAAGTGTATAATTAAAATTCTGTGAGTAGTGTGCCCATTTTAGTGGCAATTAGCATTTTCTTAAGGTAGAAGCAAAGAATCATAGAATGGTAAGTGTTGGAAGGGACCTCTGGACATCATCGAGTTCAACTCCCCTGCCAGCACACGCCACACAGGAACAGATCCAGGTGTGTCTTGAAAGTGTCTAGAGAAGGAGACTCCACAACCTCTTTGGGCAGCCTGTTCCAGGCTCTGTCACCCTCACAGGACAGTTTTCCCTCATGTTGATATGGAACTTCCTGTGTTTAACCTTGCTATCATTACCTCTCATCCTATCACAGGGCACAACTGAAAAGAGACTGGCCCCTTCTACTTGACACCCACCCTTATTTGTCAACAGTAATATACTAAAGACACATTTAATGTATACATTATATTTGTAAACATTAATAAGATCCCCTCTCAGTCTTCTCTTCTCTTCTCTTCTCTTCTCTTCTCTTCTCTTCTCTTCTCTTCTCTTCTCTTCTCTTCTCTTCTCTTC
>WUAM01000191.1:911345-921982 GCA_024336885.1 Actenoides hombroni
TTCTCTTCTCTTCTCTTCTCTTCTCTTCTCTTCTCTTCTCTTCTCTTCTCTTCTCTTCTCTTCTCTTCTCTTCTCCAGACTAAACAGCCCCAGGTCTCTCAGCCTTTCCTCACAAGAGAGATGTTCCAGTCCCTTCATCATCTTTGTAGCTCTCTGTTGGAGTGTCTTTAGTATTTCCCTGTCCTTCTTGAACTGGGGAGCCCAGAACTGAATACAATACTCCAGATGTGGTCTCATATTCATCAGAAAGCTGAAGTACTGTGAATAAGGATGCAAACACAAAGAAGTCCTGAATTTTGCGGACAGTTTATGTTGACCTTCAGTGTGATTTTAGCAGGTACATGTGGGTGTGACATGTGCATGTGGATGTGTACGAAAAAACTACTAAACACTGTCATTATAGTGATGTCTGTTACCTTTGAAAAAAAGATATATGGATATATATATGTATAATAAAGGATTTTCCACTGATGAGAAAATATAGAGCTAAGTAATTTTATATTTTAAATAATTCTGACGTATGAGTTATATGCACAATATATACTAATACATTACACGTCTACAAATAGGAATTATATGTACCTTAATCATTCTTGGTTTACCTTTACAAAAAATAGCTTTGTTTAGGTCTATGACCACATAAAGATCCAATGCCTGTTTTAATATATAAGGCACTGAGGGTAGCTATAAAATTAATGTCCAAACAAAAGAAATGAAACTTTGGGGTTTTCTACAGCTTTTAAACACCAAAGATTCTTTTTACAATGTATATGGTGCTGTATCTTAGTATAAAAATTAGAGTACCTATTTTGTGTATAAATTTTATTCAAATTTAAGGTCCCCAATTTAAAATGTTGAAAAGTTGAACAAAATAATCAGTAGTTTAGTCTAATATTGCTACCTAAGATAGAGATAAATTATGTATAAATTAATGAAATCTTTATGTTACTTATAGAAGTGTCAATTTAGAAGTTAGCTACTTTTTTCCAGAATACCAATATGAATTCAAATCAAGATTTTATTTCATATGTGACTAATTACTTCTTGGTGTGTAGATGAAAATATCAACTGTGATGTTCTTTTAAAAAAATAAAATAATATGGATAAATTGAATGCATTGGTTGAAAGCAATTGTTCTTTAAATATGATTGCTTGTATCCAGTCTATATATTCAGGAAACTTCATGCATCCAAAGTGAAATTAAGAAAAGATTTCTATCATTAAGCTGAATTTTCTTCCAACTATTTTTTTTCCTTTATACTCCATTAACTCATTTATGTATTGTCTATGAAAAAAATTAAGAAAAGCTTCCCAGTAGCTCTATCTGAAAATTAATATGTTGAAACAGAGCATAGGGTATAGGTCACATTAGGTAATCACAGGAGAAAAAATAATTATGTGAGTAACAGATACCAGTAATCATCATCATAATAAAATTATATTGAAATGTAGTGAGGATATACTGCCCTTGCTGTACAGTGGACATTATTTCATAAATTGCTAATTATTTTTACAGTCTCCTACTCAATGAAAAAGCCTATTTCAGACTTTGGAAGTACTGGGTACTGTCTTTACTTATAAAATTGTCATCATAACAGAGGGGAACACAACAAGAAGGAAGCTGGGAAAAGTAGTCGAGAAAGCAAATCCTTTCTGTATCTCTGTGGTGCCAGACTCTTTTTATTAAAGCAGTCTGCAAAAGGAGTCTTAGTACATTGCCTCAACACTGTTTCCTATTTTTTCTCCTTTTCACAGTTATTTTAAAAATCACAAAAAGAGCTCCCCTTGTAATTTCCAAGCTCTTGAGTAGTGAGATATAAAACACAGGGACTTTCTATCTTTTCCTTCCTAAGATAATACAAGAGTTTTCTATATGATATTCCAATGACTGCGGGTAAAAGTATCAAACAACTCTGTATATTAATATTTTTCTCAGAAGAAAATTTTAAAACATGCATTATTGCTAAACTGCTGCCACTGAAATTTCAGAATAATGTGATATAGCACATAAGTTTCTTTACTATTTGCAGAGCTACTAAGCTTTTCACAGTCTTAGAGCATCCATGTTCTATTATCTACTTGGCCAAAACAGACATGAAAAAACAGGTTTACTAGTCAGCTGTGAGGGAGAAAACCGCTGCACAGGAAGGAGAACCATTGCTTGGAAGCAGGACCTACCCAGGAAGTTGTAAGCACAAGCTTCAACTTTTACCTGAAGAAGAGCAGGAGTGTAAATCCAACTAGTCCTCTGGTTTCCTTAACTATGTCAGCTCTTCTCCTCACTCCAGGAAAAGTCATGGGGGGAGGGATTGAGGAGAATGGTGGTGTTTGTAAGTCAGTGCTGTGTATTCTGCTGAGATGGAATGAGTTGACTGATTATAATAACACTTGTGGTTTTGAGTCTCTGAATGCTTGGAGACACATTCTGTTAAGCACTACAAAAGGATACACAAGGAGATCAGAAAGCCCTGCCCCAAGGAACTTAACCACTAAAAGGAAAAAAACCCCAACTATTAGGCAAGGAAGCAAGATAAAACCGATAACCAATACAATTTTTTAGTGAATCCTAAAGCGTTGGTGGTACATTAACCAACTCACAGCAGTGAGCACAGCTCCTATCCTGCCTTCCCCATCTTAACAAATACAACCTTTCTGCATGTCTTTTACAAAATTTGGTGTTTATCTTTTTTCCATTTCTGTTTATGTCATTAAACCCCAGATGAGCTGCAAACGTCTGTAAAGGAAAACTTTATTCAGTAAATAAATAGGTCATTCTTTTGCTGTGCTAATGATATATTCTGATCATCTTCTTTGATCATTAATACAAACTGTAAAAAGCTAAAAAAAGTTGGGATGACATTTCCAGAGAACAAATTAATAGTTCAGATTAAAAGGAGAAAGGTTGAAGTAACTTCCTCCATAAGACGGAATGTAATGGGAAAACACCTGGTTGTTTCTCACTCTGTTGGTCTCATTTTGCTTATGAAAGTTTTCAGTGTGCCGGGGAAGCTTCATGCAGTGAATTCTAGATATGAAATATTCCCACAGTTCCAAAAATCAAGTTCCAAGTCTGGAAAAGTAAGATATAGCCACAATAATTGAGACTGATGGAAATGTTTAATAGCTTTTACTAATTAAATTTTTATTAATATTTTTAAATAGTTTTTAATTCTCCATTATTTAACATCTAGTGAACTATTCTTCTGCCAACCAAATGCATAAAATGCTTTAAAATGACCTCAAAATGAAGAATTTTATCCCTGTACAAAAGTAAGTGACTATATATGCAGAACAAGATAGAGAACCATGATGATTATATTAAAACCAGAATGGCTTGTGGAGATCATTTGTATTGAAAGGCACTTATCTGTGGAAGATGCTGTCCTCAGAATCTAATAAGCACTAATCCTGTTGGTTTTTATTACATAAAGCATATCTGTATATAAATACATGTTATAAAATCAAATCCTGTTTAATGTTATATTGTTCAACTCATATTTTTATAAGCTAAAAAAAATACAAAAAAAAAAGAATCAGATACAAAATAAAAAATCTAAATTTTTCCATATTTACATTCCAACAATGATGGAGAAGGGTATTATTTCGAGATATATGTGGAGAACTGCAGATTTGTTTTGAGATTCTGGACTTCCTTGCTTTATTCTCTGCAATGCAGTATAATATAAGCAAGGAGAATCTCCTTCTTCAGCTTTCTATATACCCCCAAGGCAAAATTTCTCCATTGATATGAAAACTGATACTCATTCATTAAATGTGTTGAGGCTTGTCAAACTGAGCTTAAGGCACTCAATATCAGCTACACAAGATCTAATCTATGCTCAAGGGTCTTAAAATACTTGTGAGACCTCAGTGTGGAGACATGAACAAATCAAGAGAAGGCAGTTACCAAATTCAACAGTAGGTAAACTTTTGTCTATGCCTAACTAGTGAAACAATTCTCTCAAATCTGAAAAACAGCAGAAGAAACTGAATGGGGGGAGAGGAAGGGGAAAACAGTAATTTTCCAGTCAGAGTACATATAAAGATAGCTAGGTTTTGTGGTGTTGCTGTTTTTTTCCTTAACAATAATTCACTCAAGGTACTGTACAGAAAGACAAATAATTGAAATAGTATTAATTTTTTTCCTTGTAAATGATAATGAGTGGGACAGAAACCAGGTCAAGAGCTGACCTTGAAGGAAACTACTAGATAGTGTTTTACAAAAGCGATCATTTAACAGTTTAGTATAAGATTTTATTTCATGTTTTAATTTGTTTAGAAAGGTAAGTAAATGATGATCAACTTCTTGAACTTCGGTAATGCTAAAGAGTCATAAATTAAATGTAAAATTTTACAGGTCCATATCTGACTTATTTTTTTCTAAGTACCAACCCCTCCAGATTTAAGAGGATATGAGATTTAAAAACATTTCACTGTCACATACTACTTCTTACCCGTATTGATGAGTGAAGAAAAAAATTTTGACATTTTGCAGATAAGAAACAACCAGAAAAGAATATCTAAAAGACTTAAGTAGAAATATGAGATCTCCTTTCTCATGCTCTATTCTCCCTTTTTTTCATAGCTGCATGACATTATCTATGCAATTGCTTATACACTAATATTGTATACAACATTGAGATACCTTACTTCATATCCTGATAGTAAAGGACTTTAATGTCACAATATGTCTTCACTGAACACATCTTACTATTTAGAAATTGTTTCTGGCACTTAAATACAGTGTAGTACTTATTACACCTCACTCCACACTTTAAAGAAGTTATCTTATTTACCAAAAAATTGTTATCTTTATATTTTCATATGTCTTTGATCCTTCTTTTTTCGTCCTCAGCAATGACATATATGTCTTTGATATTTCAGTACTAATTTGTTTAACTCACTTCAATGTCTACTGTAGTAGTAGTAGTAGTAGTAGTAGTATAGTTTTATACTACAAGTATAGAAGTAGTTGTTTTATTCTCCATTTCACTTTTTGAATGGAGCCAAGTGGAAAAGGCATTATTATTTATATTAGTGAGAATAAATCTTAGATGAAACAATCTTAACTTCTTCAGAAGAATGAAAACAAGAGCCTTTCAATTCTGTTTTGTAGACAACTTTGAACATCAATGATTTATTCCCTTCCATATAATTTTAATTACCGAAGTGATGAAATAAGAACAGTAATCTTTATGTTCCCATTATATTCAATAGAGATTGTGAGACTGTGACAGATGGCAATACAGAACTAATTTAGGGTTTTCCTCCACTATACATCTTTATTTTGCTATATGCATCATGTGTGACTAGTTTCTTAGTCTAGAATTTAGTCACCTAAAATTAGGTGTTGTGAATGCCACCATACATGTTTATTTTCAACCTAGATATGGCACTATGCTTAGACTTTCATGGTGTTTCGTACTGGGTTTTTATTAAAATTAACAGGGTTTTGACTAAATTTTTAGTCTTAAAATACAAAAGTTATGTTGCTATGTATCTAGCTAGCACCAGGATCTCTTCTTTTATCCAAACCCATTAGTCTGTTTCCTGTCACGTTCCCTTATGTTTGTAAAACCTCTCTTACAATATCCTCTTGTATTGGTCCATATTGTCACAGTGATTTGCAACACATCATTACTTATTTTCTATACTCATAATTAAATATACTAGTTATTCTCCTTTTCAAATAATAAACTAAATACTGTTATTATTTCTTTATATACTTATACCATATAGTATTATGTTATAGATAATTATATGGGAATACACAGGCAAATCCTGTGATGTGTACCTATCCAGCTTACTTCTATGCAGTGTGCTAGAAAAACTATATACAAACATTCTGACAAATTAAAGTGGGAATTAGATGTTGCAGCATCTTCACCTGTCTGTGTACATTTTTCAGGAATATGGTACTGTGAAAGTCTGATGAATTTGAAGTTCATCTGAGCTTGCTTTGTGACAAAATACAATTTTTTTTCAGATCAAAATGAAACAATTTTTCTTTTCAATTTGTTGTTCTGTTTTTTCAAAAGCTCAACATTATCTTACACCAGGAGCAGTGACAGATTGTGGTGACAAAGCCACACTGACAGAGATTTTATTGTGAGAGTCCTTCTTCATGTTTTTATGGAACTTAAACGCATCTTTGGCACTTCATAGCCCTCTTCACTGCTGGATTTTCTATTTTCCTTAGGCTTATGATAACGCTAAGCAGTAGAAACAGGCCATCATAGAACAAAGGTTAATTAACACACCAGATGCAGACAGAGACCTGTTGAAATGTTCTACAGATTCCTGGCCAAAATCCAGGCCCAGAGGTTATTATAAGGTCCAGCCAGAGTCCCAGCTGACACTGGACTCATGACACCTACAGCAGAAGTGAATATATGTACTGCATATAGTATAGTTACTGCACTGAGATATGACATGTTATACCAGGACATGCTATTGTGCAGGAGACAGAGAAGGCAGGTGGTCTAGAGGATGTTTTGCTGCCCTTTCCAAGGATCTTTCATCTGATTTGCATGATTAAATGAAAACACCCTCTGCTGTCATTTTCTTTTGATGTGCATAGATTCAATTAATATTAAGCTCATCCCTTTCAAAACTATTAAAACAGTGACTGGATGAGGCTTCTAGGCTAACCTAGTCATCTAGGCTTCCTTTGAAGCCAACAGAGACAAAAAGATACCTTTCAAGAAAAATTCATCACTCTTGTCTCACACACCTTATTAATTATATGGGGTGAGATCCTAGCTGATCTTCCAGGGACTCTCATTGAACGATAGAAGAATGACAGGTGTAAACATTTATCTGAAAGATATTAACCATCAATATATTTTAATATCATATTTATTATATTTATTTTTTAACTGGTATTGAAAGTCTCAATACAGACTTCTAACTTAAAAAAGATTAATAGGAACCAAATGGTTTTGTTTGAGCAGTTTATTGCTTCCAGCAACAAAAAATAGAACTAATTAAATCACAGAAGCACAGAAGCATTAAGGTTGGAAAGAACTACAAGATCATCAAGTCCAACAATCTACCTAACATTATCATGACCACTAAACCATATTTTGTTTAGCTGCTGCAAACACCTATGTAACACAGAGCAATAAGGGCATCCTTAAGCTAAATAGATCTGAGAAAGGAAAATAAATGACATGATACTCTTTTTTATCTCCCACAGCTATCATTGGATGCTTTTCCTATGTAATCTAAAATGGAAACAACTGAAAGTCACAAGAACTGTGATCATTGACCCTCTCACAGTCTTGCCATTCCTGTTCCAGGAAATTCCTGAGCCAAAAATAGCAGGAAGGTTTAATTCTAGTATTAGCAAGAATTGTTGTTTATTGTATCTCTTTTCTAACTTCTTCCTGGGCATGTGCTAATGACCACTTTTGGATGCTAAACTAAATGGATATTTGATCCTACCTGGTCATTTTTTTACTTTCCTGAACACTCATAAGACATGTGATCTACTTTTTTCCTTCCATTTCACAGGCAGAAAATCCTTAAACAGCTTCAGTTATACTACCTGTCTGACAGCTTTGCCTGGGAAAGGGTACGAATTTCCAATTAAACTAGGTTAGATTAGATAAAT
The DNA here is from genome assembly GCA_024336885.1 of Actenoides hombroni. Classification (NCBI taxonomy): domain Eukaryota; kingdom Metazoa; phylum Chordata; class Aves; order Coraciiformes; family Alcedinidae; genus Actenoides; species Actenoides hombroni. The sequence continues at coordinate 918,961 of WUAM01000191.1, forward strand.
TTACTTCTGCCATCATCAAAATGTGAAATACAAATAAGTATTCAACATATTGCAGCCTAATGGCACAATACAAGGACAAGCTTGTATGTATCAGAGTATTTGTTATCTAATAGAGAGATAAAGAAGATTATAGTTAATAATACAGATTACTAGGCAGGAAGTCTTCTTTCCATTCCTCTTTTCTTCTTTAGTCTGGAACAGCAGAAGTATATACCTTTGAAGATGCACTGTAAAACACCTTTTGAAAAGGATATAATTAAATGAACTGCCTGCTTTATGCTAGGGCACAGTACTTGTTATTTTTACAGCTGTCAGCTTCTTGATGAGCTACTGTGATCATCTAAACCTGAATTTCTACTGCTCAATTCCCATCAGAATTCCATTGATAACGCCTTCAAAAAGTCATACACCTAGAAGCAAAATAGATACCCCAGTTAGCATCAGTAGAATTAAAGCACTTTAAGGCTAACAGAGGACCTTTCCCTATTTCTGTAGTTTTGATGAACAGGAAATGAGAAACAATATGGATTTTAGAACGGGAATTTGAAAGCATTATTAACCTCTATGAATTATCATGCAGAGAGATAATCTTTACTTGATATCTTTGCTTGAAATGTTGACACCGAGCAACTAGGTTACTTTGAACTACTGGCTAGGCTACTTGTATATTCTGTTTCTGCCGTTTCAGTCAAAGTTAGTCAGATTTGCCAATAAATACGGACTAAATTCTTTCTGTACCTGAATCTATTTTGACTTGAAGTGATTACACAAGCAGTGTGCTTGTGTGCACAGGTGAGAGGGTGGAAAATTGTGACACTTCAGCTAGTGTTCAGGGTTAGCAGATAAAAGCTACAAGAGAGTATGTGTGCCGTTATCTTACTATAAAAAAACCAACATGGATATAGGCAGCTATGTGTTCAGAACTTCTTGCAATATCTGTCATAAGATGTCAAGGGAGTGTCTCCATAACCTCAAATTAATTATTTCTCCAAAGTTCCTCTGAAGTTCAACAGAAAACAATTGTGAATGTACCAATTTAGATACTGGCTTTGGAGGAGGAACTCCACTTCAGAGGTTCTCAAACAACTGTTTTGCTTATGGAAGAAACCAAGTGTATATACAAGGATATGAAGATAGAACAATACAGGTAACCCATATTCACTTCCAGGAATAAAAAATATCTGGGTTCTAGGTCATTCTTTCCCAGTTGCATAAAAGGAAAATCTATTTTTTGCACTTTCATTAGCAGTGACGTTACTCAGAAGTTATCATTACAAACTTACTTTCTAGATCTATGTCAGTGAAAGTCTTCCACAGATAATTAACTGATGGTGTGGTTGGATTAAACAATGTTGAAAACACTCACCCATTGATGGAAAAAAGATAGAAGAAATTATGAATATTTTGTAAGAGTAGGCAGTTACTTAAACATGAACTTAAACTCCCATCGAGAAAGGCTTCAGGTCAGAGATGAAAGTGGTCTTAAGCTAAGAGCATTTCATATAATCTTAAACCACAGGGTACTCCAGACAACAGTTCAGAATTTTCCAAGATGGTAATAAAATAGATTTATTAAAGACTGTCAAGAAAGGGAAAGAATCAGAGTAAAGCTAAGCCGGGCAAAAGGTTCTAAGATGTTTTATTGGATAATGGTTTTCACTGAGTAGAGATTTTATACTAAGCAAATGTATAGTGGGCCACCACAGAAGATTTTGCAGTAGGAGACAGTAATTTTACACAGAATCTAGGCAGAATTTAACTGTAGGCCTTGGTTGCAGAGACCCATTTGTTAGCATGAGTGACAGCTAGATAACCTGAACATATACTGTAACATGACCCTATGATGCCTTTAACAATACCACCTATACATGCTTCTTGTAAGAGCTGTTCTTATGGAGCTGTGTAAGACCATAGTGGAATTTTCTAAACTATACCATTCTATGCAGGACAATTCAGAGCATTATTTTCTTAAGAAATAAGAGTGATGAAAAATTTACTCAGAAAAAAAAAAGTCCCATTCTGTAAATTAGATTATTCATGTGAATAATTGAAAGCTCAGTTTTAGTAAGTAACTGGATTGACAGTAAGAATATAGCCATTATATACTAATCTTTATTAGCCATTAATTTTTGTATAACTGTAGATCTTTAGGAATGAAGAAAGAGGTGGAAAGCCAAACTGCTTCCCTATCTACAAACAAGCAAACAGATAAATAATCTTTCCTTATCCTGTAGTTATGCAATGAGTAGAAAAATGTAATTTGATTCATCTCTCTGTGTACCTTGAGTCTTGAGCCAATTGTGAGCCACATTCACAAAAAGATATTGGTATCATTAACTCATCTGAAGTGCATTTGTACCAATGCATGCAGTATGAGCAACAAACAGGGGGAGCTTGAAGCCATGATGCACCAAGAATACTATGACATAGTGGCCATCACAGAAACGTGGTGGGATGCCACACATAACTGGAGTGCCACAATCAAAAGCTACAAGCTTTTCAGGAGGGACAGACTGGGAAGGAGGGGTGGTGGAAAGGCCCTATGTGTTAGAGAATGTCAAGAGACCTCAGAAATCAAGTATAGCAACAATGGGATTGAGTCTGTTTGGATTAGGTTAAGGGCTAATAAAGCTGATATAGTTGTGGAAGTCTGCTATAGACTTAAAGCAGCGAGATGGATGAAGCTTTCTACAAGCAGTTGAGAGAAATCTTGCAGGCACTTGCTGTTGTGCTTGTGGGGGACTTTAACCTCCTAGATATCTGCTGGAAATAAAACACAGCAGAGAGGGAATAATCCAAGAGGTTCCTGGAATGTGTGGAGGACAACTTTTTCATGCAGCTGATAAATGAGTCAACCGGGGAAGGTGCCCTCCTGGACCTGCTCCCTTTGAACAGGGAAGAACTTGTGGGGGAAGTAAAGGTTGGAGGCCGTCTAGGGCATAGTCATCACGAGATGATTGAGTTTTCAATCCTTAGGGAAACAAGGAGAGGGGTTAGTAAAACTGCCACCTTGGACTTCCAG
>WUAM01000191.1:937157-969750 GCA_024336885.1 Actenoides hombroni
GTGTTCCTGAATCCAGCACCAGAATCCAGCTCCTGAACCCAGCCCCCAGCTGCTGCTGGGCCCAGTCTGGGACTCTCCCAGTGCCTGCTCCACAACATCAGTGGGGACGGTGATGTAATTGTCATCAGGGGGTTGGGTTCCATACTGGTTTTGTATATATTTGTATATATGCCATTATTATTATTATTATTTTCACTAAAGCTGTTCTTGTTTCCTTTTCTACTCACTGAGTCTCCCTCATTCCCTTTCTCTTCCCCTTTGGGGAGGGAGGGGGGTTAACAGAGAGCGGCTGTTATAAGTCTAAGGGGCAGCCCTGACCCTAAACCATGACAAACACCAAAACCACCTTCCTCTAAAGCTGTTGCAGCATCTCACAAAACCATCTGGAAGCAAAGCAAACTGCCCTTTGCATGCAGATATAATCCCAGGAGTTAGATTGTCTATTAGAATGTCTGTCAACATAGATTTGCTTCAAGTGAAATTTAAACAGGCAGTATTTGCTATTTCGAACTGATCAATCTGAGCCACAAAGGAATGTGCCCACGTGGTCAGTAAATGGCACAGCACTGCTGTGTCTGTCGTATGTGAGAACAGGGACTTTGCTGGGAATGTACACGCAGGTAAACGCATGGGGAGCAGTGCTCATTTACATGAGGAAGAAAGGAGACAACCCTTTCTCATGGTCAGCGAGCCAACCTCTCCAGAAGGTTGGTTGGTCAGTGCTAGAGGAAGGCTCCTCAAAAGCTGCAAGCCAGTCATGTAGCCTGGAGCAAGAAAAGGACTGCTTGAGGAGAACAGGCAATAAAATCTGAGATGCCCTCTTGGCTGTGGACTTGGCAGGATAATGTTTTCTCTCCTACTGTAGCATTAGTAAAGCATATTTAAATAAGCTCGTAGTAAACCTTAAAATTAAAAACTCCTTGTTGTATTGAGAATCATATGAGACCAGATGATGATAAGCAGTTAATGCAGGGGACAGTAACTGTTCGTCCTGGGCTAAGACTCCATCAGGATCATCACAGAATCACAGAATGGTAGGGGTTGGAAGGGACCTCGAAAGATCACTGAGTCCAATCCCCCTGCCAGAGCAGGATCACCTAGAGCAGGTCACACAGGAACAGATCCAGGTGGGTTTTGAATGTCTCCAGAGAAGGAGATCCCAATACCTCTCTGGGCAGCCTGTTCCAGGCCATGTTACCCTCACCCTAAAGTTTTTTCTCATATTTATGTGGAACCTCCTCTGTTCCAGCTTGCACCCTTTGCCCCTTGCCCTATCGTTGTTTGAGACTGAGCAGAGCCTGGCTCCATCCTCCTGACACTCACCCTTTACATATTTAGAAACATTAATGAGGTCACCCCTCAGTCTCCTCTTCTCCAAGAAGGGCAAGACCTGGGAAGCGCACACATTGAGAGTCCAGAAGGGACACAGAGGAGCCCTGGGGACAGCCCTGACCCACAAAATAGATGCATAAGATGCCAGAATTTCTCATGCATGTGTTAGGAAGTAGCTTCAAGTGCTTGTCATTCTACATGCCTGTTAAGCTGCTAGTTAGTGATTCGCCCTCCTATCAAATGCAGCATTCTGATCGACCTCATTTTGTGTTATCTCACGGCCTGCACCAAGCAGCACCAATACCTGAAGGTAGAAATCGTGTCACTAAGCTCTTACAAAGAGATCACAGATATGAAAGCTCCCTACAGTGTTTCATCTGTATCACCATGGTGTAGGCTATGGTACACGACAGCTCTGCCTGCAGAGGGGAACCTGATGTGTCTGGCAGCAAGGCCACTTAACCAGGCGTTTTAAGCTGGTTTAACGTTCAGCCACGTCGAGGGTGCAGGAGGAAGGATGGCACTTTTGGTCACTGTATCTCCATGGCTATTGACTAGGAATTTAGGATGGTTTTCCAGTAGTGTGAGGAACAGCACTGCCCAGGAAGACCCCAGGGGCCATATTCTGCTCCCTGTCACCCCCCGCACCAGTGACGCTGTGCAGAGGAGAGTTCAGATCCAGGAAATCTTGATGGTTTAAACTGTGATGAAACAATATTGAACCTTAGCACTTATATTTTATACTACTGATAAACTACTAAATAGTTTCTGATGGTTCTTATAGCCTTTCTGATCCAGCAGAAGTTAAACATCTGGTAGGTTTTGTAGGTGGAAACATACACAGAGTAATCCCACAAAACATTTATAATCCACACCTAGAATATATAAAGGGGATATGCAAACACACAGCCCTTGGAGGGTGGAATAAAAGGATACAGGAGTTCTTTTGCCACTCATTTTTGCTCCAGATATACCAAGTGATAGTGTCATTCCCCACCAGATTGAACCATGCTGTACTTTGAGATCTTTCTTCCAACGTTTCCACAGTTTCTCTTTGTGGCAGCCAAGCTGGAGGTAAGCAAATACATGGACATGTTTTGCATGCCACGGGTATTCTGCTGCACTGAAATGTCCCTTTCACTTGTATTTATTGTACAAAAACATTAAAACACTTTCTTAATAGCATTATAATTATGCAGAGTTGGACAGCTAGACACAATGTAGCGCTGTGTCAATAATTTATTACATCTTATGCCATTAATCTAACACTTTTACTATGAGCATTTGAGAACAATTTGGACCTTATACAGAGTAATATATCTTGCTACATAATAATGGAAATGTGGATACTTAAGAAAGATATGTAGCTTGGAGGAAAACATACATGGAAGCAAATAACCTCCTGTATCATCTATCTCCACGTAAAACTAAATCAACATATTACATTTAATGACTCCTTTTTATATATGCATAGTTTCAAGAGCTAATCAAAAAGATACCATATTACAGTGGACCTATTTACACCAAGATGGGGGCACACCAGAACACAACCTTTTCCTTAGACATCAGGACTCTCTTCTTATATTTCTTAATGGACAAAGCACATGGGATTCAGATGTCAGGTCAGTCTCAAGAATATTGTTGAGTGGATCAAATAGGTCATATCCACCCCTCACTGATACCATCCTTACCCATGGCCTCGATGCTAAGGGCAGGCAATCTAGACGTGTGGAGGTATAACCTTCTCTATCATGGACTTCAGTTAAAGCCAATCTCATGCAGCCAACACAAGGCCTTTTATCAGGCTGCATGATGGCATCCAAATGCTACTGAAATATGTCCACGGTGGAGAGGACATACAGAAGCACAGGATATATTGCTACATCCTTGTAAACACAGTCACCCTAGAGGTAAGAAACCTTGTTTGAGGAGAGGTTATGTTCAATGTGTCATGTTACTTTTCATAACATATTCATGTGAGCAACTGTTATGCTACCTACAGCCACACGACTCCACCACCATGTCCTCGTACTGCTTATAGACGACGTTGTTTGCAGAGTCAATGAAAAGAATGCTAATAGGACTCAGCCTAGTTGGGACACAACAAGTCGGGGGGGTCGATTCTGGGTCCATTGAGTTCATTAATGTTTGGATAACTGCATGATTGGTGGGCTCCAGATGGGATCGAAGGGGGAATTCACAGAGCCCTTCGCAGTGATAGGCTTCATATTCTAAAGGAGCTATTATCCAGTCATCCCACCCCATATCCTTAAAATTCACGTGAAGGGCTTTCCTGCTACACCTTGCCTTCAGGTTCTTAGTGGGCCTCTTCCCTTGCCGTGTTGCTAGAGGAGCTCTTCTCTTCCGCCTCTGATTGAATAAGTACTCATAAACAGTTTTGTCATCTTGGCCAGATCTAGCTTTGATTTCATTGAAGAATAAGTCTCTTTTTTTCGTCCTCCCAAATACCAAGAAAAGGGCCTTCTCATTGACCTGTCTTCCTGTTCTGTTAAATCCCACACTCCTGAGATCAACAGCTCTCCCCCTGTCAAAAGTTTCCAGTTCAAAACACAAGTTAACCAAGTTTTTAAAGTTCCTGAAAAGTTTCCAGATGTCAAACACTTCCCACTTTGGTGTATCTGTGATACTGACAGTACGGGAGTCCAGGAGTGTTGCTGCTTGTCTGTTTGTAGAGCAACTAAATAATTTCACTTGGGAAGTTTTTCCAGAAGAATGAGACTTCCACGTGTCAGAAGGTTTTTTCCTCAGTATTCGAAGCTCTGCTCCCAGCAAACCATCTTTTTCTAATGCACTGATGTCAAAAATATATTTTTGTTTTCTTATAGTTGGCGCTCGCTCATCTAAAAAAAAGGACACACATTTTTAAATGTATATCAAGTACAGATCAATATGAATTATTCAATTCTTAATGGTTTTCCTGAAGTTTGCTCATAACCCTAGAAGTTTCCTTAATTAGACCACCAAACTGAAAGAGCAATTTTTGTCTAAGGGATCAACTCTGTGCAGGGACCCAGAAGAACTCAGTGACTCAACAGGGAAATGAGTTTCCAAGTTTGCCTTGTAGAAATCTCATTTCTTTCACCAGTGGGCATTTTCTAGCTTCAAAGTAGCAATTAGCCAACTGAAAAACTGTCCTTTTTCAGGGCTGAGCACTCAAAGGGCCTATTTGCCACTTATATCCTACTTAAATTACCAAAACAGACCTTCAGTGGTGGCCAGGCCCCATGCTGGCTCCAAACGTGAGCAAATTTACCCTCAGACAATACAATAGCGAATTAGTCCTTTAAAATCAGCATCCTCCAGGAACTCCTAGACACAAGGATAACTGCCTTACTAACTTAACTTCACGTTTCACAACTGCTTCAAATTGGGCAGGAAAACATACCTCCCTTTAATCTGACATTACATTTGCTTAGTTAAGCTCGCGAGCAGCACTAACAAGGAACGTGACTGAGACAACGTTTTAGCGACGTCACATGAACAATGCCTTCCAGTGGCAAGCTGAGAACCTGAACACAGGGCTTGTGAGCAGCATATCATCCCTTCCCAGAAGCCAAGCTATTCACAATTAAATGGCAAGCAAATCCAGTCCAGACTGAATCTTCCATCACCATTACCTGTGTTGCTTCCTTAAGTACATCACAAAACTATTACTAATATCACTGGAAGCAACATGGTGCTCTCCAACCAGAGTGGTAAGGTGAACATCATTCTTTGGGAGCCTGGTTACTTCTTGTGTGAAAGCAGACTCTAGTCTAAATTTCCAAAAGCTTTTGGAATCAGAATGTTGAACCACAAGTTCTGGAGTCCCAGAAATTATTACTCTTGTTAGTCTGTGCTTAGCTGTGGGCTGCTGTGGATAAAGGTTGGTGGTACCTGAAAGCACGAGCTTTGAGCTAGTACAGATAAATCCCACCCTGTGCTATAATGACATAAGACAGTCCACAGTGTAGCTCCTCACAGTTCTACCTTGAACAAATAAGGCTGACCATTTGATACTTAGACTTGTGGGTTTTTTTCACAGAATAGCTTTGTTCTTAACATATCATGTGATTTTAGACATACTTTACAATAAAATCTAATGGTAGCAGCTTCTAGGAGCTAGTTATGGAAAGAAAATAAGACAAAAATGTAAAAGTTTTTTAACACCTAAGCATGCAAAGACTGATTGATTTTCAACAATATGCATCTAAAATATTTTCCAAATGTTTTGTTTGGCTGCGACACAACCATCTAGTTCTGCCTCTAAAGGAATTTTCCAAGATAAGGTAGGAGTACAAAATCTGCAGCAAAGTTGTATGATTTAATTTACATTAAAAAGAGCAATTTGACTTTAACGAAGTATGATTATTTTCTAGTACTCTCTACATGTATAAACATACTCAGACATCTTCTCTGTACACACACACACACACACACACACACACACACGAGCTCCTTTCTTACCTTGTCCTTTGTCTACAAAGCTGGTTATTGTATTGGCAAGTCCAGCCTCCAGTTTTACACTTCCATTAACACCTTTTCTTTCTGCATCTGAGAGAGTCCTGTACAAAGAGAGCATGTATTCATGTGGCGTTATAAGGGGATGTCTGAAAGTTTCCTTAGTTTCCCTCTGGGTTACAGGCTCTTTGGTCTTTTTGTTTTTGAAAGCATCAGTGTCAATAATGCTTGTACCAGTTTTTTTCAAAGCCACCTTGCTGCTAAGATTTTGAACCTTTGGAGTCACTGTCCTTACTCCAGAAGGTCTGCTGGGAAGTTGTCCTACCTTGCCCTCCGTAGCTGCTGTTCTTGGGAGAACCTTCTTTGATTCATCATTCTTGGCCAGCAGAGCTCCAGCCTGAACAGCACTGCTTTTAGTCCTAGCCTTTGAGATCCCAGTACTATGTCCATGGCTTGCAGTCCTCAGTGTACCTGCCCGTGTTGAAGGATTCCTCTCTTTTCCTTCTGCTTTTAAGAAACCTAGTTTAGATCCTGGATTACTCTGGCCTGCTTCAGAATTACTCAGTGCTCCAGGAACTAGATCCAGAGACAGCCAAGTCAAATGCCAAAGCAGTAATGTGAGAAAATGCAGGATTTTCATCCTCTGGTCTTCCTCTGAATGCCACTAAAGAAAAAATCAGAAAAGGTTCCTCCAGTTTGGCAGAAGAAAACATGAAAGCAATTAAAAAACAAAGTCAGCAAAAATGGTTTTCGTTTGAGATCAAAACATTTCAAATCTCGTTTTTCAATACTTGTATCCAGTCCCATAGTGGAAATGCTCGTGTACTCAGATTCGAGCTCCCCTTACTTCAGTTAGCAGCTATAAAGACTTGTTCTTGAAAAGAGAACGTTTACCACCTCGTTTTCTTCTGTAAAACTGACTGAAAACTTGAAGGAGTCCTGTTTAAATCCAAGGGTGTTTTTTTCCAAGAAGGAAGAATGGCGTAATGCTGCCTCTGTGTTAAAAGGTTTTTTTAAAGTTTTGAATCCTTTCCAGTGAAAATATTTCACACACAGAGACCTGCAGGTGCTCAGAAATCTTTTACAAACCTGAACTCAGGAATTGGAAACGGAATTCCAACAAACCTATTTAATTACTCTCTGATGTCATGCTGTCTAAACTAATTTAACTGCGATATATTTCTTAAAAAAAAAATCTTCTTTACCCTTTTCATTAGCATGAGTCATACTCTGCCTTATGTGAAACAGCTCCACAGGCTCAAAACTCCAGAGGATGCCTTTTCAAGTGGCAATACGACCTCTGCTTTAGCCTTCGGTGAACTTCACGTTTAAACGGGACAAACTGCAAGATCAACAACCGAGACCTGTCACACAGCCCACTAGACACATACATTAAAATATTTAACTATCATTCGTTTGGGTCTTTTTCCAGAGAAACGGTAACAGTGGCTTCACTTTGTCCTCAAGTGACCGAAGGGCTGAGCTAGAAACGCAGGCGGCTTAACAAAGGTAAAGTTCAATTTTTCACAAACACGAGGTGCCCGTGCCCGCAGTCTGTGTATTTTTGCATATTTATTGCTATGCTTTAAAAAAAAAAAAAGAATAAAAAAAAAAAATCCATGTAGGCCCAGTTGGAACAGAAGCTTTTGCCAGTGGGGCTGCCCGTGGGGTGGGCGGCGGAGCAGTGCGGGGCAGCAGTGCACCCTGCAGGCAGCCCCAGCCTCCTCCGCTGCCCGGAGACAAAATCTCTGGAAACAGCAAAACTCCAGCCTTTGCTGCAGAGGCTGCTCAACTCCGGCCACTGTTTGAAAATTAGAAGACAAAAATTTTCAAGAGCAGCCTACCCGACAGCCGCAAGAAGGCTGGTAGTCGGGAACCGGCATTACGTACGTGCCAAGGCTCTCCCGTTGCTTTCAGCCGCGCCGAAGAGCGTGGAGCAAGCCTGTCTTTCATAAGCTGCAAAAACTGAACAGTTTTCTACTAAATGAGCCTTCAGGAAATAAGGAACTGGGCTGGACTGAGAAGGGTTTAACAGGGCTTTTCTCTCATCTTGCACTGACACTAAGCCCAATCCTCCTCCCTCAGCTGTTTTTATTTCTGAGGCAAGAAAGGGAAAATACAGAACACTTTTGAGCTTGATTTGTGGCTGCTGTAGCATTTCCCACCCTGCCTAGTATCAGAAATACCAAACTACTTTCATAAATGACAACCTGCTGCCCTTTCTATATGAGGAGCTCTGAATGCTTTACCTTATTTTCATGGAGGAACTGAAGGATAGAAGCTTTCAGTGATTTCACAGACACCACAAATAAGGTAGATCCAACAACCCACCTTCCTGATTTTGACCTAATGGTCCTTCCTCTGCTGTCAGTTGTAATTTTGATATTCCCTATCAAAACAAAGCAGCTTTGATGAGTTGCTTTTGATGAAACCATTCCCCAGCAGTCACTCCATGCCATCCTCATAGTCCTCCCAATCCTGCCATCCTTTTACCCTTCCCATATTGTCCACCTTCCTGCTGGGAGGTGGTGTGCTGTGTCTGGTTCCATGCTATGGGGTATTGATTAGCTTGCCAGTAGCCCACAAAACAGCTAAAGGTTGAGTTCCCACTTAGTCAATCCAGCTTCCAGTTGTCAGAACCCTTGTAAGAACTCAGTTTCTTTAAGAGCTCTGTTGCTCTAGCAAACTTGGCTGAGATTTTCAAACGGATTTACAAATGATTTAGGAGATGACCACAAAAAGAGCAGAAGGTAAAACAATGGGATTACATGGGCCCATCTCTTAGTAAATCAGATTAAAAGCACAATCAATCATGTTCAAACAATATTGACATGTCTGAGAATAATAGACCTTAGTGGGCTGGCCAGGCCTAGACAGAAAATAAAGCATGTGCAAACTATTCTCTCTCTTTAAGAGAGGATCTCTTGAGGCACTTTCCAGCTAGGTGCTTGGAACCATGGAAGCACGGCCACTGTGCAGAGTGCACTGAGCCCCATGGTGCCCAGGTTGGAATGCTAGCCTTGAATAAGACCCACAGACCAGGGGGTCCTATTATGGCCCTACACTAATATAGCATCATTCCAGCTGGCTAAGCTCAAACTCAGCTGTATTCTTGAATACACTGATGGAAGCCCCTCAGTCCAGCGCAGGCTTTAGATCAGATATAGGACACAGCAGATGAGAAGTTCAAAGCATAATACTTCTCAGCATTGGCCAAGTTTATATGTACCACTTGAGTGGCTGCATTCATACAGCCCACTTGTCCTTGGCCCATTTTGTAAAGGCAGCTCCTCACACAGGGTGTGTGTGGATTTGAAAAGGGAGGACTATCCAGGTTGCTGTCCCTTGGAAGCGTATTGCCTCCTGTTCTGCAGATCCTAAGATTATATCTACATGACACACACCTTCTCAAACAGACAACTTCACTTAGTCCCTCTGGACATCCAGAGTGGGTGAGAGGGGCCCTGGGGAGCTGAAGTTCACGCTGTTGAAAAAGTTGCCACTCCCTGCAGATAAAAGGCCCTACCCAGGTCAACTTATTTGCACATTCCATGCGATAACGAGGTGGACCATGGAGCCACAGTGCACACACCCCTTCCAGGCTATGGGCTCCTGTTTATCCTCTGATGCACAAGCAGACACTAATAGCTGAAGCACATACCTTCTGATCACATTGCTACCTGCAGATGTTTGACATTTGGCTGCAGCACTGCTGCAGAACACCAGCCAGCTGAGGCCTACCCAGTGTTACAGCAGGAGGGTCCTTCTGAAAGAAAGCTCAGATCACCTGTTTGATCTGTCAGAGGATGCTGCAGAATCAAGGCAGGGGCTGAGACAAGCAGAAAGTGATGGGCTTGCCCACAGATCCCACAGCTCCCTTGGGTGCACTCGACAATATTCCATAAACGGTTGCCCTGACATGTCTCCAAAAAGGCTCCATTGGACATGTGATGCCAAGAGTCAGAATTTGTTCACTGCTGCAAACTTGCAGTTTCACCCGCACATGGAAATCTTTATTCTAGTGATCTATCAGGAATTTCATTGTCCTTTCCCATGTGAACTCATTTCCAGAAAGGACTTAACAGGATTGAGTTGAGTAAACTCCACATATTAAGCTATTTGCTGTCACATTGCTTTTGCTTATTGAAACTAATTAACATTCTATTTCTGTGAGAATTTAGACCTCTACACCATAGCTTTTTGGGGACTGATTTTAAGAAGAATGAAAAGATAATTTTAGAAAGGAAATTAACAGCTCTGTGTTTTTCGAAGGGAAAGAATGACAACTCAGAGATGCTGTAAGTAAATTAATGCTGTAATTAAAAATTGCCCTTGTCTTGGGCCAGAGCAAAACAAAGACCATAAAGTTCCTACTAACACGGGAAATTGTAGCACAGTTTTACAAGGCTGTGGTACAATGTCATGATGATAAACAAAAAATTGGAAGTCCAATGAAAGAATCGTGCCATGGGCTATCAATTGACTTTGCTACCCCTCTGAACAGTAGTGAGCTATGGATAGGACAAGACTAGAGAAAAGCACAGGGGTACTATCCACTACGTGTTCCATCTCAAGAACTGTGGTACTAAAAAGTACCTGTCTGCTGAGATGATGCATTCGTGGTAGGTCCCGAAAGCCACAGCATGAAGAAAACAGCGTAAAAATGCTGTCCCTTGGAATCAATGGAAAACCCGTTGCCTTGGGATTGAAATAGTCTCCAAACAGTGAAGACTGGAACAAGGAAGAATCTCAGGAGACCTTATGCAAGAAGTTCACCTGAACACTCCAGGCAAGAATGAAGCTGGGCCACTGGGAATCAAGCCCCATGATTTCAGCCCAGCTGAGGCAGCAGCATTTTGCTCGCAAGGCTGGAGAATTCATTTCCACCATAGATCCAAGGACACAGAAGCTTTAGAGTGCTCAGAGCTGCCCCCACCATGTCCCACATTCCAGGCCCAGCAGGCCTAAAGGGGTCTGAGAGAGCACGTGGTTGGAGCCATTCAGCAGCTTGCTGTGACTCTGACAGCGAGTCCCTTTGGAGGCCAAGTGGTGCTTCGACACAAGCAGAGGTTCTGAGCTCTTACAGAGAAGCACGTTAGCTCTGAAAGGTATTAAAAGTTGAGACAGCATAAAATGATCCACTCCCTGCGGCAGTGTTGTGTACAGAAAGGCATCATATTTATAGATTGAGCTTGTCTAGCTGCTGTTTCAGAAAATTCTTTTTTTCTTATTTGAGTGGAATTTACAGCTCTAAACGAGCCTCTCTCTTCACCTTCTGATCAATAAGCTAGAGCTGCTTTGTTTAAAGGTTTTCAAAGCTCATTCCCTAAACCCTTTTTTTTGCAGTCACTGCTTCACAAGATGTTAACCCCACTGCTGAAGTTTTTCAGTTTTGCCTGGGTATCCAAACATGCTTCAGCTATGTTAAACTAGTTGAATGAAGCTGAATGCACCTCAACTACATTTAACTTCCCACTATATTAGAGATTATTACCGAGACAGCCTGACAGAGAAAAATAAGATACAAGCTACATCTGTACAAAGTCAAACTTAGCAGTCATGATCTGGTAATTACCTCACCTTGCACCATTTGAGCTTCCAACTGAGTGCTACGTGCAGGTGCAAATGACTTCCACACAGCCTCCTGCCGAGGCTGTGGCTGCATGTGCTGCTCTTTAGTGGACCAGCTTTTGCTACAAAGGCTCTGGGAGCGCTCGGCCCAGCAGGTCAAGCACTTTTGTTCTGATGGGAATTGCTATCAGTCCTCGTTCTGCTGGCTGGGTGGTTGGTTGTGTTTGGAAAATCACATCACTAGAGGTCCATGTTCAAAGAGGAGACAGAGGAGTCCTGCAAAAAGACTTTATTCGAATAAAGGGAGAGTCCACTGGGCATGTCCCTGTGGGGTTTCTCAAACTGCCAGAGGGCACAGCCCCCCTCTTATCCTAGTTTCCTGGCCACATACAACCCTCTTCCTTTCCCCATTGGCTAAGGTACAGACTTCCCGATCTGCCTGTTACATATCCCCCCTTAACATGCACACCCCTCTACACCAGGCATCGTGTGTTTCATTAACTCCACTTCATGCCTCCCCTAGGAGGAGAAGTTAATACGTAAAAGTCTATTAAGCCTGCGCACTCTTTCTTAAAGTTCAAAAGTTTACGAATTCTGGGGTCTCAACTGGTTTCAGCCAACCCTCTCTGACATTCCCAGTCCTAATCGGTGTTCTTTGATGGTATATTGCCACTCAGGCCAGCAAGGCTATCTCCTTGTTACATTGCAGCATCTTCATTTGTAAAGACATCCCTCTCTGGATCTTCTGTTGGGAGGAGGGTGTGCGGGTATCTCGCAGACGGCTTTACAGAATCACAGGTGATTCAGGAACTTCTCTCCATGCCCAGCAGAGCACCCCCCGCTCCCGATTCAGCCTGTCTGTGTGCCTGGCACGGCACACGGCAGGCAGGCTCTGGGCCCAGCAGCTGCCAGGGCGGCCTTTCCCCCAGGGCAGCGCGGGCCCGCAAGGGAACCGCTGCCACAGAGCGGCCTCCAGCGAGCCCGGCTCCCTCGCCTCGTAGCCCGGCTGCCGGTCGCGCCCCGCGGGTAGAATGAGACGCTCCGCCTGGCCCGGCCCGCTATCCTGCCGCCCGGGGCCGACCGAGCGCGGTCGGCTGGGGAGGCCGCGGATCAGCCCGCGCAGTGGCGCCAGGCGGGCGGGGCGGGGCCGCGCGGGTGGCGGGCCCGGCTGCCGAGCGGGGTCATGGCGGAGGGGGCCGGGGAGGCGGCGTGGAGTCAGGAGTCCCTGCGGCGCCGGCTGCAGAGCTCCCAGGAGGCGCAGCACCGGCAAGCGGTGCTGGTGCGGAAGCTGCAGGCGAAGGTGAGGGGCGCGGGTGCTGCCCGGGGGGAGCTGCCCGGACACGGGCCGGAGGTGCCCGGGCCGCCTGCGCCGCCCAGAGAGAGACTGGCGGCGAAGATCTCGGGGGGTAAAAGGTGCCGCCTCACCGGGGCCCTTCTCGGTACCGTTACCCGGCGCTACCGCTGGTAAGGCGACGCTGAGCTCGGAGCTCGGGGGAGGCCCCGGGAGCCTCCCTGCTCCGCCCGGCCCGGCCCGGCCCGGCCCGCTGGCCCTGCCACTGCCACTATCACTCTCCCGAGCCTTTGTTTGGCCCCCTGAGCAGGAGGCTGTCCAGAGGTGCGAGTCGAGCCGGCGGGGCTGGTTTTGGGCGGCCCCGGGCAGGTCGGCCCCGCTTTGCCCGGGGCGCGGGAGCACTGGCGGCGAGCAGGGTGCCCGACGTGGGCGGAGGGTCGGGGCGGGCCCTGCCCTGCCCAGTGCCCGACCGTCGTCACGGTGCTGCTCTAAGGTCACCCTGCTTTCCTTGCCCCTGCTCGTCTTCTGCAGCTAAGCAGAAATCTGCGTTCTGCAGCGGCTGAGCAGGGCTGTGATCAGAACTGACTTTGCTTGCTAAATACTGAAAAGCAGTTTTGAAAACTCATTTCTCTTAACTTCAAGGACCCACGGGACTTCTGTCCCGTTGGAAATGCTGATTTGGGATACATGGTGGCCATAGACCAGGCATGGTTGTCTCATCATTCTGCCTGCTATCGTGGGGTTAGGATGAGCAGGTAGCGCTACCTGTGAAAGAAACACTGTCACAATTTCTTTAGTATTAGGCAAAGTGAAGCTTCCCTGTATTGTAATAACTTTTTGTTGACTATTGGCGACACTGGGAAACGTACTGTGCTTAGGCTGTAAAATCTTAGAGAAAACCTAATGCAAGAGGAGATAAGTCTGCTGGAAGCTGCATTTGCTCATCTTCCTTCTCTTTATCTGTCTAGGTACTGCAGTACCGGACTTGGTGTCGAGAGCTGGAGCAGCAGCTGGAAGCAGGAGGGGTGAGTGTGCAGGTTGATAACTAAAGACAGCATATGTAGCATTCGGTAACACAGACAGAGAAAGAGCTCCCCAAAGCAATAGCAGAGGAAAACAAGATTTTGCTGCCTGAGGTTTTAAAGAAGCGCTGTAAGTTTGCCCGTCAGTGTTTTGTCCAGTTGCCATTCTTAGAGGAGCCAGTAGACCCAGGAATGCCAGTCCAGAAAAGCCCTTCAAGAAGGATTTTAGTTTTGTGGAAGAGTGCTTTCTTGCTGGGGTAACGTTTGTTCTCGGCTTCAGGAGAGGGCTGGGCTACCTCTTCCGTTCTGTGGTTGTCTCTGAAAAACAATCAGTTGAAACCCAGCATTTTGGAAGGCAGGAATGCTGGTGTCCAACATACAGAGCTGGCTCTGTGCTTTTCTTTCTGCTTCACAGCTAAAGGAAACCTAGAAAACAAAGGGTGGGAGAGTGTTGCCAGGCTTCCAGTCTCTGGGAGCAGTGGCGGTTGTGAGCTGAGGATACCTTGCTGTGAGAGTGTGGGAGACT
Source organism: Actenoides hombroni (assembly GCA_024336885.1). Classification (NCBI taxonomy): domain Eukaryota; kingdom Metazoa; phylum Chordata; class Aves; order Coraciiformes; family Alcedinidae; genus Actenoides; species Actenoides hombroni. The sequence continues at coordinate 951,361 of WUAM01000191.1, forward strand.
GAGGAGAGCTACTCACATTGAGTAACACCCTTTTCCTCCCTTGCTCTCTGTAGCCTCAACACTGTTAGGCTTGGAAGAAGCCCCAAGCTCCTGAGATAAATGGAGAGGAAAGTGATGGAAGCAACAGTAGTGAAGGGAAGACAAAAATCTGACTAAACATTTCCTTCCTTTTTAAGGGATCCTTTCCAGGCAGGTGGGAAGCCACAGAAGACCACAGCCTGGAGAAAGCACTGATTCAGTTGGAAGAGGAGCAGCAAAGGTAGAAGTGTTCCCTCATAGTTGGTATCCATGATGCTCATGGGAATGAGGGAAAACCTGTCAGTGCTACCTGGGCTCCCAAGGGAGAAAGGTCCGCAGTCTGTTCTGTGGTGCTGTAATAGTGGTGGGTGCTGAACGGCTCTGTTTGGAGCAGGGCATTGTTCTGTGTGACCTCCTAAGGTCCCTTTCCAGCCTAAATGATTCTATGGTTCAGTATCTGGTGAGCAGTATAGTTCAGTATATGGTGAGTGCTAGAGAAAGGAGATGCATCCAGTGATCAGACAGCACAAAGGGGAGGCAAGGTGTTGACTGCAGGAATCATCAAAGTTGAAGGGGGAACTGAAATTGTCAATGTCAGAGCAAGAGGCAGCAAATGAGTTTGTGATCACAGAGAGATCTTGGTTAATCCTAGAAAGCACTTTTACTGCCTCTCAGTTTGACAACAAAGTCAGGGTTGAGGGAGATGGAAAATCACAGGGATGCTGTTTACAGATAGCTGTTGTTTGAGTGGCCTCCTTGCTGTTTCTCCCTTTCCAAGGTGTGAGAATCTGGCAGAAGTGAACACTTTCCTGCGGGAGCACCTAGAAAAAGCAAAGGAGGTTAATTCAGCCCTCAAAGAAGATGTTGGAAAACTGACAGCAGATTGGATGAGGGCCCGGGAGGAGCTGGAATTGAAGGAGAGTGAATGGCACAGTGAACGTGAGGTAAGGATGAGCTACAGGAACGTCAGAGGTGATGCCAGAGTGGAATGAGAACTTGCTATGTGGAAGTTGTGGCTCTGTGAGGGTGTATTGGTGTTGACTAGCAGAAGGCAGGGGTGTGAGATGGAGGAGTGTCAGCAAATTGTGGTCATGGAAGGTGCCCACCTGCTTGGTCTTAAAGGCCAGTGCTTGCTGGTGCACGGGCGCTGGAGGGCAGTCACACGTGAATGCTTGTCTTTTTAATAGTTCTTAAATCTCCATCTACAGCAGCAGAGACCAGAGGGGTCTGTGTGGTTTCAGATTCAGAGCAGCCAACAGAAGAGCAGGACAGGCCTTCCTTACCAATAGCCTGTTGTAAGCAAATCTGGCACTGGTCTTGCAGGGTTTTGTTTTTGTCTTCCTCTGCCAAGACTGTTGGATACCTCTGCAAGTTGAGATGATCGGTTTGCTTTGTTGAGAGCCACTCCTGCAGGAGAAGTGTGATGCCCCATTGGAGTTATTATTAAAGGAGACCTGGTGATGGTGGTTCTCCTGTCTGAAAGACTTGTACAGTGACAGCGAAGGCTGAATTGGCATTTCTTTGTGTCTTTGTGCGTTTAGCTTTATGACAACTATTTAAGGGGTGAACATAACCGTCTGCTCAGCCTGTGGCGTCAGGTAGTAACCTTCCGCCGTCACTTCCTGGAGATGAAGACTGCCACTGACCGGTGAGTAGAAGTTAAGCTGAGATCTCTTGCAGAACAAAACCCAAAAGTAGCTTCCCTTCACAGCTGCTTTTTGAACCTTGATGTCACTTTAGTTGCAGTTAGAGACACTTCTCCTTTGACAGTCATTAAGCACTCTTCAGGCTGTTTTCAGAATCGTTTTGTTTGATACTGGTTTTCAGATAAAACTGAGGGGCTTGGGCTGTTAGCAACACAGAGGCCCTGAACAGAGGGTCTTGGCTGTGGTGATGTTTGGGCACATTAACAGACACAGGCATGTGTGGACACCTTGGAAGAGACTCACCAAAGCCCTGCATGCAGCATACAGAGTGGTCCCTTTTATAGAGTGATGAAAACCTGCCTAAAATCTCACTGAGTTTCTTTTCCCACTGATCCTGATGGAAAGGTCATTCAGGAATATATATATTTATTTTCTTCTCATTTCCAGCATACATTTTTTCTGGTCGGTTTGCATCCATTTATTCCTGTACCAACATTGTTGAGAGAAAGAATAGCTTCTCTACCCTGTTACTGCATTTATCCAATTTATTTTGCTTAGTTTCATACCTTCTTTTTTATGAGTGTTTTCTTGTTCTTGGAGTCTCGGAGGTTCCTTTGTCACAGCTCCCTTCTACACACACAAAATTAGCGTAGCCATTTGATTGGAAGCCTTCCTCAATGTGTAGAGTATGACCTGACCTACTATTTAATTCTTATGTTGTTTTTTGGGTTTTTTTACACATTCTAGGCTTATTCTTACACACTTTCCTGAAATGTTTATTACACAGATAGTGTCATGAGTCTCCTAGCAGTCCAAGTGGTATTAGTAATAGGTTGCTTAAGGCTGAACCCCTAGGAATAAAAGCTGGGGACCTTGATAAAATTCCTTACTTACTCTAAATAACATTAATAGATGTATATTAATAATATAGAGCAGGAGCAACAATTAATAAGAGTAACCAGAGGTCCTTGAAGCCTTCTGGCTGTGCCATACATTTCTTCTTATCTCTGTGGAGAAAACAGATTAATTCCTCAGCTATCCAGTAGATTCATTGCTCAACTGTCAAGATGTGTCCTGGTCCCAAAGTGTCACCTGAATGATTTGTCCCCAACAAAGATACTGTCTTTCCTTCAGGCTTTTACTATTCCTCAATTATGTACTTCAGAAATGAGTCAGATGATATCTGGTGTGAACATGGGCTCTTTCTTTCTTCTTCAGAGATTTGTCAGAGCTCAGGGCAGAGCAAATGAGGCTTTCTGGATCTATACTTGTAAACTGCTCCCACCTAAACTCTGGTGTGCAGCTCTGGGAGTCAGTCACTTTGGGTAGACGTGTCCTGAAGGATCATGCACAGCAGCAAGCAGGACAGAAAGGAAACCAGAAGACACAGGAAGTGATGTGCTTACAAGTCCAGGAGGACTGGGAGAAGAAGGAGCTTCAAGACAGGTAAATGTGTTTTAAACTTTGCTATTCACAACATTATCTTTTGTGGCTGCTTCTTGGATTCGTAGGTGGGGCTGTGTTCATATTTACAATGTGCCCATTCTGTGCAGCATCGTTTCTGTCCCTGGTCAAAACTATTGCCTTCAAAAGAAAGGATAGAAAAAAACATCTGACTGACAGAAGCTCTTCTGAGTAAGACAAGACTGGGAAAGAGATTGCATATTACAGTGGTTTTGCTGTGAACTGATTCTTGGTGAGAAATTGAGACTAGTATAATGAGAGCTCTGTCTCTTGTACAGCCCTTTTGCTACCCAGGGATATGCCAGAGGAGTTGGGAGGAGTTTGCCCATGGCCATCAAGCATTGTAGCACCTCTGTACTGACAGTGCAGAAGGCCTTTGGGGCAAGAAGTTCCATTTTGCAACATCAAGCATATGAAGCTATAGAAATGAATGCTGCCTTTGCTGTGTTTTTTGGGTTGAACTTTCTCTGCTATGCTCTGGGAGCTGTGTAGCTCTTCAGCAGGTGATGGTGTGCAGTACTTTTGGAATAGCACATGGACCTTCTCTTCTCAGGGTAATGGAGCTCTCAGCCTTGCTTGTACAGTCTCAGAAGCAGAATGAGGAGAAGGAGAAGACCATGAAAACACTAAATGACACAGTAGAGATCCTGGTATGTGTAGAGATCCTGGTATGTGTAGAGATCCTGGTATGTGTAGAGATCCTGGCCCAGTGTATGCTTTCCAGTCTTAGCACAAGGAAGTGTGGCTTCCTCAAGAGAAAGAGTGGTAAAGATGCTAGCTGTGTGGCAACAGCAGGCACATTGCCAAAATATTCCTTGTGTGTTTGGCACATGTGGACTCAGTCCAGGTGCAGGCAGTGGCAGGGGAGCTACAGACAATTCAGGTGTCTTCCTCAGTGGGTTTGTACCAATGCTGTTCTACCTGTGACTTGGAAGTCTCTAGGGATCAGAGTTCCGTGGAGTTGACAGCTTCAGAGCAGTCTATAAAAACTACCTATTGATATTTTCTTAGCTTTAGCAAAGAAGAAATTAAATAGATATGGGAAGGAATATGCTGGAATCACTAGGGCTGAGACTTAGTGGCATGAGAATACTGCTGAGGATGGCAATGCTACAAGGGGAAGCAGCTTTTCCCTGCTTACCCTTTCCTTACTTTGTTCTCAGGAAGCAAGTCAGTTAGAGAAAGAATATGAAGCTTCATTGAGTAAAAGTGCCAAGGAAGAGAATCTTTCCCTCCAAAAGCTGATAAAAGATATAACTGAGGTAAGTGCAGAATTGGAACCGTATCCCTCTAAATTTGATTTAAAAGTGCTTGAGGAAGGCAACAGACTATCCCAGGGAATAGATATATATATTGTATACTAACTGCTACTGGCTGTTTAATTTTTATACCAATTTTCTGACATAAAACCTGTTACAGCCTCCAAGTTGGCTGTCCTGTGACAGTTCAGCTGAGCTGCTAGATGTTTCAGTACCTTTGCCTTCACCATCCCACTAAGGTCTCTCTTGGTCTGTACTTTCTGGGTTGGCTACTTGACGTTTGTATTCCAGTGTTGCTTGGAGGTTTCCCCACCCTCTTGGGGCAGTAACTCTGTTGTTCTTCAGATTTTTATAAAAGGTAACCAACTCAATCAGTGCATTTGCCAACTCTCCTCCTTTGCTCTACATTCACTCATCACTATTATCTCCCTAGAATCACAACTAGTCTAATTGTTTAGGGGTAAACTTTTACTTAGTGCTAAATTTCACTCTTTGGGGGGGTGTTTAATCATCAGATCTTTCACACAGCCTCTCACAGAGTCAGTTCTTTCCGCTTGTGTAGTCATTTTTGTCCTCTTGTGCTACTGCTCAGAGTAATTATAAGCATGAGCTTTTTCATTACTGTTTTCCAGTATTCATTAGATTCCTTATTCCCTGGGCAGCATTAATGTTTCCTTTCATTGCTGTTTCCAGTGTTGATCTGGTGCTTGAATATGTGGCTTTAAGAAGCTGAAGGAAACCAAAATCATTCCTGAGAGCTTCAAGAAACAGGCAGCCTCCAGCCACTTCACACTTGTTTCTTCTTGTTGATGGTAGCTGTATTCAGAACTCCCTAGGGTACTTGTGGCCACAGGGACGAAACTTCTTTATTGACTGAAGAAATAAGAAATTTGAGTTTTTAATGACTCTAGGGTGAAGTGGGGAAAAAGAGAGAAATAGAAAAATAAACCAAAGTAGAATGAGCAAAGAGTAACAGCTTGATGTGGGCTTTCAGGTGGTGTTAGAGGACAGCGATGGCATGGTCAGCCTTACCTGCACTGACGGTTTCCAGTATGCAGAGTCCAGCACCATCCTCTCTTGTCTGAGTTCAGTTGATGCAAAGCATGCCTTTCTGTTGGTTCAGGAAGCACTGGCAAGGAGGAGAGGAGCAACACAGGTGAGAATTTCTGCTTGTCTTCACCACTGGCCACAGGCTCAGCTGCTGATGCCCTGCTTAGCTTGAAATCTTTCCGTTTACTTAGCCAGCTTAGCCAGTTTCTTTCTTAACTCTCCAACTCTTGGTACTCTATTGCCTTGCCAGTCTCACAAGCTCTGTCTTCTGCTTTTTTCTCCTTGATCTCCACCCTCTCATCACAGCTTTTGCCTTCAGGTGAGCTGTCTTTCTGCTTGCTGCTTCTCCTAGCTATCTGGAGCCATCTTCCCTGCTCTCCTTATTACTTGTTTGTGCTCTTTCCCTGCCCGTTCCTTGCAGGCCCTAAAAGAAGAGCTTTCTGCCAAGCAGGACTCTATCAATTTCCTGCTGCACCAGCACAGACAGCAGGAGGAGAAGTGCAGGAAGCTGCAGAAAAGGCTTGAAGAACTGGAGGAGGAATGCAAGATGTCCAGCAGCCACCAGCAGCACCTCCAGTCTCTGGTAGAAGCACTCAGAAGGTGAGTGTTTCCTCCTTCTGCATCCTAGAGGTGGTTTGCTTCCAGTTCTGGGAGTTTGGAGGTGTTATAGTCAAAGAACTCATCTGCCCTACCACATGTATGCCTCTGTTTGTCACTTGAGCATCCTTCTGTCACTGTTTTTCATGCTCTACTCTGAATCCTAAGGCTGTCTTGGAGATCTAGAGCAATGTTGGAACACAAGACACCTCCCTCTCGACTTGCTACTTCAATGAATTCTGTTCTTTAGGTGCCCTTTCCTAGCCACTGCTTCTCGCTAAATGAAGGCAAAGCTGCCTTCCTTTCTCTTTCCCTCTTCAGTTACCTTGTGAGGCAATGAGCAAGTTCTTCCTGACTGTGCTTCTCACAACTTCATCCTGGAATGATGAAAATGGGATCTGTGACTCTTCAGGCCTCTTCATTCTTCTAACTGAGTCTTGTCTTTGCAGTGACTGTGCAAACCTTGAGAAAACCAGGGAAGAGCTACAGCAACAGCTTGAAGTAACGGAGCAAGAAGCCTCACGTCTGCGTCAAAGTAACACTGAACTGCAGCTGAAGGAAGAATCAGCCCAGGGAGGAAAGCTGGAGCAGCAGCAGACAATGGAGAGAGCACGTCGTGACCAGGAGCTCCTGTGAGCATGAAAGCTTTCTGTGGGCAGGGGTGGACGTTGCTGGACTTCAGGAGTCCCACCATAAAGTGAATTTTGCATACTCATCATTTGAAGTGTAGAAGGATGAAGGGAGGACGTGGGCAGGTCTGGCTACCTACTGACATACAGCATAGCTGCCTCCTTGTACTTTCTTTGTGACACTTTAAAAAATCATTCCAAACCTGGCCAGAGTAGCTGATGATAGGCATAAGCTGAAACGAGAGAGCTTCATACAGGATTTAAGGAGAAGAAAAAAGTTGAACCATGAAGGCAATCAGGCAGCAGAACAGGTTGCTCAGAGATTTGTGCAGTTCTATCCCTGGAAATTTGGAAGATCCAATTGGATAGAGCCTTGAGCAACCTGGACTGATCCCATAGCTGACCCCAGCTGCTTTGAGCTGACAGTTGAGCTGGAGGCCTCCTGGAGTCCCTGTTAGCCTGAATCATCCTGTGACCCTATAATTATTGGACTGGTAATTCATACACATCTCTTCACCAAATACATACAGGCTCTTTCATCGTTTCACTGCTGAAGGCAAGAGTATTTGTGGCAGTATTAATATAGATTTTAAAAGTCTGCCTTATCTGGAGAAGACCTTTGGAAAGTCCTGTATCCAATGTTATCAAAAGGGCGAGAGAGAACTAAGAGGCAGGAAGCTACTGACAGCACCTGAACTTCTCAGAAATGTTCCATGATTTTTGGAAGTTTGTTTTACTTTCTGAATGGTGTATGTTTCACCTACAGCAATGAAAAAGAGCAATGCAGCTCAGGTCAAGAAATTCCACTGTTCTTTAGGTGTAAATATAAAGCTGTTGAAAATTATTCAGACTGCCGTATCTGGTATGCAGTATGTACTTTCAGGTTTGGAAATGAGAATGTTTTTACATTAAAAACATAATTGCCTTTGCCCTCCTTGTAGACTGAAGGACTTAGCTGCACTTGAAGGAAGACACTCATTATTACAGAGTGAGTTGGTCGTTGTGAGAGAGGCGCTGGAGGAATCTCGCCTTCAGAAGGATCTGCTGAAGCAAGAGAAACATCAGCTCACAGTTGCACTGGAGAAGGTATGGTCACGTTATTCCTAGGTTGCACTTGTGGGAGAGGTGGTTGTGATAGCAGGACCACCACAGATGCTGTTTCTGGTAGTAGAAGACAGGGAAAATCTTTCTTCTTCTTGGAAAATGGTGATCAGACAACACAGGCTCTTTGGGATGGTTAGTCCCCACGTGCTTATTGGGACCACTGAACTGGGAGTATGTTGGAGACTTAAACGGGGATCTGGAGTTGCTGCTTGAAGGCAGGGATTTTCCTGCCTTTGTTAATCATGTTCTTTGGTCTCTGCAGGCAGAACAGTCAGTAGCAGAGTTGACAGGAGCTCAGAATAAGCTGAATACGGAAGTAGCTGATCTCCGTGTTGCAGTAGCAAAGATGAGCAGTATCAATGAAGCTCTGGCATTGGATAAAGTGCAGCTGAACAAACTTGTGTTGCAGGTGAGCAGAGTTGTTAAAGATCTTCCCAAGTGTTTGTCTTCAGCTGCTGCTTCTCAGACTTCTTGCCTTCAGACAGTATGGCTGACTGAACATGGAAGTGTTTTTCCTTTTTCTGTCCAAGCTAAGCCTCCTACATAATATATCTTACTCTATTTCATTTCCTTTGTGCTTCTGTGATTGTAGCTAGAGCAAGAGAATGACGTTCTGTCAGGTAAAGTGGATGAGACGAAGAAAGCAAGGATCTCTGACCAGGAGAAGCTGAACCTGTGTGAAAGAACAAATGAAGAGCTCAGCGCAGAGAAAGCCCACCTGGAGCAGCTGCTGAAGAAAGCAGAGGAGCAGAAGGAGGGGCTGCAGGTAGAGCTGACAATAATGGCAGAGGAGAAGGCAGAAACCCAAGAGAAACTCAATCAGGTGAGACTGAAACCTGGTGCTTTCTGGATGGGCTTTTGTCTACTTGGCTGAGTGAGGCTGTGTCTGAATTCTATGGGTTTCTTTGTCAAGGAGACACTTAGTAGTGCTGGAGTTGAGAAGGTTTAGTTTACTTCTTTTTGGAAACATGTTGATAGCTTGCAGAGCTGTTCTGCCCTTCTCTGAGTTGTCTTCTGCTTCTACGAATTCTTTTTATCCACCTGTGTTGGCCTCTTTTATGGCTTTTGATAAGCTGCAAAAGAGGTGCTTGTGTTGTCCATGAATCTGAGTGAGGCCTACTTGTGGCAAAAGAAACAAACTGTTTAACTCTGAATCTTTTTTCTGTAGCAAAAACCAAGGCTGCATGTTTCTGTTCATGCTTATTTGTTGTGAAGTCTGGAACTTTCAAAACTCCATTTCTTTCAACCCTAGAGAGTGGGACAGAGCTGCAAGTCCCTGTCAGCTCTCTTGTATTGCTAAGTATGGGAACAATGTCTTGAAATTGTATTTTAGGACATTTTGTGCAATTTTGTGTTTGAAAACCTGCCTGTGGAGAAAAGGATCTAGGGGTGTTGGTCAACAGCTGCCTGAATGTGAACCAGCATGTGCCCAGGTGACCAAGAGCATGGCCTCACCAGTGGCATCCTGGCTTGTCTCAGATTAGTGTGGCCAGCAGGACTAGGGAACTGGTCATCCCCCTGTACTTGGCACTGGTGAGGCCACCCTTCAAATACTGGCTTCAGTTTTGGGCTCCTCGCTGCAAGAAAGACATCAAGCTGCTGGAGTATGTCTGAAGAAGGGCAATGAGGCTGGTGAAGGTTCTACAAAACAGGTCTTATAAAGGAGCAGCTGAGGGAGCTGGGCCTATTTAGTCTGAAGAAGAGGAAGCTGAGGGGACACCTTCTTGCTCTTGATAACTACCTGAAAGGAGGTGTGGGTTGATCTCTTTTCCTAAGTAACAAGTGATAGGACACGACCTCAGGTTCTGCCAGGGAGGCTTAGTTTGGATATTAGGAAAAAATTCTTCACTGAAAGGTTTGATGTGCATTGGAACAGGCTGCCCAGGGAGGTGGTTGAGTCACCATCCCTGGAGACATTTAAAAGATGTTTAGATGTGTTGCTTAAGGACATAGTTTAGTGGCGGACTTGACAGTGTTAGGTTTACAGTTGGACTTGATCTCAAAGGTCTTTTCCAACTGAAATGATACTAAGATTCTATGAATTGTTAGACCTGCTCTTTAGGCTTTGAGGAGGAAGATGAGAAAAAGGTGATCACACACATGACTCTTCGCTCTGGACTGATTGGGTACCCTGTGAAAAGAGCTGGGGAGAAACTTGTCAGTGGAGGAGATGAAGGAGTTTGTCATCATTTAAATATCAGTTTCATGATGCCCAATTGTGGGTATTATGGGGTAACTTTGGGAGAATTGTTTGTTTCTGATGGTCTGTTTTCTGGTAGATAGTCTTCATTTTGGAGTATGTGGGATGTTTGGTAAATACTGTTATACTGAAATAAAAAGCTAAAAACTCATGGTTCATCTTCAAGCTTAAACACCAGCGAGGTGCACTAGACAGCTTCTTTGTGTAAGGCAAGTAAAGAATATTGTTGGCATGAACTGCTGTGCAAATGCAGTCTACCATGTCTCTTTGACCGTATCAGCCAGACTTCCCTAAATCACTACCTGACCCTGCTCACCGTAAGGGCAGTTTCCCTGCTGAGCATCATCTCACTGCATTCACCTGCTTTACTAAAGTAGGTGACAGTTTGATTTTTTTATTTTATTTTTTTTTTATTATTTATTTTTTTCCTAGAAGGAGAAACCATATGTATTTTCACTTTTTTCAGCAAGCAAAGTTGCTTTTGCTCAACCTTTCCAGAAAATTTCCAGCACTGGAATAAGATTCTGGTGGTATTTCAGTTTGCAAGGTGGAAATTTTGGAAGATGCAGTACTTTTGCATGAAAATATGTAGTCTGTGATATTTGTGTTTGTCAGGAAGGAGCTGTCTGATCCCAGGCAACACAGTAGGGCCTTACACATCACTTTGAAGTTAACAGTGCCAGTGCCTTTAGGCAGCTCAAGGTATTAGTGCGGTACACAGCAGATGCTCTTAAACTGCCAGCCCAAAGTAAAGGAGCTCGGTCTTCTCTGGCTCGTTCAGAAGTGGCACTGGCTGGCTCTGCAGAGAACTCCAGAGAAAACACTCTTTAATTGTATTTTGTTCTGCTTTCAGGTTTCCCACCAGCAAGAATCATCCATCAGTGGTCTGGAGCGGTTGCGCCAGGAGTCCTCTCGCCAAGGGCACGCGCTGGCCAAGGTGTCCAAAGAGAAGGAATTCCTGGTGCATGAGAAGGCTGCCCTAGAGGTGCGACTGGCAGCTATGGAGCGGGACAGACAAGGCCTTTTAGAGGAGCTGGCAGAGGCCAGGTAAAGGCGTGGAGGAGACCCAAGGCAGGACATGATTTAATGTCTGTAATTGTGAAGGTGGTAATCATTACATGAGGATTAATGGCACCCTGTGTGCTTTTCAGCTGTTTCCACCATCCACGGACAGAAAATGGAGGAATCCCAAGGAAAAAAACAAACAAATAGAACAGTAGAGCATGATTTGAATGTTATTTTTCTGACAGCTAAAGCTAACAAAACTGTCCTGAGCCTTGAGCTCATGTTTATGCCCCTTTACAAGTTCCAGTGTGAAGTCCAAAGTAAGCCAGCTTGGCTCTGCATTGAGTAACAGTTAAACCATGCAGACACTTACGGAAACCTGAAGCTTCTCTCTGTTTTTGGTTTCTTGTTCTGTGCATTTGAACATAGATCTTTCCTAGTCAAGTAGTTTGACATGGAATCTTCAGAATTCAAGGCTGTTCCATAAGGATGTTGTGAGTAGGAAACTGCCATTTAGGGTGAAGCTTAGAGGCTCATGATGAAAATCTTGAAGGCCTTCTATTTCTAAGTTAACTCATGTTATCTCTGGTGCAGGTTACACCAGCAGCAGGGAAACCTCTTTTGAATTCTCCACAGTCATTGGGGATTCTTGCCCATCTTTGATGTCTGGCTTCTGTACTTCTTACCACATGCAGTTTACAGACAGACGTCATGGAGAAGTTATTACAGGGATGGAACAAGATTCTGTGCGTCTGCTGTATCAGGTCTCTAAGATTAAATGTGACAAGTTCTGTTTTTCAAAAAAAGAAAAAGTATCAAGATGTTTGTCCTCCTCTTAGGTGTTTTATTTTAGAAGATTCCTGAACTTGCTGAGCAGTACAAGTGTTATTTTAGAGATTGTTTGGCTTGCTTCTTGACTTTCACACTCCACCAGTCCAGAGTGTGTTGTTAGCAAGGCTGATAAACACCATTTGGACTCAGTTTGTTTCTCGACAGCTGCTGTCTGAGATCCAGCTTCTCTTCTTTGATCCAGCTGAATGATGTTTGGTCAGTTATTGGGCTGTTACTAGATTATTAAATGTTTGGCTCCTTTTTTTTGTTTGTTTGTTTTTTTAAAAAGGGACAAATAATATTTTTTAAATAAGAGATAAATTAGTTATAAAGAACTTTTGGCAATTGATAACAAAAAATCAGCAACTCTTCTTGCCAGATGTCATAGAATCATAGAATGGCTTGAGTTGGAAGGGACCTCAAAGATCATCCAGTTCCAAAACCCTGCCATGGGCAGGGACACCTCCCACTAGAGCAGGTTGCTCAGAGCCTCATCCAGCCTGGTCTTAAACGCTTCCAGGGTTGAGGCGTCCACAGCTTCTCTGGGCAACCCGTTCCAGTGTCTCACCACCCTCATAGTACAGAACTTCTTCCTAATGTCCAATCTAAATCTACCCTGCTCTACTTTAAAACCATTGCCTCTTGTCCTATCACCACATGCCCTTATAAAAAGTCCCTCCCCAGCTTTCCTGCAGGACTTTTTCAGATGCAGTGAGGCTGCAAGAAGGTCTCCCCAGAGCCTTCTCTTCTCCAGGCTGAACAAGCCCAACTCCCTCATCCTGTCCTCATAGGAGAGGTGCTCCAGCCCTATGGTCATCTTTGTAGCCCTCCTCTGGACCTGCTCCAACAGATCCATGTCCTTCTTGTGTTGGGGGTTCCAGAGCTGAGTGCAGTACTTCAGGTGGGGTCTTACAAGAGCAGAGTAGAGGGGCAGAATCCCCTGCCTTGACCTGCTGGCCACCCTTTTGATACAGCCCAGGATATGGTTCTCAATAGCCTTTTGTTGTCACAGTTTTGGACTCTTCTGTTTTAGAGACTGACTTCTATTTATCCTTAAAATGGAGCATTTTTACTTTGGACTGTCAAGAGACTGGTGCAGTTCGAAATACGTGCTTGTTCTCCTTCTTGAAGATACATCCTCCATTGTCCATCAAAGTAGTGAAATCCTACTGTTGTGGATTTTCTTGTACCACTCAGGTGCCCCTTTCCCCAGAAGGATGTTATCCTGGCTGCGTTCCTGCACTAGGGAGGCAGTGCTGTGTATGGTGGGAACCTGGCACACCACGACCCTGTGTTAGATCAGAGAGGTAACTTCCACTCCTTGTCCCAGAATCCTGTCTGTCATATGCAGCGGTCGGTTGAAGTCTATGTATGGCACAGGTTCCATCTGCAGTGCTACAACTTCCCTTTTAAACAGTGACAAGTCATTTGGGCTCCTACCTACTGAGTTAGCAACATTTAAATAGAGGTAGCAAGTTTTTCTCTTGAACTTCCTACAGTTTAAACTGGAGGCCGCTTGTCTCTCCTTTCAGATAGTTCTTGCTCAGATCAAATCTCGTTCAGACTTCTTACAAATGCTGCCACAAGCATGAGATTGTACTGCATCATCTGATGTATTTACCTAGTCCCTTTTAAATATAAGGAGTCTGGAAGATCACCTACCTCTGCCTTCATGATGAACAGCATTAAAAAGTCATGAGGCAGCTGGGGAAATACTCTTGTTCTGTCCCCCTGCAGAGCAGCTCGGAAGGGCTGTGAGCAGAGGCTGGGCTTTTGCTTCTGCATCTTTAAGATGTGGCTCTTGAGATCCAATTCAGCCAGGCTTTCTGTGGTACACTAGGACATAAGAAAAGCCTGGGCATTCCCTCGCAGGGACCTGTCTTGCTGTTTTCAATGGCAGAAATATGCCATGCAACCCATTTTCTGTACTTGGCAGTGGGAATCTTGAACCACTTCTTACTGGAATAACTCTCTGTGGCTGTCAGAAGCAAGAAACTCATTTCTCTCTGTATTTGCAACTTATAGGTCAGTGAAGGAGACCCTGGAGTCCAGCCTGTTTGAGGCTCAACAGCACGCATCTCAGATGGATATTACCAGGAGTCAGCTTGAAATCCAACTTCACGCAGTCACACAGGCCAAGGAGGTGATACAAGGTGAGAGCCTCATGCTCTTTGTTCCTGGTGATCCCACTGCCTAGGGAGGGTGGTATAAAAATAGCTGTCTGTCCACAGAGCTTCTGAGGAGTGAAGGAGATGGAGACAGATGGCTTAAGGTCAGTAAAGTCAGGACCATTGTTTGTGTAGACTCTGAATCTTGCCATTTGTCGTGTTTGCAGGAGAAGTGAAGTGCCTTCAATGTGAGCTAGAAGAAGAGAGATCTCTCATGAAGCAGGAGCGGGAAAACATGGCACAACAGCTCTTGCAGACAGAACAGCAGTGTGACAATACCCTCAGACTTTGGCAGACTGAGCATGAAATGGAAAGAAACAAACTCCTGCAAGACGTGGTAGGAAACAAGGAATTCTTCAAGTTTCTGAATTGTTCAAGCATGTTGTGTGGGCTGGCTTTAGAAAAATAATAGCCTGAGTGTGTGAAATGGCAGCAATCACTGGTGCTAGGCCAGGCAGCAGGGTGTACTTGAAGGCACATGAAGACCCACAGGACTATGATGGGACAGTAAAGGCAGCTGCAGATTCAGTGTGGGCATAAGACGAGTTCAACAGAAGGTTGGACAGCCCCACACAAAGCATGGCAGTAGAAGGATGGGATCTTACCAGACTTCTGTACACCATGAAGTAGACTCCTGACATACCTGCCAGCTGCAGTCACGGGAGCTTTGTTCCTTGCTTTCTGTCCTTCAGAGGTTGACAGAGGTATTATCTTTGGGCTTAAAGCTTATGGAACAGGCCCCTTGTTTGTCTTACTTCAGTTCGTGTCCTGTCTTGTAACTAGGACATCAGGGTACTGCAGTCCATCTGCATCTTCTCCTTGATGGAAAGGTAGGTGAGCTTGGAAAATTGAGATGCTGAGAATAGAGAGAAATCCTAGGAGAGTGATGCTAGGAAACAGGCAGCCATCAGAGAGGGCAACTCCAATCCAGCAATTCCACCTCCTGACCCTCCTTTTAAGGTCGTTGATAGGCCATAATTTATGGAAGGCACAAAGCCACTGCTGTGCACTGTGCCGGTCAGGACTTGTGGAAGAGTTGAAGCTTCATATTTTATTTTTTTTTGAGAAGCTTGGCTGGAACTTCATCCTGAAGTCTTTTTTCTCCCCTCATCAGGCAAGTGAGCGGGAAGGACACCGTTCAGAGCTGCAGAAGATGCTGGAACAATGGCAAAAAGAGAAGGCAGAGACAGAAGGGGAGCATGAAAAGAAGCTGTTTGATTTGAAGCAGAAAGTTGCTACCATGGAAGCTCAACAAGAAGAGCAACAAACTAGAATGGAAAATGCAAAGCAAGAGGTAAAGACTGTGAAAGGAGAATTTGTGTGGCTTTTTGCAAGGCTAGAGCTGTGGGAGATGACTGGATATTGGGCTGTGTGGAGCCCTACATATTTTCTGCATTGAATTTGGTGAAGTGAAAGGTACCTCTGTAATTTACAATCCAGTCCTTGCTAATTTTATCCTTTTCAAAATTAGAGATACGGAAGCCCATCAGTCTTTGAGTCTTGCCACACAAATTTTGTATGGGAAGTTTAACCCTGTCTTCTGTTTATTTCTGTGCAGGTCCTTCTAGAAAAGGAGAGTGAGAAGATTGCTTTGTTAGAGACACTACTCCAAACTCAGGGAGAGCTAAGAGAGGCCGCCCAGCAGCTAGAGAAGCTCAGGCAGGAGGTGGAAGAGCAACGAGAGAGTGGGCAGGTAAGTCTGACTAGTAGAGTAGGTTGAAAGAACAGGCAGTTGGATGTAAGCTGAGAGATCCGGGTAACAGACTGAAGGGCAGTAACAAGGAAGTAAAACCTAAGTCCTGGGACTGAGGAGGTGAGCACTACTGCAGGCGCTGGAAAGCACAGAGCCTGGTAAGTTCCAGAGATCAGAAACAGGAAGGAACGGTTACAGTGGAAGCAGAGCTGGGTAGAAAAGCAGAAAGAAGTGGCTGAATGAATGTGGTTTTGAGACAGGAAGAGAAAAAACCTGAACCTGATGGCAGGTCCCAGTAGCTTGCTTTCCATTTGTATTTACAGAATGTCAAAGAAAAGCTGCAAGCAGAGCTGCAGGAAACTCAGAGTAAGGTCAAGTCAGTGGAGACCAGGCACAGGGAAGAAATCAAAACTCTCAAAGAGGAAATGAATATTCTTCTTCAGCAGAGGGATGCTCTGCAAGAACAGGTGAGTGAAACAGCAACAGCTACTCCAGCCATCAAACAGGTGGTCTCTCCACTTAGAATCATAGAATGCCTCGGGTTGGAAGGGATGTCCAAAGGTCTTCTGGTCCAACTCCTGTGCAGTGAGCAGGGACACGCTCAACTAGAGTAGGTTGCTCAGAGCATCATCAAACCTGACCTTGAATGTCTCCAGGGATGGGGCCTCCACCACCTCCCTGGGCAACCTGTTCCAGTGTTCCACCACCCTCAGAAACTGGGGGGGGTGTTGGGGACAGGGGGTGACAGGAGTGTGGGGGACACTTCAGGGTGATGGGGACATGTGGGGGTGACAGGGACATGGGGGGGTGATGGGGACATATCAGGGTGACAAGGACACGTAGGGGGTGATGGGGGGGACAGGAGGGTGACGGGGAGTTGGGGACACTTCAGGGTGACAGGGACACTTCAGGGTGACAAGGACACGTGGGATGGGGGTGTCGGGTGACAAGGGGGACACCGGGAGGTAATGCGGGGCTGGGCGGCAGAGGGAGGCGGGACCGCGGTGGTCGCGGCGGCGGGGGCCGGAAACGCAAGGAGACGGTGGTGCGGCAGCGAGCGGCGGCCGGCGAGCACCCCAACATCTGCGTGGAGTGCGGCAAGAGCTTCGCCCAGAGCGCGGCCCTGCTGGCCCATCGGCGCAGCCACGGCGGCCCCGAGCCCTTCGCCTGCCTCGACTGCGGCAAGAGCTTCGGCCTCGGCGCCAACCTCCTGCGGCACCGGCGAGGGGCCCACGCCGGCGGGGGACCCCGGAGCTGCCGGGACTGCGGGAAGGAGGTGGGAGCCGTCGCCGTCACCGCCGCCGCCGTCACCGCCGCCGCCGTCGCCGTCGCCGCCCCGGCGCCGCGACCCCAGAACGGGAAGCCCTACAAGTGCGTCGACTGCGGGAAGAGCTTCGGCCGCCCCAAGCCGCCGCCGCCGCCTCCTCCTCCACCACCACCACCATCATCATCATCATCATCATCGTCATCATCCTCGGCCGCCGTCGCCAACCCGCCGGGGAAACGCCGGCGGCGGGACAGCCCCGTCGGGGAGAAGGTACCGGCGACGGTGCCGCCGGCGATGCCGACGATGCCGGCGATGCAGCCTGGGACAGCCCTGGACAACCCTGCAGGGGCTGGAAGAAATTGTTCCTCAGCTCCAACCTAAACCTCCCCTGGAGAACTTGAGGCCGGTTCCCCTTGTCCCGTCGCTGCGTCTCTCTCCTCCCTCTCTGGGGATTCCTTTCCATGTGTTTTTGCCCGTCGGGTGAGGCGGTGATGCAGGGGGGTTGGCAGCAGCACCCGCCATGGGCAGGCAGGGACAGACGCTTTACGAGGCAGTCCCTGGACAGACCCCCCCCATCCAGTTTGCCTGGGGAGGATCCTGGCGAGCCCAGGGCCCGAGCCAGGCCTGGCTGCTCTGCTCGCAGACGCGGTTGACCATCTCCCGGGGCACCGGCAGCACGGGCCGCGGGCCCGGCGCGCCCCGCACTCTCATTTTGTGCCGTTTATTTTTAACATTTAACGACGAGTTATTTGGGGGAAAGGAGGACGGGTGGGTTTTAAGATCGCCCTGTACGTTTCGCAGCTTCTGTGCCCGCGATTCTCTTTCCTTCCCCTGAAGAGGCGAACGGGCGGGGCCTGGGCTCTGGTATCGGCTTGGGGCGGTTCTTTTGGAATCAATAAAGTTTGTATAAACCTCTCGCCTCTGGGCATCTCCTCACCCTCCCCGGGGCCGCGGCTGGCGGCCCGCTACGCGCCTGTGAACCGGGGCTGTGGGACCGGCAGGGACCAGGCCGGGCCGCTCCGGACCTCCCAGCACTGCCGCCTGAGGGCCCGCACCAAACATGGCGCACGCGGCGTCGCGCCCGCCCAGCGCGCGAAGGCCGCTGCCCTCAGTAAAGATGGCGGCGCGGGCCGCCCTCTGCCCGGCCGGCTCCGCGGGCTCGGAGACCCGCTGGGGACCGAAGCAGCGGCTCCCGACCCGCCCCTCCGGGTAGAAAGGCAGGGCCTGGCCGGTCTCCTCTCCTCCCTGCCCCGCCGCCGCCCGCCCCGGCAGCGCGGAGCTGCAGCCCCGCCGAGGCCGCTGTCGCCATGGCGATAAGCCCGGCAGCCAACCGCGCGCCGCTTCCGCTGACGTCAGCGCCGACACGTGGATCCAAGATGGCGGCGGCGATGGTGAGTCCCGCGGCCCGGGCACCCGGCGCGGCCCGGCCGCCTCCGCCGCCTCTTCCGCCTCGGCCGGG
>WUAM01000191.1:970574-990975 GCA_024336885.1 Actenoides hombroni
CCCTGGAGGGGTTTCCAAGCCGTGGAGCTGTGGTGCTGAGGGCCATGGGTCAGTGGTGCCCTGGTAGTGCTGGGGTCACAGGTGGACTCCATGAGCTCAAAGGGCTCTGCCAACCAGAACGACTCCGTGTTTGTGGTGGGAAGTTACTAAGGTAGATGAGTATCGGTACCACCTCATGGAGAAGGAAATGAGCTGCTGAGATGTTCATTATCTGCCTGAAGTCTTGCAGCAGACAAGTGGCTTTTCCTCCTTGCTTTCTCAGAAGGGTATTTCCGTGGTGATGTGCTGTGAGAATCGCTGCAGGAATGAACCGTGTGTGGGGACACAAAGGTCACTGCTGGCTGGGGCAGGGGATGAGGTGACTCCTGGAGTGTGAAGACTGGGTGAAACTGGGAGACTGGAAGAGTGGAGGGTTTCATCTGAGTTGCTTGAAGCATCTTCGTGCGCTGCTGGCTTTGTCGGAGGCAGGGAGGAGGAGTGTCTGAGCTGGCTGACAGCTGGCCATGCTCCTACTGGGAATTTCCTTGCGGCCTCCTCCTTTCTGCAGGGCAGAGGAGGCTGGTAACTGCTCCCTGGTGTCAGCAGTGCTCTCCGCAGTCGTTGTGAGTGTCACGCTTCTCTCCCGTCGAACAGCTTCCCCCCAGCACGAGGCCGAGCTGGGCAGAGGCGTGGTAGCGATGAGCTTGTCCGAGGGGCTGTCAGGGGCATCTAAGGAGGAGGCCCCTAAAAGAGGGGTGAGTGTCGGGCGGCAGCTCGGTGGGTGACGAGCGGGTGCCATGGGCACGGTCTGTCGGCGTGCCCCAGGCTAGGGCAGTGCTTTGTGGGGGGAGAGCTCAGCGTGCTCGGTGACATGTAGATATTTCCCCCCCCAGTGTTTTTTGCCTCTCCTCCCTTTCTGTCACCTTAGCTGAAAGGTTTGGGAAGCGGAACGGGATCTGGGAGCTTTGTGAACCCAGCCGGACAAAAGGCTCTGCGCTGGTTACGTTTTCCCTGTTGTTCCTCAAAACTCTCTTTGAAAGTTAAAAGCTGTTGGTTGTGGCTGTTTGGTGCCCCTCTTGCCCATCACCGCTGAAGAGGACCCGGGGGGATGTCCCGGTGTCTCGTGCAGGTCGCATCCTGCTGCCCTGTCCTCCCTTGGAGCCAGTTCTGCGTTTCACTCTGTGGTTCCTCTGTGGATGATGAGACTGTAGGACCTGGACCAGCCCCGATACAGACCCGGCCACTCACACCCTGCTTGAAATTGCTGCCGCTCGGAGCTTTGCTCAAGTCAGCAGCAAACAGCTTGCCCATTACCTGGGCAGGGGCGTCCTGGGTGCGAGAGGCCCGGCCGTGAGCCCTCCGGGTGATGTTAGAGCTCATGGGTGAAGTGCCACAGGGAAAAAGCCTCTTTGCTTCTGTTTCCCCCTTCCCTGAAGTGAAGGTTGGTGTCTGGGCTCTGGCCGTGTGGCTCCAGGGCGTGCACAGGGCCGGGGCACGAGCCCATGGCGCAGGGTCTCCTGGCACAGGGTCTCCTGGCACCGGGCCGGGATTCGGCTGGGGGCTGCCCTGCTTTGGCAGAGAGCTTTGTACCCCGCTGTGAGCGCGGGGAGCGGCGACACGCTCGAGGCCTCCCGGAATGAGGTGAGCCAGAGAAACTCTCCGAAGACCAAGGCTCGTGGTGGGGCTGATCCAGATGTGCCTTCTGGGAAGGGGTTTGTGGGTGACCTCCCGTTGCTGCGCCCAGGACAAGAAGTACTGTTAGCACGGCTGCAGGGAAGGCTCGGGTTAATTCCTTCTTATGGCAAAGAGCTTCGTACTCGAGCCCGTGACAGGAGCAGGCTTCCAGACCCTTTAGAGAGGGATCCCCCCGATGTGGGACAGTCACTGTCACCCTTGGGGCCGGGTGTGCAGAGCTGTGTGGCCATGGGTGAGCGGCTGGCGGGGCGGTGAGCGCAGCGGGGCCTGCAGCACGGGGACAGAGAGAGGCTGTTTTCTCTTCTGAGAGGCAGAGGTTTTCCCTCAGCAGCCTTTTGGCTTCCCCTCGGTGCGTGTGGTGCTTCTCACCGGGCACCGTGGCGGGGGGGACAGGGCAGGGGGGTGGTTGTGCTCCCGCGGCTCCTTCCCTCACTTGGGTCCTATTCTCCTGGGAAAGGGCCTCTCGCAAGTGTGTGTCCATGTGGAGTAAAGTAACAAGGCTTAGCCAAGCCAGATTCTTTGTGTCTGGAGGGGTTTGTCTCGCGCCGAGGTTGTGCCTGTTGGCCGTGCTGCTTGTTGCTTCATTGTAGGGTTTCCTGGCACCTCAGGTGCAGGCTCTTGGCTGAGAGAGATGGGGGTTTTGGTGCGGGTGTTCAGAAATGTGAATAACTGTGAAGGCTGTGGAGAAGGCATCTCCTGCCTGCTGGAAGTCCAGGGGCTTCTGCAACAGCACTAAATCGTCACTCCCTCCTGCAAGCTTGGACCTCACGTCGGAGAGAACCTCTCTTGGAGGCAGCTCCCAAAGGAGATGGTTGTCTGGCCAGGCCCAGGCACTGTGCAGAGGTTTTGTCGTGCGCTGAGCTGCTGCCTTTGCTGGGGGAAGATGAAGCCCGTCTGTCAATACAGAAGCAAAGATCCTGACAGGAAAGGCCCCTGGCTGCAGCCTGTGCAGGCCCTGCCGGGCTCAGAGTCTGCACGGGGCATTTCCTTCCAGCTTCACTCCCCAGGCTCCCCCACCTGCTGCATGGCAGCCTTCCCATTTCTTGCTCCCACATGTTTTTTTCTGGCAAGGCTTCTCCACGGTCCCCCTCTTGTCTCTCTGCTGCCTGGTGCTGCCTGAGTCACCATCCTCTGTGTGCAGAGAGCCCGATTTCTGCCAAAGGTGTCATCAGAAATGACAGCCACCCCCCCTTCCAGGGGCAGTGCCCGTGCCCGGGGGCTGCGGCTACACCCAGAGCAGGAGCTCGGTCCAGCCCGGGCCCCACTCACTCTGTTCCCTTTCCCCTTGTATCTGTGTGCTCTCCCCTGGCTGCAGAGCTCCAGCAGGTCCCTGGGTGGGCAGGAGGGGACAGAGAGTGACACTTCCAGCCCTGCTGAGGACAGGCCGTGGCGGGGAGGCAGTGGTTGGGTTTGTTGTCACTGCATCCTTGGCTTGAGAGCTGTCCCGAACCGGGCGGGTTTCCTGCGGTTTGCAGGGGGCCGGACGCTCGGGGAGCTGAGGAGAGCGGGCTGCAGCTTAGCTCCACAATGAGATTACAGCAGAGCTGCTGCTCTAATCCAGCCAAGCTGCTGCTCTCTAATGCTCTGCAAAGCTCAATTTTCATTTCACAGCCTTCCTGCTCGTGCTGGAGCTGTGCTGGGTTACCCGAGGTGACGGCAGGGACCGGGGAAGCCGCAAAGTCCATTAAAGGTTTGCTGCTGGTGTAGGGGCCTAGGGTGCGTTGGACACCCCACAGTGAACCTTCCAGCCCGAGCTGGCTCCCCGCTCCCTGGAAAAGGGGTGACAGCTTCTTGTGTCGTGTTTCTGAGCTGTGCCATGTCCAGGGGGGCGAGGGAAGAAGAGTGGGCTGGGAGGGAGCGGTTAGCTCGGCGTCAGCCCCTGCCCCGCGCTGCCGGCGGGGGTGGCAGCCTGTGAGCAGCCCTAGGGACAGAAGCCCAGGGCTGCCCCCCTCTTCTCCAGTCACCCCTGGCCTCTTCTGCCCCGGGGGTGTTAAGACAGGGGGGGACTCGGGGGACCTGTTGCGGAGAGGAAACGCGTTTCTCCCGCAGCTGGGCGAAGCCAACCTTCTCCTGAGTGCAGACGGAGACGCATGGGGGGGACCTTGGCTCGGTGGGAGTCACGGAGCGAAGGCAGGAGCAGCTTTTCTGCCTCCAGTCGGTGTTTAATCGCCCGCGTGCGTGGCCTGGCTGCCGGCGCGGCTGGGCTGGGTGCTCCCGGTCCCGTTGCCCGTCTCTGGGGTTGTTCCCGTGTTTCTGGTGGGTTTTACTGGTTCTCCTCCTCCCTGCAGGAAAGGCTGAGGTACACGCTGGGCTTGCTGTTGTTGCTGCACGGTACAGACGCTTTCTACGTCCCCGGCGTGGCTCCTATCAACTTCCACCGCAATGACCCCGTAGAAATAAAGGTAGGATCTGCTCCGATGGGGCTGTTGGGTTGGTTGGGTTGGGTTTGCTGGTGTTTCATTTTGGTGGTGTTTTTTTCCTTCAAATCATAGCAGCTAAGTGGGACTAGAAAGTCAAATTTGGGGATTCTCTTACTGGAACCTGGAGGGCCAGGTATTTTCCCATTTTCACAACATTTGTGTAGGGCACTGGGGATAAGCAGCCCCTGAGTGGTCACTGGTCATCCTACCCTGCAGTTCCCAGCACCATTCTCTTTCTTGCTTCTGATCTTTTCTACCGAATTCCTTCAGCGGTTGCGCCAAAGGCACCAAGAAGTTGCTCTGATTGGGAAAAGAGCACTGGTCCCACTGGAGTTTCGAAGTGAACTTCATCAGAGATGTTTCTCCAGCACTGTACTGACTCTCAGAGTGCTTATAGAGGGTGGGCCTTTAGGTAGAATAAAGAAGTGGCTTGAATCAGACCCTTTCCATTTTCTCATGTTACAGCCCTGGAGATGTTCAAAACCCATCTGGATGTGGCACTTCAGGGTGCGGTTTCGTGCTCCTGATAGTGTTCAGTAGGTGGCTGGACTTGATGATCTTTAAGGTCATTTCCAGCCTTACTGATTCTATGCTCCTGTGATTCTCCTCTACCCATTTTGCTCATGTTGTGTCAAGTGAAATCCAGGATAAGCCCTTTCCAGGTGCCACCGTTTGTCCTTGAGCGTTGCCGATCGTACAGCCCGGGCTCGATGGAGAGCTGTTCCTGTGCTGTGCTGGGACTGAATGATGGAGCTGCTTCCCCCGAGCGGGAGGAAGCCTGGCTTGCTTTCCAGGCATCAGCAATTTATAGCCCATTTCATTTATTTTTCTAAAGCTGTGGCCTCTATCTCAGCAAAATCCAGCACCCCTGGGGATGCTGAGGTTGGCTGCTCCCCCGTGAAGCGATACAGAACTCTCTCTTTGGCCCCAGGCTGCCAGACGTGGGCTATTTTTAATCAAATGACACTTGCCTATGGCTACAGTAAAGCTTCCCAGAAGAAGGGGATATTGGAATGGCTGCTGTCAGGGGGATTTCAGGAGCCAAATGGTTCCCCAGGTGATAAGGCAAGTCAGCGTGTTTGCCAATAACTGCACTTGGCTGCCTTACAAAACACTTCTGTTGTGGGGAGCAGCTGTGGCCTTGGCTGTCGTGGTGTCTCTGCGCTTCCCCGGTGCCGTGGGGTTTGTGGGAGCTCTCCAGAAATGTCTGGGGGTTGTCACCATACCTTGTCTTCCCAATCCCATGGCTCCTGCTTTCCTCGGAGAGATAAAAAATTGCTGAACTTTTCATATCGCTGGAGGCCAGACCTCCAAGTCCAGCGTGACATGACTTTTTTTTTTTTTTTGAGGAAATAGCTGTGGTTTTGTGTGAAATGTGACTCTTGGATCTCTTTCATGAGCTTTGTTATTTCTTAGAACTTCAGGGAGTCAGAGTTGGTGAACCCAATCCACCACTCTGCTTTCCTCAGGAGTCTCTGAATGAATCGCTACTAAATCATAACATGGAGAACATACAGCCAGGAGCTGTGCAAAAGGCAAGAAGCCAGAGCTCTCCCAGGAACATCTGTCTCCTTTTCTTGCAGCTTGCAAAAAACGAGCTTTATGGGAGGTGCCTTGGAGTAAACTTCAGCTCCTGGCTTGCGTCGCGAGGGTGGGGAAGCCACCTGGGTTCTTCCGTGGGGCTAATCCTTCCGTTGTCCTCCAGGCCGTCAAGCTGACCAGCTCGCGAACCCAGCTGCCCTACGAGTACTACTCGCTGCCCTTCTGCCACCCCACCAAGATCACCTACAAGGCTGAGAACCTCGGTAGGTGCCCGCTGGACGCGCGGTCCCTGGCGGCGAGCGGGCTGCGTGAGGCTGGGCTTACAGGAGCGAGTGTTGTCTCTAGTAAGATGTTTGGAGCACCCGCCTCCTCTTGCGTGTTGCGTGCTGGCTGCTGGCAAGCTGGGCTGTCTGTGCGTTGGAAAGAGGAAACCCCTTCCCCGAAGGAGAACCTTTCACGCCTTCAGCAAACACCTTTCCCGAAGCCCGGTGGTCTTCAACCTGCCCTTGTTTTGCTGTTTTCCAGGCGAGGTTCTGCGGGGGGACCGAATTGTAAACACACCTTTCCAGGTCTCCATGAACGTGGAGAAGAAATGCGAGGTTCTCTGCAACGTCCCCAACAAGGCCGTCACCTTGACGGTGGAGCAGAGCAAGCTGATCGCCGAGCGCATCCGGGAAGATTACTACGTCCATCTGTGAGTCGGCCCCTCCGGGGTGGGGTTGTGCCGGGGATTCGGTGTCGTGGACAAATCTGACCTGAAATGTGTGTTTCCAGCATTGCTGATAACCTCCCTGTGGCGACACGGCTGGAGTTTTATTCCAACCGTGAGGAAGAGGAGAAGAAGAAGGAGAAGGACGTGCAGTTCGAGCACGGATACAGGCTCGGCTTTATGGACGGGAACAAGGTAGAGCAGCCAGATGCTGTCTGAGGGGTGCCTGGAGGAGCTCTGGGTGTCTGTCGGAGGGTGTGACAAGTCCAGCAGAGAGTGTCAGGGTTGGGATGCACCAAAAGGTTTTGTAGAATGGAAATACGAGAGAGAGGCCTTGTGGGAGAAGGGGCAGGTGCTGGGCTGCTGGTGTGACAGCCACAGGAGCCCGAGAGCTCTGCTGTCTGTGCCACGTTGGACACTCTTGTGCGGTGGTTTCCCCTCAGTGGAACCCAGGCAGTGGGCCCCAAAGGCTGCCTGATGTTTGATGGGCTTGGAGCAGCTTGTAGTAAAAAAAAATAAGTGTTTATTGGAGGAAAAGCTCCTTATGTCTGCAAACGGGAACGGAGCGTGTGTGTTTTCCATGACTGTGCCCCGAGAGGAGCTGTTTGACTTCCCAGCCCTGTCACACTCCACTGTTCAGCTGCACGTGCAGCCCCGGGCACTCAAGCCTCAGTTCTTAGGGGTGACTGGAGCCACTGGGCCAGCCTGGGGGTCCCTGTGCTTTGGGCATGTAACGGGTGATGGAAGAGCCTGCAGAAAGCGGGGTCTTAGGGCAGCCCTGGCCCCCCAGCTGTGCCTGGTGGAAAGAGCAGGCAGGAAACTCAGGGTTGTAGCTGCCGAGGTCTGTCCAACCTGCGATGGTTCTGCTGGGTGAGATGGGAGGGTTGATGATGTTTTCCAGGCCAGAAACAGACCAAAGCCTTGTCCCCTACGCCTGGAGTGGTTGAGGTGTTGCCTTTTCAACACCTCTGTTCTCCCCTCTTGTTCTTCCAGCCTTGGAAAGCGTCGCCCTGATCTTGCTCTGTTAGCACAGCACGTCTGGAGCCTTTAGTTTTCTGCCCTGAAGCTCCTTTCTGCAGCCGTTGCTTCTAAACTTGGCCTGTTCCTCCCTTGGGGCGCTAACGTTTTATCTAATGTCAATCTGTTTTAGTTCTACCTGCACAACCACCTCTCCTTCATCCTTTACTACCACAGAGAGGATGTGGAAGAGAGCCAGGAGCCCACCTACAGGGTCGTGCGCTTTGAAGTGATTCCCCAAAGCATTAAACTGGAAGGTGAGAGACTCTTGGGGAGGGGAGCAAAGGGGAAGCTGCTCTTGGAGGGCCAGGAGCTGAACACCGGTGATGTATCAGGGTGCTGGCTGTTGCTTCCGTTATGTTCTCGGGGCACAGAAATGGGAGAGGCTGAATTGCAACAACAATAAACCCCTTTGTTGTTAAGGAAGTACAAAAATAGAGAGAGGTGCTTGAAACACAATCCATGGAAAATTGATTGATGTAAAAAGACGGGAGTGTGGGGGCTGGGATTTTTGGCACCACGTCATCCAGCGTGAAGCCTCCGGGGCATCCAGCTCTTGTCGTGGCCCAGCTCTCCTCGCTGGGACCCTACGTGCTAGAGCAGGGCACCCACGGAACGTTTGGGACTGTTCTAGGGGGGTTGAATGTTAAAAATCACGCTCGGGGGGAAAACACTCCTACCTGGGCGAGCCCAGCGTGGACAGGGTGTCTCGAAGGGGCGCTGCTCGTCGTGTGCCATCCTGTGCAACCCTCCTCTGGCCGCAGCAGGCTCCGTGGAGAGGGCTTGTTTCTCAGCGTGTCCTGGGGAATAGAGGACTTGTTCGTGAGCCTCAGAGCCTCTGGCTTTTATCCCTCCTGTTAAAGAAAAGCCCTGTGAGTAAATTTCCCTAAAGTTCGTTAGTGGTGCTCGGCTCCTCATGGGGAAAAAGAGGTTTGCAAACTGTGAAGCAGGTGAGAAGGGAACGAGAGCTTCCCCTGCACGGTTGGGAGTGACCGCAGCCCGGTGCCTTGTGTTCCTTGCAGACTTGAAGGCTGATGAGAAGAGCATGTGCACCCTGCCTGAAGCGACGGGCTCTGCCCCTCAGGAGATAGATCCTTCCAAAGAGAACCAGTTGCTCTTCACCTACTCTGTCCACTGGGAGGTGAGGGAGCGGTGGGAAGCTGGCGGGCAGCTCGCTACCCCTGCCTCCATGTGCCTGGCACGGAGGGGTTGTGGGAGACGTTGGGAACGTGCTGGAATGAGCAGAGCTTTCCCATTCTTTCAGGAAAGTGACATTAAATGGGCCTCTCGCTGGGACACCTACCTGACCATGAGCGACGTGCAGATCCACTGGTTTTCCATCATCAACTCGGTTGTGGTCGTCTTCTTCCTTTCAGGTGAGCCAGACGGGTGGGGTGAAGGTGGCTTCCCTGCTAATCCCAGAGCACTTCCTTTAGGCCTCAGCTGCAGGTGGCTGGAGGAGGATGTGGCCGGCTCTAAACCTGATCAGGAGGGGCACGAAACGAGTGCCAGAACCTAAAACCTCCCGGGTGGGTTCAGGCAGTGCCCTGTGGGGTCAGGCAGTTACCGGCTTCTGCTCTCTGACTGGGGGAGCTGGGGGAGTAGAGTGTGGTTAACAGGCATCTGGTGTGTCCACCTTTAAGGAAAAATACTGCAGGAAAGCCAGAGTGGCCCATTCCTGCTGGAATACGGCCTTCCCTGCTCCCGGGGGCTGTGTTTCTGTCTCTGCTGAGGGCTGGGGGAGGTGACCAGTGACCTGGGACCTCCTCTGCCAGCCAGCACTGGGTGCTGGTGTTGGCAGCAGAGCCAGGCAGGAGCCTCGCAGCTGAACCCTGTGCTTGTCTGCAGGCATCCTCAGCATGATCATCATCCGGACTCTCCGGAAGGACATCGCCAACTACAACAAGGAAGATGACATCGTATGTGTTTGTTCCTAGGGATGGGAAGCACAGATGAGGAGGGATCTGGTCTGAAGATGAGGATGTAGTGTCTCTTCCCTTGCCCCTGTTTTGCCTCGAGCCCCAGGGGTGGGAAGGGCGGTTCTGTCACGTGCTGTCACGACACCTTTGGCCCTCTCTGTGCGATGGCAGGTTACCAGTGCTGGTGTCTTCAGACCTAAGTAACGGCTGCAGATGGCTCCCTAAATATGAGCCCTGGCACTGGCAGTTCAGGTCTGAACTGTTTTAAGCTCAAAGGGAAAGATGTTTCCTAACTAGAGTGATAAAATGCTGTAGAAGAACCCAATACGGGGAAATGAACTGCTAAGGTTGGCCATGGTAGGCTCTTAATTTTCACCCTAACTAAATAACCTTCTCTTCCTGTTGCTACAGGAAGATACCATGGAGGAATCTGGTTGGAAACTTGTGCACGGAGATGTCTTCAGGCCTCCACAGTATCCTATGATCCTCAGCTCTCTCCTGGGTTCAGGAATTCAGCTCTTCTGTATGATCCTGATCGTCATCTGTAAGTGGCACAGGTTGCAGGGGGTGGCTGTGAGAAGAGGAATGATGCTCAAGGGCGTTTGTAGCTCTCATTGACTTGGCCCTGTGCTCACCTTAGTTTGAGTGAGGTCTCAGAAGGCTGCTTCCTGTTGTGGGGCTGATCAGGTCCCTTCCAAGCCTCACCATGCTGGGATTCTGTGATAGGAGCCCTGGCTGACAGTGGCCTGAGAGACTCCTGCACGTGTGGGCCCAGCCTTCTGAGCTGCAGCTGCTCAGATCTCGGGGGGTGCTGAGGCTGAAGCACAGTCTGTAGCTTGAGATCAAAGCTGTGGCTTCCTCTCTGGCCGCTGCTGGAGGCTAGGGATGTCTTCTGGCCTGAAGGCAGCGAGGTCTGTGCAGAAGGTGGATTCCAGGCAGTGTGGGCCAGGCCCCTGCTCTGCAGACGTTGGCTGTGCACGTACATCAGAGCTGCTGTGCTTTGCCCTCTTCCCTCTGCAGTTGTTGCTATGCTGGGGATGCTGTCGCCTTCCAGCCGGGGTGCGCTGATGACCACCGCCTGCTTCCTCTTCATGTTCATGGGGTAGGTGCTCCCATTGCTCCCCACAGCACTGCTGCCCCTCCTCACCCTCGCCACAACGCTGAAAGCTCATTACATTTGTCTTGGCTTGTTTCTGTCCAGGGTTTTTGGTGGTTTTTTTGCTGGCCGCTTATACCGGACTCTGAAAGGACATCGGTGGAAGAAGGGAGCCTTTTGTGTGAGTCTGGTGGTGGTTTGTGCTCTTCATCCAGGTTTGCTGACGGCGAGATAGGTGGACACGCTCCACGTGTGTTTGTGGGTGGCTGGGCACAGCCTGGCTGTGCTGCAGAGCTCGGCACGGGTCGAGTCCTTGTAGCTGCACGTGAAAGGGCAAACACCAGAGCATGTCCTGTTAGGAAAGCAAGAGGATTGTCCGAGATCCTCCCCCAGCCCCTCTGTGGTGTGTTAGTGCTGCAGCAAAAGGGGTGTTCCCTCCACGCGTGCCTGGACCCAGCAGTGGGCTCACTGCAGAGAAACATCTGCCTGCCGAGTCACGCGCGCTCTCCTGACCTGTGCTTGCTCTTGCAGACAGCCACCCTGTACCCGGGGGTCGTCTTCGCGATCTGCTTCGTCCTCAACTGTTTCATCTGGGGGAAACACTCCTCTGGAGCGGTAGGTACTGCCCTCAGCCTGGGGCGGGCAGGAGGGTGCCCGGGCTGGCGGGGACTTGCTGGGTGTCACAGCATCTTTCTCGGCGCGGGGGTTTGCCTGGGGCCATCGGTCTCCAGGGCGGATGAGCCGCCAGCCTCACTTGTGTGGCTCTGGGTGTCGTTCCAGGTGCCTTTCCCTACCATGGTGGCCTTGCTCTGCATGTGGTTTGGGATCTCCTTGCCCTTGGTCTACCTGGGCTACTACTTTGGGTTTCGCAAGCAGCCGTATGACAATCCCGTGCGGACAAACCAGATCCCCAGGCAGATCCCGGAGCAGAGGTGGTATATGAACAAATTTGTCGGGTGAGTGTCTGGGAAATGCAGGGAGTTAACCCTGTCCCCTTGGTCTCCTTGGGTCCCTGAACACCACCTTCTGCTGGTCTCTGGACACAGGCAGGTGAGTTTCCTTGAGTAACCATAGAATCACAGACTGGTTTGGGTTGGAAGGGACCTTAAAGATCATCCCATTCCAACCCTCCTGCCATGGCAGGGACACCTCCCACTTTGAGCAGCTTGCTCAAAGTCCCTCCCAGCCTGGATTTGAGCACATCCGGTGATGGAGCATCCACAGCTTCCCTGGGCTGTCAGAGACAGTCTTGGCAAGGTAGCTGTGGTGTGACCGGTGCGTAGGAAAGTGGTACGTGCCCCACAGCAGGGGCAGCTGCGCCAGTCGCCGCGTGACGTTTACTCCAGTAACGTGGAGCTGCCTGCAGAGCTTTTGGTGGGAGTGCTCTGCGTGGTTACTGGGGACCTTTAATGGCCAGAGGGTTACACTGTGCTGCTTGTGACTGTTCTTTCTCTCTCCGTAGGATTCTCATGGCTGGTATTCTGCCTTTTGGAGCGATGTTCATCGAACTGTTCTTCATCTTCAGTGTAAGTGTTTAACCTGCTTTGCTTCTGAACAGGATTCCTCTCATGCCCAGGCTCCTGAAGGGGAGGGGGTTTCCCCAGAGCGGTCTCCTGTCCGGTACTTGCCAAAGGGGTGGCAGGTATCCCCGGGCTGCTCGGTGGTGTTTCCAGGGGCAGCTGGGCTGTGGGTCTCTTCGGGCTTTCCTCTTGCTGAAGATACCTGGAGATGTCTGTGGGATGCTCCGTGGTGATCTGAAGGATGGTGGTAAAGATGAAAGCTCGTGGGAATGTTATGTCATGTCAAGGAGGGGTCCTGGTCTAAGGGCACTCACTGAGCTGTTCCACCTCACCTCCTATGGAGAGGGGGGAATTTGCCATCCCATTACCTGGGAAGTGGGTGGGGGGGCCAACAGGCTACCTCAGAGCTGTCTTTGGGCACCTTTGTGCGACCCAATTCCTCTGAGGTAACGTCGTGGAGTGCATTAAATCTGTGGTTTCATCCACAGAGCCTGAGTAGCTCCTGGTTTTCCCAGGGGTTAGCTGCTTGTGGTTAGTCATTTTCTGATTGATGACAGTGGGTGGAAACACATTTCTGCTGTGTCTTTGTTTCAGGCGATCTGGGAGAACCAGTTCTATTACCTTTTTGGCTTTCTCTTCCTGGTGTTTATCATCCTGGTGGTGTCCTGCTCCCAGATCAGCATTGTCATGGTGTACTTCCAGCTGTGTGCTGAGGTGAGGTGGCCACGTTCCTTGTTTGGGCAGCTTGGGGGCACGTGTTCCCAGAAAAGCCCCAGTCACGTTCCTGCTGCAGCTCAGCAGAAACCTCGTGTGGCCCAGCTTTGTGAGTGTGATGGCTCTTAATGCTTCTTGGCTTTGAGGAGACTTCAAGCTATTTGGTTATCTGCTGGACTGGGAACTGTGGTTTCATACCAGAAATTCTGCTGGGAGCCAGGGTGGTTGGAGCTGACATCTCCTCCCAAAGAAGCTGTTTTATTCCAGCCACACACCAATAACCGGCAGGGCCAGAGCTGGGCCGTGTTCCTCGGTAGCGGGTGCTGCGACACCCACCTGGCTTTGCTTCACTCTCAGCTCTTCATCCTCTTTCTTTGGAAACTTCAGTGTGACAAAACCGTTCCCCGGCCCCAAGCTGTGATTCTCCTCTGAAGGAGAACAGGCCGTGTTCTCCCTGTCCCAGTAAGGGCACAGCTGCCCTGAGACAGCGACCCGGGAAGGGGAGCCCTGTGGCGTAACGAAGCTTTTCCCCCCGTCAGGATTACCGCTGGTGGTGGAGGACCTTCCTGGTGTCCGGAGGATCTGCCTTCTACGTGCTGATCTACGCCGTCTTCTACTTCGTCAACAAGGTACGCTCGCCCCGGTGGGAAAGCGACGCCTTTCCGAGGGGACGTTGGCTGTGGGGAAGGAAGTGGTGGGACTCCCGGTCCCGGGCCGTGCTGGGACCAGCCCGAGGCAGCTCGCTGCCCTTCCAGGGGGGACCCCGAGGCTGCCAGAGCCCGAGGCCGCGGCCCCACCTCCGAGGGACCTCCCTGCAGCTGGGCAGGAGTGGAGCGAGCAAGTGGAGGGTTTCCTCCCGTGTCGAGGGCACTGCCCGGGCTGGGCAGCCGACTCTTGTTACCTCGTGGCTTCATTTTTCTTGGTTTTTCCCTCTCCTGTTCCAGTTGGATATCGTGGAGTTCATTCCCTCCTTACTCTACTTCGGCTACACCGCCCTCATGGTCTTGTCCTTCTGGCTCCTCACCGGCACCATTGGCTTCTATGCAGCCTACATGTTCGTGCGCAAGATCTACGCCGCGGTGAAGATCGACTGAGGATGCGGGGAGCCAGCAGAGCGCAGACACCTCCGAGTGCGCGTCCTCCCGGAGCGACGGGGACGGCTTCTCCCACCAATTTCAAGGAAACAAAATCCAGCGGGAGAGTGACAAGAGAAATAAATAACTCCTCGTTTTGGAATGTAACTTTGGCACAGTGTACATGGATTCTGGGCTACTTCTGGGGGGAAAAGGGGTCTGTAGATACCTT
Source organism: Actenoides hombroni (assembly GCA_024336885.1). NCBI lineage: Eukaryota > Metazoa > Chordata > Aves > Coraciiformes > Alcedinidae > Actenoides > Actenoides hombroni. Next base: position 984,491 of record WUAM01000191.1, read on the forward strand.
ACATTTTAACTTTATTATCCTGTTCCATATTTGAGGGAGTTTTTTAGCAGAGAAATATCCCTCTGTATAAGTAAACCCCCTTTTTTGCTAATTCATCCTTTTTCTTTTTTTTTTTTTTTTTCTTCTTATGTTGATGATGATGAATGGATTTGAGACAGTAGTGACAGTTGAGATGCTTGTGAAAACATTTTCTTCCAGCCCCTGGGGTGCTCTAGGATTCAGGGAGACTCTTCCGACAGATACCAGACTGGGTTTCTTTCCTGCCTTCGTGTCTGCGCAGAAGAGGGAGCTCGACTGTGGCAAAATCAAAGGATCCCGAAGGCTTCGCCCGGCGCGCTCCGACCGCAGAGATCCTGCCCTCGGCTCGTTTACACTTGGACGGAGGTGCCGTTGGGAGCCTGGGAAGTGCACTTGCACCCCGAGAGAGCTGGAGAACTGCGCCAACCCTCGGCATCGCTTCTCATCCCGCCGGCCTCGGATGGCACGGGCCGCTCCGGCTGCTGCCCGGGCAGGGCAGAGGGAGGGTGGGCTTCCCTCCCTCCGGGAAGGCGCAGCCGGCTGCGGGGGGATGCAGCTGTGCTGGTGCTAGACCACGGGACTGGAAGGGCGTGCGAGGTAACTAAGGGGGTTTGTTCTGGCCGTGGCTCCTCTCCGGCCCCGTGCCGAGGAAACGGGGCCCACATCCTTCCCGGGATCGCCGCCAGGATCGCGCGGAGCCCCGCGGGGAGAGGGCACTGCTGCCTTGGTGCCAAATGATGGGATGCAGCAGGGGGCCCAGGCTGCCGCAGAAGGGGCTGGGGACAGAGGGGGTGGCCCTGAGGGACGCCCCCATGGCCAGGAGCGGGCTGTCTCCCCGCCTGCCCTGTGCTCCCGCTGCTCTTGCTGCTCCCGTCTCCTCCTCTGGGCTTCTCTACCTCCAGGGAACAGAAAAGTTCATACTTCCCATAGCTGGATTTTGTTGTTCTCCAGAAAATGACCCAGGCCCTCCGGGATGCCGCTGTGGGCTCTTCTGTTTTGGGCTCTGCTTCTGTGGCTCGATGCCTGAATCAGCCCAGGGGAAGCCTTTCTAAAAAAGGTTAACAGTTGTGTTTTGTTTTTCTTTTGGTCACTTACCAGTGAAAAGGTTCCACACTGCAGTGAAGGCTCCCTCCCTCCATCCCCAGACCTGCTGGACTCAGTCAGGGCTACAGGAGAGAGGGGTTTTTAGTGAGATCTATGAAAAGTGTGCTTTTTCTTCTTGCTGTAGTAAGGTCTCCAAATGACCATCTGCCAACACTTAGCTGTCCACAGCCCTCCCTGTTACCAGCACTGATCTGCACCCTTGAGGGACTTGGGGCTGGTTTTTTGACCCCAGTTGCCCTAAGTTTCCACCAGGTCCACACAAGGACCCGTGTCCCTTCCCTTTGGCCTTGCCCCCCGTAGGGCACAGGCTGCCCGGGTGGCTCAGCCCCTCAGCAACGAGTTTTTCCATCCTTGCCCAACATCTTCATCGGCCGCCCATCCTGCCAAAGTCCAATCAGCCAGGAATTGAGGGTGGAAAAAGAGAGCGGGGGATGCGTGAGCCGTGCTATGGAGTCCTGCCTCACTTCTGATTTGAGATCCCTCTCTCAGATTTTGGTTGATTTTCTGGTTTTCTTTTTTTCCTCTCTCTGATTTTTCCACCCCTGCCCCAGTGGAGAGGCTCAGCCAGCATTGATTTCGCTCTCTTCCCCAAAGTGTTTTCTCTGTATTCTTTGTAATTTTTAATTAATGTATGTATTCTTTGTGTCCTATTGTAAATAAATCTGCCATTGTCCTGTTGTCCTGCTCTCCCGGGTTCTTCTGAACCACCTCCTGGGATTTTCTTTTCGTGTTGGACAGGTGCGTGGTCTTTGGCACGTAGCTTCACAGGATCGTTTTGGTTGGAAGAGACCTTGAGCATCATCAAAGCAGAGCTTGGGCCCTGCTGTGGTTTTCTCTGTGATGTTTTTCTCTGGTAAACTGGGCCGAGCAGTAGGTTTCTCCCAGTGTGGCACATCCTCTGTATGGTAACTAAAGCTCCGCCGGCCGCGGCACCGGGCTCTGTTTCTCCCTGTACTGCTCCCCCGTGCCGCGTGGTAAAGGTGCTCGAGCAGCTCGTCTGGCATGTGAAGTGGGTTGTGTGGCTCGTGTGGTGCTGGGCCAGCAGCGGGACTGTCGGGGGGCTGGGAGTGGGACACGGAGACTCGGTGCGTTGGAGCTGCGGCGGAGCAGGTGTGATGAAGAAGGCAGTTGCTGTTCCCTTCCTCTGGAGGTGTGTGGGTGCTGTGCGAGCTGGACCTTCATCGTCAGCTTCCAGCTCGGTGTCTTTTTGGCCGGTGTACGCGGCAGAAGAGCTGCTGGCTGAGGGAGGGACGGTGAATCCCCTTCTGTTGTGGTTTGCCCAGCAGAGAGCTGGCCGTGTGCAGCCCCGGGGGTGCAGCTGGAAGGGGCTGCAGAGGATCCGTGACCCTCAGCTGCTGGGACCAGAGCAGGCAAATACTTTAATTAAAACTCAGAAATCATCAGAATAGTCCCTTCTACCCTTGAAAAGGCCAAGAAAAGGCTTTGGCTCCAGCAACAGGACAACTGGTGCTGGAGTCGGGCTTGGTTTCCAGGCAGGGGGCTGTGCTGGGGACGGGTGAAAATCAGATCCCACCCAGGAAAGCACCCGGACCTGGACACAGGTCAGCTTTAAAGTGAGTCCTGGAAAGAAACTCTCAGGAGAGCAAGAAGCTCTTGGCCCTTTTTCATGGCAAACTGCCCCGTGGCAGCCACGGCCGTGAGGTTTGGTTCTGGTTCTGGTGCCTTGGCACAAGGTGCAGCCCCGGGGAGCGGGCTGTGCTGGGGTGGTTGGGGGGTGGGGAGGGGGCTGGACTCGGTTGGGGTGGAACTTTCGGTCTAACAAACATTCTCCGTGACAGGAGGCAACGGCAGAGGCTGTTGCTACGTCCCGACCTGGGCTCTGGGTCTTATTTTGGATTTTTTGGTCTAATTCTTTGTTTGAAAGAAACTTAAAACTCTCTGTGGATTCATGTAGGGAACTGGGTCTTTGACTTGCCTTATGATTCTGTCCTTACTTAAAACCAAACCAACCAAACTCTCCTTTCCCCTCCAAGAGGACACCTGGGGCGGATAATTCAAATGCTTTTAATCAACAACTTCATTATAAACATCACCCTTCTAATTTGAATCCCATTCTGCAGGACAAAGAGCTGGTGCTAGTGATGAACTGCACCTCTCCTAATGGCACTCTGGTTTTTTACCACTGCAAAGCCTTGTTTACAGCCCCCAGAATACCCTGTCTAAAGAGGTTATTCGCTGTGTGTAGAAGTGCTGGAAAGTTTGGTTTTAGGAAAACAGTTGGGCTCTAACAATGGGAAGCTTCTGGCTCGGCAGCTGCAGCGGCGGGAGGGGAGGGTGGGTGCTGGGTGTGAGCTGCTGCCTCTCTCCCAGCAGCTCCCAAACCCTTTCCTGTTCTCAGAGTGTTTGCTGGGGAGGGGGGTGAGTGGCAGTGCCCGTGCCAGGGTGGCCCTGCCCAGAGAGGAGTCTCTTGCCTGCGAAGGCCACTCGGTAGCTCTTCCTGCAGCAGCAGTTTGAGAGCTCAGCTGCTCCAGAGCTTCCACGGGTTCCCTTGGCAGCCCCTCTGGCACCCACCCCCCCTTGTCAGAGCACCCCAAAGGCAGATAACTCGAGTGTGTTGTTCAATATCCACCTTTAAGGAAAACACTGGTACAGATGTTACAAAACCACCTTTCTAAAAGTATTTTCCAGGTGCTGGAGAGGGGAAAACCCCTCAGAGCAGCCAAGGCTGAGGCTCTCGGGAGGAGAAGCCGTGAATTCACGATGGGCTTTTAGCAGGTTAGAGACTCTGCCCCCTCCCAGTGCCAGCTCTGCTCAGACTCGCAGGCTCGGGCACCTTGGAGCAGGACGTGCTGGGCAGTTCCGTCAGCAGAAGCTCCCGTGTTCCCCTCAAGCACACGACGCTGAGCTGCAGAGGAAAAGGGGCTGTGGGGGCCGGGACAGGGTGTGCTCACCTGGGGGTCGAACCAGCCAGGCCCCGTGTGCTGAGCGCCGGACGCTGCGGCTCTTCTGTCCCTCAGGCCTCCCCCAGAGCTGCCCCTGAGGTCCCGGCTCATCCTGCCTTAGAGCCGGGCAACCCCTCGCACAGAGCTGCTAGCAGAGCCAGGGTGGGCGAGGTGGATGGTGAGGTGGATGGTGAGGAGGAAGATGAGGAGAAAGGTGAAGGCAACGGTTGACGGTTGGTTTTTAACAGGACGCTTCCATGCTGCAGGTTTTCCCCTGACTGCAGAGGATGAGCTGGCCTGTTTAATAGCGGTTAAAATCCGGATCCAAATTCCCTATTCTCTTTTCTGCCAAGCCTTTAACCTCCCTCCTTGCTGTAACCTCCCAGGGTGGAGAAGCTACCCCCGCGTCATGGACGTTCTTTGCTATTTGGCTGCTGGGGGGAAGGAGGCTGCGGACAGAGCTTCAGCTGTGAGCGCGGAGCGAGGAAGATGCTTCGGTCCCCTCCCGCCAGCTCCCTCCTGGGCACGTAAGAAATCAGTCGTGTGCTTGGTAGGAAAGCGAATCCCGTCCCGTGGTGCAGAGCTGTGAGAAGCAGACCAGGAGCTGTTTTCTGATCACTAGTTCCATTTTTGCTTGGCCTGTTTCTCGTCGAGAGCACTTAGTGGTCTGTGAAACCAGAGGGAGATGGTGCCAAGTGTGGCAGGAAATGCTCCAGGAGAAACCTCCTTACCTGGAGCCGCAGAGCAGCGGCTGGACCGTGCGGAGGGATCCCTGCTGGAGCCCAGCTGCTCAGCAGAACAAGCGAGTGTGTCCCAGGGTGAAGGGAACAGCTCAGGGCAGCTGAGCACACGTCGCTTGTGCGGCTGGGACAGCAGAACCGGAGCGGAGTCGGTGTCAGGGTGCGGTGGGGAGAGCAGGGGGAAGAGAGGGGTTGTGGGGAAGCTCTGCCAGGGGGTCCCTCGGGCAGCCCTCAGCTGCTCTGTGGGGGAGGCTGGCAACTGCTGTGGCCTCTTACAGGGAAATGGGCACAGAAAGTGCAGGAGGTGCCAGGGTCAGTGACAGGAGCCTGGGCATCCCGAGTCCTGTTCCAGCAACCCAGGCTCAACCCAACTGCCTCCTCCTACTAGGCAGAGTTGGGCAGGATTGTACCCAGAGCCTCAGATGGTGGTTCCCGTTGGAGAACGGGGAAAAACAGAAGAAGTAAGTTATGAAAAAGAAGCCACTTTTGGATAAAGATGGAAGCCTGTAAAGTTTTAACGAAGTGGCTCTGCACTCTTTGGTGGCAGAGTAGCTCCAGGGCTCAGCAGGTGAGTGACCCAAAACGGGCACCCGAGGAGGAATTCAGTGACCTGAGGGAGCGGGTTAGGGGAGAAACAAGAAGGCAGGGGAGGGGGAGAGCATCGCTGAAGATTTCTTTGCAAAAGATGTTCATTGCAGGCAGCAGAAACCACCTCTGTGGGGTCGTTCTGTCCGGATGGCAAAGGCAGAGAAAGGAAATGAGGGTTTTTCAGAGAGTGGCAGGAAACCTTCCAAGCAGCCGCTCTTCACCTGTCGGCGAGGAAGGAGTTGAAGAACAAAGAGCTGAGCTCCCAATGAAAGCCCTGCAATCCTCCATCTACGGGAGGGGAGAGAGGGATTCCCACTGAAGACATGACACCCTGGCGGGGCCGACAGCACACGGCAGGGGATGGGCTGCCAGGAGGAGTCTGGAGGAAGCAAACGCGAGCGGACGCATCCTTCCTTCCTTCCCACAAATGGAATCCCCAGGGCAGGGAGAGCTTTGGATTTGCACGCAGCTCTGGGAGCCAGAGCCAGGGAGGCCTGGCCAGGTGGGTGAACCCTCTGCTGCCCGGGAAACGGCTCCTGCGTCCCCTAACGAGGGAGCTGGAATGGGTTTATTTCTCACGGGACGTTCTGGCCTTACCCGTTTGAGCCCCTGGGGGCTGGTTTATGATCTTTGTGTCCTGTCCTTCCACAGACTCGCGCTCTGTGGTTTTATACATAGCTGTGTGTACTGTCCCTGTTGGGCTTGAGCACCCCCCGGGTCAGCCACACTTTAAAATCTTTACTTAACTGAACCCTCCTGAACAGGTCTCTGCAGCAGCTGCTCCACCCAAGCTCAGGCTGATGCCACTTTTCTGATGCAGATGCGCCTGGAATAAAGACACCGTGACAGGGCAGCTCATGGGGCTCTGCCACTGGAGGTTATCTGTTCAGCACTCAAAATGCTCCACGTCTTCAGTGGCTGCACTGGCCTCTGTTCGTGGGAGAAGAGCTGAGGCTTCTACTGGGGTAAGGTTTATTTCATCTGTTCTAGAATCACAGAATTGTTCTGGTTGGCAGCTCATGGAGTCCAACCATTCCCCCAGCACTGCCAGGGCACTCAGCACCACAGCTCCACGGCTTGGAAACCCTTCCAGGGATCACGGGGACTCCACCACTGCCCTGGGCAGCCTGGG
>WUAM01000191.1:991075-1001310 GCA_024336885.1 Actenoides hombroni
GCCCGACCCCCCCTGGCTCCAACCTCCTGTCAGGAGCTGTCAGAGCCAGAAGGTCTCCCCTCAGCCTCCTCTGCTCCCACTGTCTTGCTTTTGTACAACTCAGAGCCAGAGAATGCCAGAGTGTCACTGTACGGTCCCGTCACGGACACCACTGCGCTGGGACTGCTTCATCTTCACCTTCCTCCCCTACTGCCTCCCATTCCCTACAGTAATAAGGGGAGAGAAAGCAGCACGGTGACTTAAACATCCCTAAACCTTCATTTAAAACAAAATAAACCTTTCTGGGATGAAACCTTTTTTCCCCATCCCCTCCCTCGGTAACGGCTGCAGCGCAGCCCGTGTGCCCAGCAGTGCCCAGCCTGCCCAGTTCACCACCGTGTCGGACCAAGGGGCAGGGGCTTGGCTGAGCTGGGTCCCCCCCTTTTCCCAACAGCTCGGTACGTCCTCCCTGAAGAATTTAGCTTCCCGAGAGGTGTAGCTTTAGATGTCCACAGGTTTGTTGGGGTTTTTTTTTGTTATGGACCAGTGAAACTTGTTCACTGATTGGCTTCAGGAGGTGTGGATTGTTACGCTGGGAACTGCCCGCTCGCTGTTTCACACGGCAGGAGCCTCGGTCGCTTTAGGCCGGCTGACAAAATCCTCAGGGATTCCAAGTGGAGGGGGAGCTGCTCTGAATCACCCGGTACTGGCTGCAGCGCGCGGCCGCTGGACACGCTCCCCGTGCTGGGTGCAGGGACAAATGGCGCTGCAGCTCTGCTTGTGAGGGTAGCTGGGGAAAGCAAATCACACGTGCAAGTAATAGCAAAATGAATTCCATTTATTCTTTGACAGACTACTGGTAGGAAAAAGATGCCTGGCTCTAAGTTTAGCTACCGCTGCTAAAGGGATTCCAGTGATGACATCTGCTGGGAGTACAACGCAGGCAGAGAGGGGGCGAGCGGAAGGCCGTGAAGCGGCAGGAGGCGAGTGATGGCGTTGCATACAGCTGAGAATCCTCGCTTGCAGCAAGTGACCGGTGCTGACCAGTTAGTTCTCAAAAAAAAAAAAAATTAGAACTAGAAATAAAAAAAAAACCCCAACCCTCTGAACTGCAGGCGGGGATAAGGCTCGTGTGGAACTGCTGGCAGGGGTCGCTGGGGTTTGCAGAGAGGAAGGCGACAGCAGAGAGGCCTGAGGTATATTCGGTGGCGGTAAACGGAAGAGCAGCGGGAAGGCCGCGTTGACCTTCGCCGCGGTAGAGAACAAGGCACTCGTGGAACGCAGGAAGGCCACGTTTTGCAGCGGAGAAGGAAGTACTGCCTTTAGCCGGGAGATCATTGCCACAGGATATCGCTGAGGTAAATAAATCTTATATTACATTTTTGATACAAAAGTATTGTTTGCAGCATTGCTGGCTAACCTAAAACAACTGATCTATGTTCTGGAGAATCAACGGATCGCTAACAGTCATTCTGGGAAGAATTCCTACGCTAAATTAAAAACAAAATTCCGGAGTCAAACGGCAGGGGACGAGCCTGCGAGCGGGCGAGGGGCGGCTCGAGTCGCGCCGCGGGGTCGGCGGCTCCGCAGGAGGGGAACGTGCGCTGGCCGGCCGGAGGAGGGGGAGCGGAGATAACCGAGCAGAGGTAGATTTGCGTTTCCTAGCTTGAGGGAGGAGGATACCGGCAGATGTCCTGGGTTCCGTCACCCTGCAGCGGTTCCTCCGCGCCGAGGCAGGAAGATCTGCGGGCCCGCGCTCGCGAGGAGGCAGCGAGGCACCGCGCGATCGAGCGGGAGAGCGGCAGCCGCCCCGGCCGCGAAGGGACACGGGCAGCGGCCGGCGGCCGCCTCCCGGGTAACCCCTCTGCCCTCGGCAGCCGCGCGGGCCCTGGCAGAGTTTAAGAGCGGGGCAGGGAGCAGGGGGAGCAGGACTTCAGGAGAACTTCAGGAGTAGGAGAGAAGAAAAAGGCCAGCGGAACCCGATGGTAAGCGAAAGGGTGACCGCGGGCCCAACCCCTCCACGTTTGCTACAAGTATTAGTGTTGGGGGAAAGACTCCAAACACAGCGAGAGAGGACGTGACGCTGCGACCGATTCTTCCTCCCGATTCCCGGATGTTGTCACCCTAGGACTGAGGTAAAAAGATAAACCTCTTGAGACTGCTTCATGGATACGCCGAAACGGCACCGCCCTCATGGAGCCGGTGCGGTAAAAAACACCCCAGGAACTCGTCCTCTGCTCCTGCTCCGACGGCAACCTCCGGAGCGGGGCCTGCAGCCCACTCCCAGCCCCGCCGGGGCCCCGAGCTGCTAACCTTGCTTCTTCACCTGCTTTGGTTTCCAGCACGGACGCACGTCCCGTTTGCCTGCGGGAGATGTTTAAACGGGCTCCGAGAGCCAAGCGAAGCCGTGAGAGCTGCCCCAGCCCCTCGACGCGTGGCAAGCCCGAGAGAAAAGGCGGGAAGCTGCTGCCTACAGCGGCAGGGGCTGAAGTGGTCCAAAAAAAAAGCTGAGTATTTCCCCATGGGGGAAGAACATGGTATGTGAAGAGAAATCAGTGCAACCTGACTTCGTCGTGTAAACAGTGTTCTAGCTACACCAGGTATCAAACCAGTGTATTCTGGTGCCTCCTATCTCTGTGAGGGCGGAAACAGATCTGTGTTGTGTAAACAGTGCGTTGGCTGTAACGAGTTTAACCCGACGGCTCCGTGACGAAGAATGAGGTGATGTCTCCGAATTCACTTTGTAAACGGTCTCGTTGCTTAACACTGATGTGGAGAGAGCGGGATTGGGTGACGGGGCGAGAGGTAGAGGGGAAGGACGGCCTCTTCCCCGGCGGCTTCAGACGCAGCGGCTACCCGGGCTTCTCCTCCTCCTCCTCCTCCTCCTCCTCCGCGTGGAGATGTTGGCTGTTTGGCCAGAATTGCAGTGTGAGAACGTGAAATGGAAGCTGGACTCCTTCAAAAATTTAGCCCAAGATGAAAGAGTCTCAACTCCTTCTCAGGGACAAGTCCTTTCCCGAAGAGGAACTCCGGGATCTCAGGGAAGGTCAGTGCTAAGCGTGGCTCCTGATTCACAGATTAAAAATTAGATAAAATATATCCAGTCTATCAGCTGAAATCTTTTTGCTGTACAGGACCGGGACTCGCACGGGGATATCTGCTGTTCCAGTCGACAAGTGCTCCCTCCAGAGATCAGAAACCTCCTGTCTGAGACAGCTCGGCGAAGCTTTCACCCCCCAAAGGGAAGGAAGAGTTGTGCGTTTTTAAGGCTCTCCACCAAAGGGTGACTGAAAGATCTGTTCTCCGGCGCCCTTTTCAGCTTATTGGAATGCCTGGTGGAAACGCGGCAGCGTGGTTGTGCTCAAGCTGGAGGTGAAGACAGGGGGCAACGAATGAAGGGCCCCAAAGTTCAGCGAGGCCCCAGCTCCGGGAGATTCTTGAGGTTGGTGTTGCAAAGTGGTAAGCAGTGGCTGCGTCTCCCCCTGCGAGTAGCCCATGACCAACCCCCCTGACGACACGGGTGGATTGCAAGGAGGAAGATTCAGGGGGAGGAAGCCGAGAAGATGAGAGAAGTCCATGTTAGCAGCACAGAGAGCCTCCGAAAGGTTCGCGGGGCTCTTGGAAAGCAAAGCCTCATCCAGGGGGGGTGGCTGAGGCGAAGAGGACTGAGGCTCACCAGACGAGAGAGACAGGCTGCCAGGGAAGTCTGACAAGAAGCTGTCCACCTCTACTTTGGGTAGTTTCTCAGGCAAATATGAGGTAGATCCAAGCTGATACTTTGGAGGAGGTTGCGGTGGGGAAGAGATGGGAGAAGAAGACTCCAGAGGATAGCTCATTCCCATGGGAAGAGAATTAGGAACCAAAGAATGGGGCATCCCTGAGCTTGGCATGGTCTGGAGGTGTGTGCTGTACATGCCCACAGGCAACATGCCAGGGAAGCTCTTACCACCTATCATGTCTCTGGATGCCATGCACAGGACGGGGCTCAGCTCTTCTTTCACCGCGACGGACGAGCTGCAGCTCAGGAGACCCAGCATGTCAACCGGCTCCGTCTTAATCTTCAGCAGTTCCTGGGAGTGGCTTTTCTTCATGTGCCTGGTCAGGTGATCCTTCCGCCCAAACCTCTGAGCGCAGTACTGGCACAAGAAGTCCTTCCGCCCCGTGTGCACCACCAAGTGTCTCCGCACGTCCTTCCGGGTGTAGAAGCGCCTATCGCAGTGGTCGCAGGGGTGCTTCTTTTCCTTGGCTCCCCCAGAAGCCCGCCGAGAGTGAGCTTTGAGGTGCTCCAGCAGGACCTGGGTGCTCTCGAAGGTCTGGAGACACACCTTGCAGCTGAGGTCGCCGCTGGCGGCCGCGTGCATGGCCAGGTGCCGCCTGAAGCCCAGTTTGGTGTTGTAGTTCTTGCCGCACTCGGGACAGTGAAGGGCCTCCTTGTTGGGGTCGTGGGTCTGCAGGTGGTTGCGAAGGTGGTCTTTCCGGTGGAACATCTTCTCGCAGTACATGCACTGATGAGGCTTCTGAGCAGAGTGCGTGGCCATGTGCCTTTGGGGAGAAACAAGGGGGGGAAGGTTAGCCCGGCGCCCAGCCCCGAAGAGAGCGCGCGCGACCTTCGCGGGACCTGCCTCGCGTTCTACACACAACCCCCAGGTGATCTCGATGGCCGCAAAGGGCGTGCACAGAAACGCGGCGCTCCGAACAACAGTCGCGGAGTCGGGCTCAGCAGCGCCTGGCTGCCCTGGCAGGCATCACCCCTGCACAGGTAGATTTCAGTCAGCTCCTCAGCTCTCGTTCTCCCTGCTGAGGCTACCAAAGGGAGAGATGCCGAAGGAAGCCCTGGCAGTCTGGGACAAGAAACACTCATCTGCTGGTGGGACAGCTTCACTTCATCAGGAGTTGGGCTCTGGCAGTGTCTGCTGACAGCCACTGCGGACTGATTTCCCCCTGGTACCCCCCACTCTCTGACACTGTTGTTCATCTAGTGCCAAGCTCCTGCCGTGGCAGTGTTTCATTATCCCCTGCTGTCATTCAGGACACAAATGGCAGCTCTACTTCTTCATGCTACAGCAACAGCTTCCACAGGACTAGTCCTGCGACTAAAGTTTGAGGGAGGCCTTACAAAACGTGAACGCCACTCTGGCTTTTCATTTTGTTTTTTCCATCTGTCAACTTCGCTTTCTGCTTCAATTTCCCCCTCAGCAGAAGAGAGAACAGCGTGAGCTCAGGATAAAGTATTCTCTGAGCTTCTCTGGAAGGCGCTTAAAGAGACGCCAAGTACAGCAAGGTCTGGGACTCGGCTGCTTCGCAAGGTAACCAGGGCATTCCCCCTCCTCCACCTTCTCAGAACTTGGAGCAAAAAGCCCCCGGCGAGGGGCTTTCCCCTCTCCCCTGCTGCGGCAGCGCTGCCGGCAGCGGCCCCGGGCAGCACCTACCTGTACAGCTTGTACTTGGAGGCGAAGGCTTTGCCGCAGTGCAGCTGAGGGCAGTTGTAGGGTCTCTGCTCCGGGTGAGTTCTCAGCTTGTCCACGTTAGGGAAGGAGGGCTCTGATATGTCACAGTGGCATTTTCCCTGACTGTCGGTCTCTTCGCCTCTCGGTCTGGGGACTAATTTCCAGCCTGTCTCTTCCTCCTCCTGCTTTGCATCTTGCATCCAGTTGGGAACACTGGGGAAGAATGCCGTCATGGCAGGTCTAGTAGAAGATGGCCATGGCAAGCAGAACTCGAGCCTGCGGGCGCCTTGCCGCAGCGTCGTCCCGCTGCCGTTCTCCGTTGGAATCCTCCGTGACCAAACTGCTTCAACAGCAAAACATCTTCATCTGAAACCACAGAAAGGTTCGTGTTAAGAGGTTGCTGCCCCCTCCACCCGTGCACACACACACACCCACGTGCAAGCATTCGACCAGCAGGATGAACGTGTGGAGATGTGTGTTCACAGACACGGGACACTCCCAGCTCCAGAACGAGCTTTGTTCTTTTCTCCCTTAACCCCGGTTCCCTGAAAAAAAATGAGGTGAAACTTTCTCTGAATTATATTTCTGCAACTATGAAGAGCCAGCGTTGCCCGTTACGTGCATTTTCCCTTGAAATGCTGTAGGCAGGGGTCTCTTTGTAGCTCCAAATACCTCACCCTTCCCCCTGTGTTTTGTGAATCACATCTCATCCCCTTTTTTCACGTTCCTCACAGTCTGTTACCACGTGCTCTTGACCTTTGCTCACAAGGACTTCCCTCCTAGAGCTTCTCAGAGAAGCTGAGGTTCTCTGGGTTTGGTTTTCATCCTCTCTGCTACCAGCCTGGAGCACCAGTACAACCCTCTCCAGTCTGAATTACCACACACGGGTCGGCAGGGCTGGGGGAGAAGACTTCCTGTTATCAGCAACCTGTCACCTTTTTCAGGAAGGTGACAGCTGCTGCTTCTCTTCAGGGTGTGATTAGTCACTGGATTTTCACCCATCTACAGTGAGGCAGATCCGGCCTCTCTGTCTACAGGAATGAGCAATTTTAATTTCTTTTTCTTTACTCTCTCATTTATTGCTAATGGAAGCTCAGACTGTTTCCTGTTTGACAAAATACACCTTTCAGGTGGATGAGAAGCTACAGTGATCTCTCTTAGCAGGTTCTTCTCGAGTTGTGTTTGACTTGTTGGTAAAATACAGCATTTTTCTATGGTTCTACTGCTGCCTAAACCGGTACCCAGCTGGCTGGAACAAAGCCCCCGGGAGAGAGCTCTTCTGCTGAATTTAGCTGCCTGAGAACCTCTTCTTAAAATAGCATCAAACCCTCCAGCTCGCTCTCCCTCCATGATTGCTTCAGAGGGAGGAACTTCCTGCTGCGCATCAACAGAGTGCCAGTTGTGGGCAGGATGTGCAACTAGGAGGGAACTAACCGGCCTGGCCGCTGAGCGTTGCGAGGAGCTGAAACCACCCTAACCGTAACCACACCGTCGCTCCCAGTGCCCCCTCAGGGCGGGAAAGCCCGGGACGCGGGACGGCTCCCAGAAAGGGTGTCAGCGCCAGGGTCGGGACCCTCCCTTGGGAACAGAACCCAGCTCCCTGCGGGCTGAAGCCACCCGGGCAGGGACAATGCGGGACCAGAACTGCTGAGGTGCCGCTTTGGTAGACGCCGGGGCGCGGTGCCGGCAGGGAAAGGAGCCCCGCGCTGCAGCGCGTTCGTCCCTTGCAGGCCTCTGGGAGCGTGAACGTTTCTCCTCTGTGCGAGGGCGGGGAGGACCAGAGCAGTGCTCTCTACCTGCTGCTTCAGAGCCGTGCGCGCCTCCTGGGAGCCTCTGCCGCCGTCGCCGGGCCGCTGCTGCTTTCCCTCTGAATGAGCTCAGCCATCGGTGCCGGTTTCAGAGCTACCTGAAAGCAGAGAGAGTTTGCACTGCGCTGTTGTTACAGCCGGGCGCGCAAACCGTCGCTCCGGAGCGCAAACACCAAGGCAGATGAGCTGACGCTGTAATCCCTGTAACCGACCATCGTAAAACATCATCAGCTTTCCTCCTAAATCGTAAGGGTCTGGCAAGAAAAGGGAGCGTGGCTCTGAGGGGCTGTTTCCGCGACTCGACGCACACCCTACAACACCCTGGCAGCTGCTGAGGGAGAAAAAGCCACGGCGAGGGTCTTGCATAGCATCAGTGAAACACAGGAGCCGTGGAAGGTTAACAGCATGGTCTACGCTTGGCTAGAAAACACTCTGTGTCACCTGGATAGTTACATTTTAAAAACTCTGCTTGTTTCCTCAGTAACCTTTCTCCAGAGACTGTTTCCAGCGTTCCCTGTTCAGCACAATTCTGTAGCCACCCCAAACAGTCGCTGCTGTGCGGCAACACGTCACCTACACGTGTCAGAGAACACCTTGTGCATCAACAGCACTGGGAAGCCAGGGTGTCTTGGAGAGGTTTGTGCTAGTCCTGGAGAAATGTCTGGCCTGTGCAGCTCCAGAAATCTCAGGGAAGCTGCTGACAGAAAACTCCCCTCACCAGATGACTCTTTCTCCCCAGGTCTGCAGAGGTTAAGAGGTTGATGGGGTGAATGCTGAACTGGAAAAAAAAAAATAGGATCCACCCGAGAGCTGGATTCGAAGCGGCTGCCAACTGATGTGAACCATCTCACTCCTACAGCCATCAGGTCTGGGCAGATTCAAGCCAGAAGAGCTCCTGGAAGGGGAGGGACCATCCCCTGCATGGAGATTCCAGCTGCTTGTCGCTGCCCGGAGAACAGCGGGTGGGTGGCACGCAGAGGCTCTCAGGCCTCAGAGCAAGTCCCCGGGAGCACGGCCACCACCTGCTCCACGGACCTGTCCCTGTGTCCAATCCTCCGCTGTGCGGTTCAGCGTGTGGCATTCCTGCCCCCCGGGAACCTCGGACCCGGGTTGGGGCTGGACTGGGGAGCTGCCCCAGCTAAAAACTGTCAGGAAAAAGGAGCCTGGTCGGGTTCTCTGGCAGGACAAACAGCAATGCTGCGCTGAGCTGGCGGCAGAGGCAGGGCTGCGGGGCCTGGCAGGCTGCCCGAGCAGCCCCTGCGCTGTGGAGCTGCGTTTGTTCTTTTTAAAGGGCACCTCTCCTGTCTGGTTTGAATTTGGCTGTCCTTGGCTTCTCCTCTGCGGCGGAGCAGCTCCAGCACTGCCACTTTTCTTCCCGCAGGGACAGAGGATTTGGCCCTGGGGCTCCTGCATCCCCTCAGTCCTCACCTCCTGCCCTGGCCCAGCTGTACCGAGCGTGGCTGGAGGAACCTACACAGCTGAAAAGTAACTTCTTGTTCAATTTTCGCTCCCTCAGCCAGAACAGCCCCCCTCTTGGTTTTGCTAAGCTATTTTAAGTAGTTAAAGTTTAAACTTGCTCAAGCGGAAGGTACCAGCTCGGTGGCAGAAAGCAGAGGCCCAAATCCCCCATGGGCACTCGGCCCCAGGCAGGGCTGTGCCCCAAACCAGCCTCTGCAGCAACCCCAGACCAGTGCCAGGCCTGGCAAAGGTGTCTACCGACTCTCCTACACGACGACCGCTGACCCTCCTCCCTCCCTGCAACTCTCACGTTGAAGAGTTTTCCTACAGTCACAAACACCACCTCCCGTGTCGTTACGATTCCCCAACTTCCTCCAAGAAAACCTCTCTTTTCGTGCAGTGAGTGACTCTGGCCGTTATGTGAGGGGTGGGTTTTGACATCCAAACAGGCTCATTTTTCTAGCTGAGCTGCTCAGGCCTTGGTTTCCCTCACATGTTTTAGAAAAAGCTTTGTGCAAAGTTTGCATTTACTTTCAAAGCCCAAGGAAAAGCTGCAGCAGCTTTCCCATAGGATAGAGCCACAGCCACCATCCCCGCAGGTCGGTTTTCCCACCCGAGCCAGCTCCTCTTTCACCCTTTGCTTCCCTGACGTGACAACAGGTGGGGTTTTAAAAGCCCCCTAACCCCTTTTCCCCACACCACCGGGAAAGCCACAAACATGGTTCGGGGATTATTTATACACATAGAACATCGGGGTTTTATAACAAACCCCCCCTTTTTCCACTCACTCAGCCCTAAAGCGGCTGCAGAAACCCCGGGACAGAGCGTGGCCGTGCTGGTGGCAACCGGGTTGCAAACGGCGGGGCTGCCGGAGGAGGGGCCCGAGTTGCCCCTCCAGCAGTCCCGCCGGTTGCACTGCGGGAAGGCCGGGGAAGGGTCGGTGGATGCGGTGCCGGGGGGAGCACACGCACCCCCCCCGCCCCGTTACCCGTTACCATGGCGCAGCCCTGAGGGGCGGGAGGGGGAGAGGCGGGCCCGGCCTACGCCCCCCCCCCCCCCCCCCCCCCCCCCCCCCTGCCCCCGGGGGAGCCCCCGCCCCCGAGGGGGGGGGCCCGCCGGGCCACCGCCTCTCCCCCCCCCCGGTGCCGCCCCCGCCCTCCCCCCGCCCCGCACTCACCCCGTTCCCCCGGGCCCCGCCAGGCGCGGCTCCGGCCCAGGCCCCGCCGACCCCATTGTGCGGGGCATTGTGGGAGTGACGTCACCGCCCCGCTTCCGCCTCGATGGTGGCCGCTTCCCGCTAGAGGGGCCGTTCCGGGCGGGCCGCGGGGCATGCCGGGATGGGGCCGCCGCGCCTTGGCTTCCGCCGAGCCGCCATGGCGGGGCCGCCGGGTGCCGTCCGCCTCCTGCTCTTGCTGCCGGCGGTGATCGCGGCGGGAGGAGGCGCCGCGCCCGCCTGGGACGAGGCCGGTTACCTGCTCTACTGCCCCTGCATGGGTGAGGCCCTCCCGCCGCGGAGCCCTCGGGGGAGGAGGCCCCGGTTGAG
>WUAM01000191.1:1073666-1084928 GCA_024336885.1 Actenoides hombroni
TTTTTTCTTTTTTTTTTTTTCCCCCCCTCCCCCTGAATAATGAAGTTAAAAGGCCACTTTGGCATAAATTCATTCATTGTTACCCCAAGTGAAGCAAGCTCCTCCCGGTGCTGCTGCACACGGATAATTGCTGTTGGCGAAAGCCGAGCTGAACACGAGTCCCTTGCTTAATTTATTTCTATTATCACCCTGGAACGCTGTCGGCGCGAGGCAGCGAGGCTGAGCCGGAGAGGGGCCAGGATGGGTGCGGAAGGGCTGGCACCTGAAAACCAGGCCGCGGAGGTCGGTGTAGCGCAAACAAACTTTAACAGCTGGCTGTATTTTCATCCTGGTTTGCGTCTGTAGCAAAGTCAGAATTATTCCCATCACCTCTAGAGGACTTTTCTGCCGTTTGTAAACACCCGGAACCCCAACGGCTACACCCCCCTGACCCTAGGGCTGCCTGACAGGGGAGGGGCAGAGCAACAGCCCGGGTTCCACAGCCTCTGCCCCACTAAACAGCCAGGATCCTCCAGGAAAAAGGGCCGTGCTGTGTGCAGGTCCAAGTATGAAGAAGGGATAAAACAGGAGGGTAATGCTTGGTGGAGGGAAGTGAAGCCCGGTGTTGATGTTATTCCACACCTTTTCTCCACGCAGACACCAGCATTAGCAGCTCGGGTCCCGCCACAGCTGCCTGAGGAGCGTGGCACTCGTGTCCCCACGGGATGCCAGGCAGTGCCCCATCTTGGAACGGGTGGCACCCAAGTCCCGCTGGATTTTCTCCACCGGGTCCAACCCCCTGTATCCTCTCCAGACTGTCATTACCTCCAGATCTGATTGAAAGCTTTAATGCTTCAGAATTCTGAGCGACAGGACCGATCTTTTGCTATTTTGCTCTCAGGAACCAGTTTCAGTAGCACACCGAATGGCAAATTTTGCCTCTTCCAGGTATTTTTTCCCTTGGCTGCTACAGCTTGAAAAGCTTAGAAAGCTGCACCGCATCGTACTGACGAGAGCTCAGGAGAAGAAAAACTTTAGAGGCAGGGAACAACATCAAGCCGTTTGATTTACGATCTAAACCAACAACTGCTGGTTGCCTCAGCTGGTCCCTTTTTTGTTCCCATATGACACATGCTCCTGCTCCGATCGCAGCCAGCTTCAAGAGCGTTCGCGTTAGCGGCGCGTTGCATCTACCGACCCAGTGACAGCTCCAGTGCAAACTGCTGCACCCAAATACAGGGTATAAACTTCTCAAATCTCTACATTACCAACCAAAGTCCTCACAACAAGCATCCCTAAGCCCGCAGCTTCAAAACCCAGGATCCAGCCCTAAATCCTGACAGCTTCTGGGGCGGGTTTTGTTACAGAAACAAGACCAAACTGCAAGTCCAGCTTTCTACCTGTGAAAAATGGATACAGGAGTATAATGAAGCTTCAGAACACACTTCTCTTGAATAGAGCTTTGGAGCTAAGAGGAACTGGTACAAACCACATCAATGGTAACCAGACAAACCCCTCAGGTGATCCTTTTGGATCCATCAAACTTAACCTGAAAGAACCATCTCAAATCCCAAATGCTGAGAGGCAGGGCTCACCTTCACAGCCCCGGAGCCCCCGACCGTGGTGAGGAACAGCCTGGTAGTCAATGGCACAGACAATGGCAGGGCCTGGAGCCCACTGCCTCTGTGCTACGAGCTGGACTGAGACCCAGCAAACACTCACACCAGCCAAAGGCAGTTGGAATACGTCAGCTTTTGATCCCATTTATGCAAAAGGAGTCCAGAAACAGCCACGAGATCCCACAAAGTGGCACATTTGTCCACTCCATGTCCCCAGCCCAGCTCAGCTCAGCCCAGCCCCAGAGCTGTCCGTAGTTCTACTACTCAACCCAGCCCAAGCACTAACCCCGGCACATCACAGCCCGTCACGTTTCAAGAGCTATGACACAACCTATTGCAAACCCTGAAATCCACTCAAGCGTCCAACGTGCACAAAGGAGAAAAGCTCCAAAAAGCTCCAAAGCTTCCTGCCAGACACCATTCTGCCCTCCAGCAAGAAGGGTTCCAGTGCTGAAGCGATGAAGGAGCTCAGTGTGTCACCAGCTCCTGACAGCAAACCCACATCTGGCAACTTGGGCCCTGGCAATGGGCACTTGAACCAATGACCCTTTAGGGTGCCACTGGATGAAAGTACCCACTGGGCACAGCTTTGCAGCTCAAGCTGCCAGCAATGGTTTCTGTGCTGCATCAGGAGCACAAACTCCTGCACTTCTTGCAACCAGCAGCAACGTTTGAGATCAGAGCCAGGTTTCGGTGTGCTGGGAGGAAAACCCCGCACTGCCTTCCAGTGCAGATTGTGGGGAGCAAGTAAAACACACTTTTCTTTTAATAGACAGTTTCCATGGTGCACAGAGGTTCCCACAGCTAATTCTGCAGATGCAGAACTTCAGAAAATTGCACAGCTTGGGTAAAATCCTGTGGCACTCTGCCCCATCCATTCCCAAATCAAAATCTGGGGGCTTAACACTCTCATCGAGCAACAGAGCCTTCTCCTGCTTTGCCAGGAGAGCTGGTGGCTGCAGCTGAACCTCCTTGAGTTGCTGGTCAGTTTAAGAGAGCGCTGGAGCAATGGGAGCAAGGTCTGGGTTTCAGACCCCATCTGCTCAAGGCCCCAGGCATTCTTATTTGCCGTATTTATTTTTAAGACAGTTTCTCAGGAGAACCGTACGGCTAAAGCAGCAGCAGCAGCAGCAGGCTGACACAAGCAATCACTGCACCAGGGCCATCTCTGCTCCTCTCCACCAACACAACTCTGAAGTAGCCCCCTTCTCTTTCTCCAAGCCTGAAGACCAGAGGCACTGCTCTCCCCACTTCCCCGCACCATCACGCGCCGTACTTGGCCAGAGGCTCGCCTGCCTGGACAAACCAGCCCTTTCCAAAAGCATCCTCTGATAACCAACGTGGCAAGCACCGGCCACTCCCTGCACTCCTCTGCACCCCGCTCTGTGCCCTGCGCCCGGAGAGCCACTCACCTGCTCCTGTGAATTCATGACCCGCAGCTTCATCTGCTTCAGGTAGGTAGAGGTGAGGGGCATGTTGTAGTCAATGATCCCAGAAACCAAAGAGGAAGGTGGTTCGCTCTCTGAAGAACAGAGGAAAAGCTTTATTTAGACACAGGGCTGTGGAAACCTAAACCCATAATGTTTTCCCATAATCACCAGACATATGTATTTAGAACTTCAACTCCCTGGTGAGAGCTGGTGCCCGCTGAGCTAAGGTTCCTATAAGAACATGACCCCACCAAGAACATAATTACAGAACAGATGTTGTTTTGGGAGGAAAAAACCAACCAAAACCAACATTGCTGTCACCTGAGGAAAAGAATACCCATTATTTATCATCTTTTCAGCCTAGCAAACTACGTACGTAGCAGAGGAAGAGACTGAGTCTTGCCGATGCCTCAGAAGTACTCCCATGCAAATGGGATTTCCGCAGAGGTTGATGAACAAGAAGCATTTGCAGCTTGCTTTAGCGTTGCAAAGTCTTGCCAATTTTGCTGGGATTCCCTCAGGTAGGAGTTAACATTAAGGCAACTTATTAAGTATCTCTATCTGGTGATGAAGATTATTTTTAACACCCTCATTAAAACACAAACTTAATTTTAAAGATCTTTAATTTAAAAGGTTCCTGTCGATTCCTCTGGCTGCATCGTATTGAGCTCCAGAGATCCCTGCAGATTCAGACCGCTCCTGCCGATCGTTCTGTCGAGCCAGACCGGAGGACTCTGCGGAAAGCAAATTCTCAGCCGTTTTTTCTGAGTTCTCAAAGATTTGTCAGCTCTGCCACCATCACCATGGAGCTTGTGAGCCCTCCACAGAGGACACGAGGACCGCTAGAATGACCTGTTCCAACTCTGCATTTACAGGCTCGTGCGACGAGAGGAAAGGTGCTGTTTCCCACTGGGCTGGCTGCTGGGAGATTCCTTTGCCCGTGGTACATACAAGTGTGGAGCATTTATCCAGCCTCCCAGCACGCTCTTGAGGGATGTGTGGTGTCCACCGGAAAGGGAGCTGAAGCAACCACAGCTGGGGAATAAGGATTTCCAGGAGCTGAAGGTGAACGGGTGGTGGGAGGTTTCCATTCCTGCCTCTGAATCTCCCTGGCTGGCTTGTATTTTCTGGGGTCACTGGTTTCACAGGCGCCTCTGACACAAGCCCTTGAAAAAGAGCCTTCACAGAGTGTTTTACAGCACCTGAGAAAACCCATCAACTCAAACATAATGGGCCTGCTTTTCAGAAATGCTGAATATCAGAAATTCCCAGTGAAACTCAGCAGACCTGAAGAGGCTCCACACCTCTGGAAATACCAGATCCATCAAATCTGATTAAGAAATGACCTGCCCCCAAAACTGTCTGTAGCCGACTGTAACATCACGTAGGGTTTTGCTAATCTTCTGTATCAAGAGGTGAAGCGGGTCCATGGAAATACAGCGTGGGGTTGGGTTTTTTCCAGGTCCATCTAACTCACCCCTGGCAGCTGGAGCGTTCCCACCAGTGGGTGTGGGAGCTCCTCGGGCATCAGCTCGCTCGAAGGCGAAGGGGCAAAGCTTTCAGGAACCGTGTAAATTAATTCCTCCCTTCCTTTCTCATGACTGGACAACAGTGGTCTCTATTGTGCTTCGACCTACAGCTTCAGAGCACTTCTCTGTCTATAGGTGTTAAGCACCCAAGATAACCCAATCCTCTACTGTGCGAGGCTGTTATTCTGATGAAAAGATGCTGAAATCCCAGTGCAAGGGGCACTTCTCCCAGCTGGCTTCTGCAGTGAAAGGGCAGATGAGTCCCAGGGACAATATCTGCCATCCCCCCCGGCCTGGACCAGTCACCAGTACTTGGGTGTCTAAGAGAAGTTTAGGAAAGCATTTGCTGAGGGTGACAAAGGTAGAACTGCCCCTCCCTTGAAGCGGGGTGTGGATGAGGTGAAGCTTTCACACCTCTGAGGAGGGTGATACCTTGCTGCAGAAATGAATGAGGCTCCCCACAAGCAGCTCAGTGTCCTGGCAGTGGGAGGAAAAGGGAGGTAGATGATCTTTGACACTTTGATTCTGACTGAAACCACCCTGATGTGAATCTGGAGCATTCCCGTTAGCAGCCACAATTCCAGTGTGAATTTGTGCTGCTGCAAGAGAAGGGCTTGAGCCTAAGAAACCAAAACTTTTTTTTTTTTTTTTTTCTTTTTTCCTTTTTTAAACTAACTGGAAAAGAAAGAAAAGCTTTGTTTTAAAAGGCCGGGGGGACTCCACGGGAACAATCCTCACGTCCTGCATCACAAAAGGGGGCTACTGGAATCCTTCAGCTCCTTTTTCAAACACTTCTCTATATATCACATGCCCCGTGTGTTGGACACAGAGATGGAAGAGGCAAAATGGTTTCAAGCGAAATGCTTTTGATCCTAATTCCACACTTGTGTCACTCCACTGGAATTAGTCCTGGTTTAGTAGCAGTGTAAAGCGCTCACAGCGAAGCCCAGCGATGTTCAAAGTTTCCCATGAGCAAGACAATTTGCTTTTATGAATTACGTGGGTGCCCTGCAGGGTTCGATGTCAGATGTGTTTAATTAGGGATTTTTGTGATCACGAATGAAATGTGTTGAGATCTGTTTTATGGACAAGAGAAGTAGGAAGAGATGGGAAGGACTCAAATTTTTCCCGTCTCCCCGAGTTAAACTTTCCCTAGGGAAGCTGGTAGGTGTGCATGCACCTGCCTGCACCTGGGTAATCCCTCCCTGACCCCCACGGGTTTGTAGGTGATTTGCTCCTGAATAGGTATGTGTGACTGAAATCAGACACTTCCCAGTAAAAATTACCTTATCTAATCTACTCCATACATTTTCACAGGTACTTCGTCACTATTTCAGAGCAGAAAGGCACTTCTGTCCTCCCATTCCCAGGGGGTAAGAAACTCGAATTGTTTACGTGCAGGATCTTGTTGGATTTATTTTTAAGAGCACTGCTGAGGGGGGAAAGCTTTATGAAGATAATTGATACTAGTTTATAAATGTGCTCAGGACAGCCAGATCTCAGCCCTGACCATGGCTTTCATAGCTAGGACTGCTCTGGGGAGGATGCTCAGCACCTGGTGCTCTCTGAGCCGGACGGGTGCCAATGGGTGCCGGACGGATGCCACGGCACTGGGGGAGGCATGGGGGACGTGGGGATGGTGGGTGGGCAGGAGGGAGCCCCTGAAGGATCAATGACCCTTTTCAGCAGCTGCCTTCTGAACAGGGATCCTGAGCTCCGAGGCGGACACTCGGTTAGTGCTGGGTGCTTAGTCCAGCGTCCTGGGTTGGCTCAAGCCAACAGGCGACATCCTTGTTGGCCTGAGTCATCCCATGGCCCTCCCCGTCCCCTGAGCCGACCGCTGCAGCCGCGGCACTGGGACCGCCACCCGTGATGGATGCAGCACAACCAGGGTAAAGGTCAGGATTGCTCCCAGTGAGGCCAAAGGCCAAAACTTCTCCTGCCCTAATTGGAAAGAGGGATCGGGCCCTGAGCTGGCAGAGTGGGAAGAGCTGCAGTAATGGAGCTTAGGCTAATAAACGTCACGTAGGATTATTTGGGAGAGCCTCTAAAAAATATAACAAGTACAAAGCATTTCAGTCACTAGCTTTGGATAGCTGGCACACGTAATCCACTTAAACGGAACCTCTGGGCTGTCCGTAGCTCCTCTCCTCACAGTAAACAGTCAGAAATCAGTATTTAATACGAGAAATTTTCTATTGTCGGGGCCTTTGTTCATTTAATTCTGCTTCTCTGCTTGATAAGAGCTGCCAGATGAGCCTGTTGGCCTCAGCCGTTCTGAAACAGACTCACTCTCTGCAGTTTGCTTATGTTTTTTTAAAGAAGCAATTTTGTTGGGTGAAGCCTCCCAGAGTCAGGCTGATGCTTTGCGCTTGATCGGGAAAACAAGGTTGTAACTGAGAAAAAAACCCACACAAATATCAACTCTGACCATTTACTCCAGAGGAAAACACGGTCCCATCCTATGCACTGCTTATGTCCTCCAGGCCTAGGAGCTGCAGATTGGCTCCATTTACAAAGGAAACCTAACGAGCCACCGCAATGGCCACGCTAATTGGTTGTATACCCGGCCATAATATAACTTTGATTACCAAAACACTTTCTGTTATCCGAAATAGGATCATGACGTGCATATCTATTAATTACTGCAAATTACTTCTTTATCAGAAACTTCGGTTATTCAGACATATTCGGTGTCTTTCATTCCAAAATTAATAATCTAAAGCACAAATGTTAGGTCATGTTTTTTTCAGAAATGGAAGTTCCCACCCACACAGGACTACGGGTTGATTGCAGACATATCTGCAATATTTCTGACCCACGCTTTGCACCGGGGAAGCTTGGAAGGAAAGCTCAGCTGCTTCTGCTCTCGGAGCTGAAAACAGTGACAGACAACCCAGACTGAAGGGATTCTTTCAGCTTGGCTATAAAAGTGCGTGAAGAACAACACAGGTTAGGAAAGCCATTAGGTTAAGAAGTATCTCCTCCCGGACAGCTACCGGTGACACCGCGCTAGTAGGAAACGCTGTGTCAGCTCTGCTGGCAGAATTCATTCCCTTTACCTTTGGGCTCCAATCCGTTGGAGTTGAAATGCATCCTCTTCTGGCACTCGGTGCAGCTCATCAGGAACCTGGTCACAGCCTCTCTCGGGAGGAAAGCGTAGGTCTCCGCGATCTGGGAACACAACGGGAGGGCTGTACGTCCCGGGCGAGGCAGAACGCCCGTGGAGAACCAGGGAAGGGCACGGGGGGCACCACGGGCACCCTCCCCCCTCGCCCAGAACGTCAGCCCCTCGCTGCAACGCACCGGTCCTGGGACCCCTGAAACCCTCCCTCCGGAGCAGCTGTCGATGGAGGAACATTTTGGGAGGGTAATTGGTGCTCCGGGGAGGCACTGAGACAGGAAGGGACAGACCTTTGGACTCCCTGCGTAGCCACTCCTTCCCAGTACCCCAGTCCGTTCCCCCTCGGAGCCTGGGAAGAGCGAAGCTGCGAACGTGCAGGAATCACATGAGCAGGCAAGGTCTCACCAGCTCTGTTTGCGTTGTTAATTACCGTCACACCAGTAACCTGAAGAATCCATTAATCTTTGGTAAGGGCAGGTCGCTTTTTCCCACAATGACAATCAATTAATGTTAATAATACTTTGCACTTCTGTGACATATTTTATCTAGGGAATTGAAAACATTTTCACAAACAGCAATGAATTAAGTCTCCTGAACCTTTGTGGGATGTTTGTATTTTACGGATGAGGAAAAGCTAAGGATAAATATTTAAAACTTGGGTGCCTGGAGGTAAACACTCTACCCAGGCGGAAGCACCCGCAGAAGGGGCCTGGCTGTCACCGAGTCCCGCTATCCCGACTAGTCCCTGCCGGCAGCAACTCTACGGCATTTCTAAAGAGCAAGACTAGGTGATTTGGAGAAGGAACCAGGCAATTTTTTAACGCAGAGTTCCGTAAGGCCATAAGAGGCCATCCCATCGTGGAGTCTGACCTTCTGTGTAGCACAAGTCAGGGAACGTCACCCAGCTCCTCCGGCAGCCTGGTAGCCTGTGGTTTGCCTAAAGCCTCTTCCAGGAAGACATCTGGTCTTAATTGGAAGGCATTAAGAGGTGGAGAGCCCACCTCTTACGCTGGGGTTGGCTCCTCCGGTTAATCACCCATCCTGTTTGGGCCCAGCGACTTGTCCGAGCACGGCGGTTCCCAAAGCGGGGGCCGTGACCCCAGCAGGGGTCACAGCACTTACAAGTGGGGTCATAAAGCAGACAGAAATGCAATTGTTTGCGCCGGTCCTCGGGGCTGAAGTGGGGCTCAGGACGGGAAGCGGGGCTGCAACCAGACACCTCGGGAGCCACGGATGGTGACGGGGCCGAGCCGGGACGTCCCGATCCCCTTCCTCCTCCAGCCGGCACGTGTCACCCTCCCGCCTGCTTTTCTTAACAAAAAGGAAAAATGCCGAATTCCCAGCGGTTTTCTACCCTACGGGAAAGGGCAGCACCTCGGACTGGAGCGACCCAGCGGTACGGACGAGGTGCAGTGGGGCTGCTCCATGATGGCTAAAGCAGCCCATGACCCGGGCTGCGGTGGCAGGGAGAGACATTCATCTCCACTGAGCGGCAGCAGAGCCCGAGGTTTTACATACACGCTAATGCCAGATGGGTGGAAAGTTCAGGCAGGGACCTTGTCCCAGCCCTTCAAATGGAGGATGCGGAGCCTGGTCCTCGTGGGATTCTCTTCCTATTCAGACACGGCCCCGGTGAGCTCTGCTGGGGCTGAGCGGCCGCTCAGCTCGGCCCGTGCCTCGCGAGGTTATTTATCGAGGCACCAGCGCTCGGGGGTCCCAGGGGAAGGCTGGAACGAGGGGTCTGGCCACTGCTGGGGGCAGCCGCGGTGCTGCGGCGTGGGCAGGGACCCGTCGCCTCGTGCTGCCCACGGGGCCGAGCCCCGCTTTTCCTCTCTGCCTCCAGCCAGCCCGGAGTCTCTGCTGCAAATGTTCGGCTAATTTTAGTGATACAGTTGTTATTTCTCAGCTGATTTGATGCTCTGCAGAGCAGACAGCTTCCTTGATGAGTTATCTCCCATCCCAACTCCCTTTCTGATTGCCTCCCTCTGGAGGTCACGGACAAGGGCAAACTCTCCAGTGCCTCTAATCAGCAACGGTGGGGAAAGGGAGAGGGTGAGAAACAGCAGCGGGCACCAAAGCTGCCAGAGCTGACCACCCAGCAGCGTCCCTTCGTGCCCTGGGGTGCTCTGCGCAGCATTTCGCCCTCCAGACCTGGCTGCAAAGTTGCTCTGGGGAGCCAGGGCAGGAGCGAGGGCAGGCAGTCCAGGCAGCAGCGTCCTGCCAGGTCAGGAGGGGATACATGCTGCTAATGTGATGATCTCAGCTCAAGAGGGAGACAAGGGGTGGAGCATGAAGCTCTCTGACTGCTGTGAGCAGGCCTGGGAAAACAGACGGATCCAGGCTGCTCCCCCGGGGCTGCGCAGGGCACAGATTAGTCCTCCAGAGACCTGAATCGGAGGAATTAGGGGAGGGCTGGCGCGGTCTGCTGGGGAAATGAGCAGAAAGTTTTTGAACTGTGGTCATGCTGGTGGGGCTGCCCACCCCGGACTATCAAGAGGTCACTTGCCCCTAGCTGGGGAAGGTCAGTGTGTGCCCCAGCCCCAGGCCCCGTGCTCTGTGGGGGCGGGAGTTGAGTATGCAGGGTGCTGAGCAGTGCCAGGAGCTGTGAGCACGGAGCCCAACTCTGCCGGGGGGTCCCCGGGGGGCTGCAGGGCACCGGGCTGCCCCTCCAGCACGAACCGCCACGGATGTACCCAGGGACACAGGCTGGCAGGACAGAAGGACAGACTCCACCCTGAGCTGTCCCTGGCAGCGCACCCAGCCCCGCGTAATCTCAGGCATCGCAGCAGAGGCCAGGGCAGCCCGCACAGACCTCCCCGAGATGATGCATACACCAGAGACACGAGCTGCCAGCCGCCTCTTCTGTCTCTAAGCGACCCAGTCCTTCGGGCTGTGGGATTCAAGGGAGTAGCTCGGTTTTGGACAGTAAATTCAGCTCTTCTTGTAAAAGGAGAGCCCAAATGTTTGCATCACAGGGCTGTGCAGAGTCAGGAGAAACGGCAGGCTCCCTGGAGAAGCACACTTCAAGCTAAATTATTCCTGACCTAACTAGTGTGGTTTCAGGATGGATAGAGCCGGTTCTCAGCATCCACGGAGCACCTGATGAGAGTCAGCTCGGTGCCTGCCTCCATTTTGTAACGGAGGAAGCCCAGCCACGGGCTGGTGAGAGCATCCACCCAGCTGGGGAAGAGGGGTGGGCTCCCAGTCCCCTTGCTGGCTGGTGCTGCCCTTCGGGGCCCACGTGAGACACTTGCCTCTGGCTGAGGGAAGGTGGGGACGGAGCAGAGCGGGCAGGGGACTGGGCAAACAGCACCTTGCCCAACAGCAACACCGAGCATGTCTCTTTTTCTCTCCCCTCCCTCGCCTGACATGTACAGTTGTCTTTGTATGATTCACTTGGTCTTTCCCCTCCCAGCCGCCGTGCAGCGGCTGCAGCCCCGCTTCCCGTCGCCCCAGCACAGCTGCTCTGCCTGCGAACGGCTCCTTTCTCACGCTTCCCCGCACAGGCCAACGGGGCTCTCCTCCGCCCCGGCCTCCCGCCAGCCACCCCGCTCCTACCTGCCCTCCCATCCCTGTCCCCG
>WUAM01000191.1:1089269-1100327 GCA_024336885.1 Actenoides hombroni
CAGCCATCCCCCGCCTGCCCGGCCTGTGTGTGAAGCTCTTTTCCAACCCTAAACCACCCCATGAGAACTGCCACCATCGGCGGGATTCGCACCTAAACCGCGGCGCTGGCGAGCGAAGCGGGTTTTCTGCGGGGCAGCAGGTCGAAGGGCGGCAGCTGCCACCCGATCCCCGCCGCGCTGCCCCGTGGTGACCTCCACCCCGAGCCCCCGCGAGCTGCCGCCGCCACCCCGAGCGAAACCAGACTCCCAGCTCCGGGCAGCTCCGCGGAGAGGCCAAGGGGATGAGCGGCAGGCTCTGCGCAAAGGTCTGCCCAGCCCGGCAAGCCCTTCCCCACCTCGGGCTCTGATCTGGGAGGATTAAATCTTGAGGTGCGAGCCAGGGAGCCAGCTCTCCAAAGTCTGAGTGCTCCCAGCTCCTCTTCAGACCGACTGGGGTGGGCACTGCGGGAGGAGCCGGTATCTCAAGGAGCTGGAGGGTCCTGGAGCTGGCCTGGCACCGTTCGGCAGGGGCACCGCTGCCTCCTCCAGCAAGGCTGGCAGCTCTCCTGTACTGGGGCAGGCTGTGCTGGGGCAGGGGTGCTGGAGCAGGGGTGGGATGGGAGGGGGTGCCGACGGCTTCCCCATCTGCTGCCTTCAGCAGAGATAAAACGCTGCCCTGGCCTTCGGGCAAGGGGCTGATACCAGCCGAATTCAGCTTCCTGTGAGTCAAAAGCCGCTTCCTGCCGGCAGAGCCCTGCTGATAATGGCTGCACTTCACTCTCTGCCCAGCAAGCAGACCCTCTGCCCTCGCCTCTCCTCTCCCTGCCCACATGAAAGCATTCGTCTCCGCATCTCCCAACCACGGCACCTCCTGCCACCCCCATCCAGAGTCTCTCAGCACATTAAACTCTAATTTCCTGCTGCTGTCTGGACGGGCCACTGCCACCCGCAGCCCCAGCACACCCACCCGAACGGGAGGTTTGGGGGCAGCCCAAGGTCACCTCCCCTGCACACAGCGGTGTTGGCTCTGCTGGCCGCTGTCCCCCCGCAGGGTCGGGATCCAGGTTCCCCAGTCCCATGCTGGAGCAGCGGCCCCACGGCGTGACCGCAGGCTCCTCACACCCAGCAGCCCTATCTCTGTGGCAATCGGCCGTCCCTTGCCCTCACCGTAAGCCCGTGGCGGTTTACTCGGGCCTGTGTTTTATCTGAGCATTCTGCTGGGCTTTTCCCTCTACCGTGCTTGACTAATTTCCTACGAGTTGTGTTTTCTTCCAAAGAGATATTTGGTCTTTTGGAAAGTATCATCAGCTGCATCACAGAAAGGACGCGCACAGGGAAAAGCAGCTGGACAGAAACTGGACATCCAGCAAGGGATGAAATCCTGCCGTGCCATCAGAGACATCCCCACCAGCTGCCCCAGAGATGACACCTCGAGTCCATCTCTGCGGGCATCTCACCGCCTCCCTGGCTGCCTCCCGCGCCCGGCGCCGCGGGTACCACCGGCACCTGAAGCGGCGAGCGCGGAGCACAGCCCAGCCCAGCCCACCTCTGCAGCTACTCCTTCGGCACTGGCTTCAGCACCGAAACAGACGCTTCATTCCAATATGGACTCTTACAACTTTTGATCAAGAAACTGTTCTTGGTACTTCTCATCTCTGGGAAGTCAGCCCTTGATTGGCTTCTATATTTAGACTTCTCCAGGGCTTTAGGAAGTTCACTCCTCATGGTATTTAGGTGTAGGATGAAAGCAGCTTTTGCGGGGGATATGTTAAACCACAGCAGGCTCCCTCTGCTAATGCTGCGAGGAGAAAGAGATAGATTCCTCGAACTTCCCTCTTCCTCTTGTCCCCCATGCCACAGGCACAGTGCATGCCTCAGAAACAGGCACAGGGGAAATGCTGGGCTGAGAACAATATCAGCTGTACGGCTCATAATAAAAAGAACCTATCACAAGAATAAGGGAAATGCTCTCACATCACTTACAGATTTTGCTCTTTTTTTTCCTCCTGGAAATACGTAGCCAAGAAATTTTTCTGATCGTTTCTGGTTGAAAAATGGGGGGAAAGCAGTTGCTAAAATGTTGATGATGTATCTCCACGCTAAGCTTTTATACATCATTCTGCACAAGCCACCAACCAAACCCAAAGCCCCATCCTGCCCCTACAGCCAGAGTGCTGACCTTGCTGCAGCAGCCCCAGCCCCAGCGCTGCGGATCGGCTGAGTGTCACTCCAGCTCAGGATGGTTCCTTTCTCGGGGGGAAACCGAGGCACAAAGGATAGGCCATTTTCACAAAGCCACACGTTGATTCTGGCCAGGAGCCGGTGGCCTGGGGTGCCCGAGGCCCCGCCGGCCTGGGCTGGGTACGTTCACATTCTTTCTCTACCCAGAACTGTACACAATACATTTTTTTTATTATTTTTGCAAAGTAAATACTCCCTTGCGAGGAGGAGCCGGGCACATTATTTTTAGAGGGCAAACACAGCTGAGGTGTGTGTCTTTCAGCAGGGACAGGCACCTCTGAGGAGCGAGCTGCTCCTTCAGCAGCCGCAGCTGAGCCGTCGAGATGTGTCTGGGCCTCTGCTCTGACCTTGGCTTATTCTTCGCCCAGCTCCCAGGCCCAGGAATGAAAACACGTTGGCCTGGGAGGGGCGAGCCTGGAAATGTCAGCCCTGCCTTCGGCTGCGGAGAGGGCCCAGGTGGGCTGCGGGTGCCTTGCCGGCCGGTGCAGATCAGAGATGGGTGGGTGCAGGGTGTGGTGGATGGCTGCTCCCCCGGGAACGGGGCTGCCAGCCACGCCGGGCTTGCCGGAGGAGGGAGGAGAAGCCCAGCAAGCAGAGAGCTTTGCTGGGATGCTGCTCAGAGGCTCGCTGGGATGCTGCTCAGAGGCTCGCTGGGATGATGCTCAGAGGCTCGCTCGGCTGCGGCTCTGCCCAGGAGGCAGAGGACATTTTGCACCGTGTGGGAGAGCGGAGCTGCCTCCCTGCCAGCACTGGCCAGGGAAGCCAGAGGAGCAGCTGGATCCGGCACACAGACAAACCCCACCAAAGGTGACCCCGTGCCCACCGCCCGGGAGCGAGCAGGGAGCTGGTGCTGTGCTGCCTGCGGGACAGGGCAGTGGCAAAATAGCAGGTGCTGTGGAGCAGCCGTCGGAGCACCGGTTCTCCTGGATCTGGCGAGGAAGGTGCTGCGACCTCATGAGCAGAGCACTGACTGAGCTGCCTGGGCAATGGCTCCCCTGGGGCCGTGGTCTCCCCACCCATCAGCTGGGGACCCGGCACTGCTCGGCTCTGCAGCGCCGGGACCGGGCAGGAGAAGTGTTGCGTTGTGAGTAGCTAACAGGGGAGGTATCATGGGCATTATTATTTGGGGATTACTGTAATGTTGCAGTATTTCTTATTATTTTGAAGTAGGCAGGGTTAAAATGTGAGTTTGGGGTGGTTTTTTTAATAATCTACAAAGACAGGTAGCAATTTGTTAATGTCATTTGGATCTTGGTTTAGGTTGGGGGGGGGGGGGGCATGCTACTGGGATGGGAAAAAGGGGGGAAATGGTAAACTGGATTTATAATTAAAAGAGAGTTTATGTTCCACAGCAGCCTGAAAGAAGTCTAACACTAGAGATATAAGAAATACTGGAAATCTATAACCATAACACAAACTTAGAACATGTTTAGAGATGGCTCTTCCTTGAAGTAACTTATCACCCTGCGCAATCCCCGCAGCACCAAGGCACTAATCTAATA
Organism: Actenoides hombroni; assembly: GCA_024336885.1. NCBI lineage: Eukaryota > Metazoa > Chordata > Aves > Coraciiformes > Alcedinidae > Actenoides > Actenoides hombroni. The sequence continues at coordinate 1,092,992 of WUAM01000191.1, forward strand.
AAGATCACCACCAAAGCAAAATCTTTCAAGTGGGAGGGGGCCAAGGCACTGTAAGAAGTGATGAGGTCACCTGTCACAGCAAGGTGACCCCTCTCTTCCTGGGAGTAGACCCAGCAGTGTTAGGGCAGCTGGGCGGCATCATCGTACCTACAGCGAGGACACAGTAATGTCAAAATGAAACTAAGTAGGAGGAGGCACGGAGCAGCAGCGGCGGTTCCACTCGTCAGTGGCAGGCGAAATTATGTAAAATAAGTTATAAATGATGCTACGGTGAATCAAGGTCAGGCCGGGCTGAGAGGCTGAGCCCTGGGTGCACGGCAGCCTGGTGTCAGCTCCCTGCTCCCTGGCAGTTCAGAGTATGTGGGCCACAGTCAGAGACTCCCAGAGGAACAGCAAGAGGTGCCTCCAGGAGAATGCTGACAGCTTGGCAGCTGCTCCAGGGCGGCTAGAACACCTGCACGCCCTCCCCTCCCAAACCCCAGCCTCCTCGCCAGGTAAGGGCACCGCAGGGCTCGAGCTGTGCTGCAATGGCTTCCACACTGCCCGTCCCCAACGCCTGGAAATGCCCATCTCCCGCTTTACACCCAAGCACCAGCACGTCGCTTGCTGCTGCTCCCCGGGAGCAAGAATGCTGCACCTGAGCCGCGGATGGTGCCGAACCCTGATAGTCCTGCTGGACTCCACCAGCCCCTTTCCCAACATGGGAACCCAGCAAAACCCACAACAGCTACGCTCGGTGAGAGCAGGATATCCTCTTTATTCTGGGCTGCACATGCAGCTCTGCAAGGGTGGGGGGTCCTACACAGGGAGTTGGGGGGGCTGGGACACAGCAGAGAGACATTAGTGGAAATCTGTGAGGTCTCTCCCTGCACTCAGGTAAATCCTCCCTGTATCTTGGATTGTTTCCATCAGAACCTCACAAGTGGACCCCAACTTGTCCAAAAACCCAAGCTCTGACTTGTGAATAACTCCCGGGAAGGATTCCCTCCTAACCTGGGATGACCAAGTGGATTATTTTGAGCTCCTGACTGAGGCTACATGTGGAGGGAGCAGGAGACAAGCATGTTCTTTAGCGCTCTGTCCTGGTAATCCATCCACGGAGACCCCTCTTCCAGGCCTGACACGGGCCAGCAGCATCCCATCACATCTGGTCTAACCGCCACATCACTGAAGGTTGGGCACGTGGGTCACACCTCTGGGTCCCCCCGGTTTTCTCTCAGTCTCTGTCTCCAAACAGGGATGCTGCTGGGAGCAGAAGAAAGGGAGGGCAAACCAAACGGGGCAGGAAAGGCAGACAATTAATACAACCTGCCCTCTGCGTGAGGAATAAATTGGCAGCTGACAGGTTATAATCTGTGCAAGCAGGATCTTCACAGGAGAGGTGAAGGCTCCATTGGGGGCCAATTGGATGGTTAATTAGGAGGACAAAGCAGAGGATTCGTGAAAATGTTTATGAAACAGTGTTTGGCAAGGGAGCCTCTGAGAACCGCTCACCAGAGAGGAGTTGTTTTTGGTTAGGAGGAGGAAACACGAGGGTGAAACAGCAGAACCGAGCACCGAGGGAGAAAACAGCAATGCAAATGTCCGTGAGGATGGGGGATTCCCAAGTGCGGTGCCGAGGAGTTCGGGGAAGGACCCTATGACATGTAATTTTTCTAGAAATACATGGGCCGTGTCCTCCCTCTTCCTCCTCCCTCGCTGGTCCCCACCCCTGTGACCAAAAAAAGCCGGGGCATCAGAGCAGCCTCCGAGGCAGCTGGCAGGCAGCCCCGCAGCCAGCCAATCCCGCTCCCTCCGCCGTGCAGAGAAGGGCACGAGGAAAGCAATTAAACCGAAGCTTTGATTAGGACTCACAGATGACTGCTTGTGTTAGAAATGCCTGAGCTTCTATAAGCGTCTTGGTGGTGGCTGGAGCCGGGCTGATCCCCCGTCCCCTCCTCGGCGCGTTGCCGCTGCAGCGGGAGCGTGACTGATGCTCCTTGTCCCACACACGGCTCCGAGAGCTCAGAGGTAGGAACCAGTTGCTAAGAGACAGGACTGTACTTTCCAGCCCACATCCAGACCTTTGTCACCAGCTCAAGGGCTTTCTGCTGGATCCCAACGCCTGGCGCAGGTGAGCGGCAGCAGCCGGGGCCTCCTCCCAGCCCGGCAGAGACGCCTGGGCCCTGCTCAGGGAGCCGCGGGACCTGCAACCACACCACTGATGGGAATGACAAACCCAAGTGTCCCCAGAGGACCCGCTCTCCTGGGCTGGCTGCTTGTCCCAGTGCTGTGAGACTGCAAACTGGAACACCCTGCCGGGAACTGGGCACCAGTGAGGATGGTGCTTGTGGAACTGAAACCCAGAAGGTTTTGGATGTCTTGGCAGCGTGGGGGAGCAGATGACTCAGAGTTTGCTTTGAGATCCCTCCTTCAAATGCAAGTCAAGCTGGGAGTCCCAAACTTTATCCTCCTTTTTTTTGGGGGGGGGGGGGGCGGTACCTGATGAGTCTGAATTCATTCTTCAGCCCACTGACTGTCATAGCACAGACCCATCACTGTATCTGGCAAGCAAAAGCCTGAACTCTAAGCCACAGAGACCCAGTTATCCCATCTTCACCAGGATATCCCCCCACTTCCTCCTGGCGAGGAACAGACCCACCTGCACCAGAAGCATCACCCCTGCCTGCGTATCGGGAGGGAAACGCATCCTCCTGGGCTGCCGAGCTGAAGCAGAGCGAGGACAGAGAGGAACCACTCACCCAGCATCCCAGTTTCCTGCCTGTCCTTCCATAAGAGGCCCCGCACCACGCGGGTGAGACACAGCCAGCCTCCGCTGAGCTACCAGTGACCGCTGCCTTAACCCCAGACACGCAGGAAAGAAACCGTTACACCAAACTTCTGCTCTGTCTGCCCCGTGCACACACACACACACACTCTGCAGCTTTTTCTCCTCAAATAAACTGCTACTCTTTGGCACCAGCCATGAAAAGTGGAAGTCAAGCTGCATTCCAACAAAGACGGCGATTTTGGCCGACGGGCACCTGCCCTCGCTACCATCAGCTAATTAAAGCAGACACCTAAACTCAGGGGTGGTGGCTTTGGCCCATCTCAGTGCAAATCTCTGTAGAGGTGGGCACAGATAATACAAGATCAGGGGAAGGTCATTGCTAATTTGCTCTAAAGAAAGTGATGCGAACACGTGCTCCTCTGTCATGGCAACGTGGATGAGGTTTTGTGAGGCCAGAGCACCCGGGCAGGCCAGACGGGTGGACACCCCAAGATCTTCCTCCTTGCTGCTGTGGTTTCCCTGCCGTCTGTTGGTCTGCAGCGTAAATTCACAGAGTGCTTGTGTCAGTCACAGCAAAAACAAAACTGAAGAAATTATATTAGCAGGAGATGATTGCTGAGAATGGTTCAAAGAGATTCTTGAGAAAGGTCTCACTGAAAGGAGCATGGCCACCTCACTGGGGCTCTGCTGCTGCCCCAAGTCAGCGACCAGAGTCCCTTGTCTGTGCTGCTGGTGGTCCCAGCCAGCCCCTCTGAGACACAGCCCATGAGCAGGGGTGAGAGCAGCCCCCCCATTGCTCCTGCAGATGGTCCTCTCAGCTCCTTGTTAATTCAGGACCCCAAAGAGGGAGCTTGGACCCCTCTTACTTTGCAAAGGTGAGACGTGACCTGGAGAGCAGGAAAAACGGCACCTCCTCAGACCTGTGTTTCTCTCCTCTGCATTTTAGCTTCATCTAGCAAGGCCTTACAAACCTCTGCTTTGTTTGTTTGCGTTTTTACCTTCTTCAGAGCAATACCCACCAAGAACCACAGACCTCAAAGCAATCGTGGAGTGAGGGAGGTAACTTTTGAATTAAAGTTATCCCAAAAAGTGCTGTTCCTGTCGGATCAGCAACACCATCAGTGTTTCTGGAATCAGGTGGGATGTACAGTGGAGATGGTAGAGAGATTATTCTTCTAGAACCTGTGCTGCCAGACACCTATCATGAGACTGGCACCAGGAGGAACGGCCAGGTGAGGGACCTTTGCTGATGCCATTCCAGGTCTCACAAGCACCAGTGACCAAAGCCAGTCCCGGAGGCCCAGGCTGTCTGGGGATGGGGTATCTCCCACTGGAGCTGCACCACGTGTGCTGCACCGCAACGCTAACGGCCGCGCCGGGGCTGCCTCGTAATCAGGCTTGTAGTCCTGGCAGGAAAAAAGGAAGGACTGAATAAGATGCTGGTTTCTCCCCTTATCCCTAGAAGCAGCTTCAGCAGGCTGTCCTGGAGGGGTGGGAGTGGGCAGGAGCTGGAAATGGGCTCTGCTGCCAGATCTCCTGTTCCCAGCTCAGTGAGGAACTTCATTCCGCCAGTCCGTGTAACCGCAGATTGTCAGAGCTCTTTAAAGTCACCTTGCAAAGGTACTGGAGGCTTTTGCTGCTGCCCAGTGAGCCCAGGCCAGCTCTTGGGCCCAGAGGACTGGCTACCACTGCTATGACTCTTACCACAAGCCGCTTCAGAAGTAAAAACTGTGGCTGATACTGTGCAAACATGGATCTGAATCTGGAAGGGATGTTGATGGAGATTTTCTCCAGACCGGCTTGGCTAGGACCATGCACCCAGGCCAGCATCGTGCCAGTCTCCTAAATACACGTGTAAATGTAAACCTGCCAGGGGTCCAGCTCCTTGGAGACGCCTGCACTGCCCCGTGTGCTGGGGGAGGCAGCAGGTGAAGGTTCTGTGTGCTCCAAGTAAGGCTTGTGCAATAGAAGTAATAGACAATTTCTCAGATAATACCCTGAGGCGGATTTGCCTTGTCTGAGGCTCTTCTGAATGGTCTCAATTTTTTTTTTTTTTTTTTTTTTTTATCACTTGAAGTCCACAGAAAGTCTAAGTGGTTATTCACAGAGTGAAAACCTTCTGTTGACTAATGTTCTTAGAGGTTATAGATGTGCAGCTTTTTGGGGCACTGAATATGGGCATTGAAGGGTACTTGTACCGGGAAAAATGTAGCCTCTATTAACTGTTGGAGCAGCATCTTTCTGCCATGCCTGGCTCCTCAGCCCCAGTGTTCCGCCTCTGTGCTGTGCGGTCCCGAGGCCCGGCCCCGGGGCTCGCGCAGCACAACGCTCCCTGTCTCTGGAGCTGAAACGTATTTAGGGATAGGCTGCATTGTGAGGTTCATCCGGTGTCCTGTGTGAGGTTTTTCCTGCTGTCAGTGAAAGGCCTCCATCCATTTTGCTCTCTGGTCTCATTCATTCTCTTTACAGCACTCCCCCCACTACAGCACCTTTCCTGGGGTGAATTTCACCAGGCACGACTCTGAAATAATTCCAAGTCTCTGGTTCCAGGGGAGCCAGCAGAGGTGAACTGTACACGTACCACGACAGCAACCCACCCGCACAAACAGCCTCAGCCCTTGAGCAACGCCTGCAAGAACCCCAGAGCCTCGTGTCAGCTCTGCAGAGACAGGGAGAGAGCAGGAAAGCAAAACCCAATGTGGGCATCACTGCAGAGCCCACCCGGTCCCTGAGCCTCCGCACAGTCCCCAAAGGGCTGGTCTGACACCGGGCTGCCCCTGCCTCATCCCACAGTTCTCCAGCCTGCTCCACAGGCTGCCAGGACGAATCTGTCCCGCGAGGCTGGCCACCGCTCCGGAGTTGTGACAAGCTCCCAGCACGCATGGTGAAGTACGGCATCGATTCAGAGAGCGCGTAACCGCTCCCGCAGCTCCCGCCCGAACCGAAGTCTGAGGCTCACCCGCCCCTGCACGCCCCACCACTACAGTCCAGCCCATCTGCATCGCCAGTTGTCACCAAAGCCTCGTCACCAAAAGCACTGTCCCCTTTCTTGGCACCGCATCTGCATCTCACTCTGCATCTGTAGGAGAATGACTGTCTAAATGATGCTAAATGCTTAGGACAAGAGGGACACGAGATTATAATAAATCGCATCTTAGCACCTTGTCACGGACAAATTCTCCCACAGTTCTTAGCAAATCTGGGGAGAAGGGAGAGCGCGGCACATCCAGTACAGGGGTTTGGCCCAGTCTGCAGATAACGAGGTGTTTCACACCTCGGCGCGCGTTTGCCACGTGAAAGAAGGGCAGATCTGGGCACTTCGGGCTGTATCCATTGTTCGTGCTGCAGCAGTGCACGGACGGACACCCTCCTTCTCCTCAGTCCAGCCTAAATGCCTTTTTTTCCAGCTCCCTGACCTAAAGGATGCAGCATCCAGCCCATACGTGAACAGGGCTGTCAGACAACAATGTCCTACACTGCTAAACCTCACGTGTTTATCTGAGCAGGGTTTTGGTTTTTTTTTTAATTGTATGTGTTAAATGTCCAGCATCTTTGGGATGTTCATCTGGGAAAAAGAAATCTGAACAGCCTCTGTGCCAGACATCCGTCCGCACTGCTGTTCCTATTCCCAGTGCATTCTTTGAGAAGACCACCATCTGCTCTGACCACCACCTAAGGCAGATGCCCCCTTCTCAGTGCACAGTCCCAGCTCTCAAGCCACCCAAATCTGATTAGGCCTGTTCTGATGAGAGGCCTGGAGGAGGGCAAGGGAAAGTTACTCAGGAGAGAAAATAATAACCACATGTTAATTACGTTTTTGCTACAGATGCGCAGAAAATACACAAACCAGCTCGGGATGTGTAAGCCAAAAGAAACAGCTCTACCCCGTTGCTGCTGGGGGGTTATTATTTTGGGGGGTTGGGATGAATTTGCTTTTTTTTTTCCCCAGAGGAGGAGCGGCCCTAGTCCTCCTCCCTTTCCTCCTAAGAGGAAAGATCTTATCCCCACTGCTGCCCTCTACACGCTCTTTACCACCTCTCTTACAGCCTTCACTCGGTACCTGGGGTTTCCTGTAGCGACCTGCAGACAGAGCCGAGCAGCGCAGCCCCCTCTCCCCGCCTCCCCCTCCGCTGCCCCCGGCCTCTCGGGGTTTTGCCTGTCCTGCCTCCGCAGCCCCGGGACAGTCCCGAGCACGGTGCTTCTCCAGCAGATGTGCTCTGAGGACAAGTGAACGGGACCGGTCGGATCAGGTTGCTGAGGAGCACAGACAGGAGAAAGCAACCGAAACGCCGCTCCAGAAGTATTTGGGAAAAGCAGCTGAACGGGCACTAAACCAGAATAGACGCTCTGCTGTCGAGCAAAAGGCTTGTCTCGGATTCATTAATTATTTGACTGCATGCACGAGAGAAATGAAATACACCCACAAACCCAGCCCAAACCACTGAGGATGGGGAGAGCACTGAATGATGAGGAGCTGAAGAAAATCCCTGTCAAGTTATCTCTAAATTTGAGAAACACTTCAGGCAAAATCAAAAGGCAGCAACTGCATCCGACTGAAACGGTCCA
>WUAM01000191.1:1101913-1113449 GCA_024336885.1 Actenoides hombroni
GCGGAGGCGGGCACCTGCCGAGCCGCCGCAGAGCCGGGGAGGAGCCGCGGAGAACGGGCAGCAGGGAGGGGGGGTGGGTGCGTGGGTGTGTGTGTGTGTGGGGGTGTTCGGCCCCCGCCGGAACGGGGCCTGAAACGAAACGGGACTGGGAAAACGGGATCGCCCCCGCAGCGCCCTCGACCGGGGCTACCCGTAGAGGTTTGTCCCGGTTGCAGCGGGAGAAGCCGCAACCACGGTCCCCGAGTCCAACCCCCCGGGGCAACCGCGATCCTCCGGGAGACAAAGGCCGGACCCCCGGGACCCGGTGCCTCGCTCCGCTCCTTCCTCCCCGCAGCCGCCCCAAGCGCCGGGCTGCAGGCGGGAGAACATCCTCCGGTGATGCCGGCGGGGGGGCTGTTGTCCCGCGGCGTCACCGAGCCCTGCCGCTGCTGGGGGAGGGGTCTCGGGCCACGGTCCCGCTCCTCCGTCTCCAGGGGATCCCGGTCAGAGCCGGTCCAGGGGACGAGAAGGGGCCGCTCGTCCCAGCCGGCAGCTGTGGCCAGTTGGACACGTATGCCGTGTTCGTGGTAATGCCATGTGTGGGCTCCTGGTCTGTCCGTGGGTGCAACGCGTGTGCTCCCTGCCCGTCGGTGGCATGTATGTGCACCATGCCCACCCAACAGTGACACGCGTGTGATCCTGGTCTGTCCATCAGTGCCACACACGGTCCCAGTCAGTCCATCGGTCCCACATGCACACTCCCTGCCCAACGGTGCCATGCAGCAGTCCATTGGTGTTACATATGTGCTCCATGCCAACCCGACAGGGCCACATGTGTGCTCCTGGTCTGTCCGTCAGTGTCACACACGGTTCCAGTCTGTCCATCAGACCCACACGTGTGCTTCCTACCCATCAGTGCCACGTATGTGCTCCATGCCTACCCAGCAGTGCCATGGGTGTGCTCCCAGTCTGTCTGTAGGTGCCACATGTGTGCTCCCTGTCCATCAGTGACACGTATGTGCTCTGTGCCAACCTGGCAGTGCCACGTGTGTGCTCCTGCTCTGTCAATCACTGTCACACAGGTGGCTGCAGTTTGCCCATCAGTCCCACACGTGTGCTCCCTGCCCATCAGTGCCACGGGTGTGCTCCCCACCTCTCCATCAATGCCACACGTGTGGTCCCAGTCTGTCCTCTGGTGCCACATGTATGCTCCCTGGCCATTGGTGCCACGTATGCGCTCCATGCCCACCCAACAGTGCCATGTGTGTGCTCGTGATCTGCCCACTGGTGCCATGCATGTGGTCCCAATCTGTCCATCGGTGCCAAACGTGTGCTCCTGGTCTGCCCATGGGTGCCACGTGTGCTCCCTGCCTGTCCATCAATGCCACACACGTGCTGCTGGTGCGGCCATCAGGGCCATCAGTGCCAGTGCTCCATGCCTGTCCTTCGCTGCCATGTGTGTGCTCCATGGCCACCTGGCAGTGCCACGTGTCTGCTCCATGCCAGCTGGGGCTGTGGCATGGTATGTCTCGAAGGCTGCCTGCGTTGTCATCGGCGGCCAGGCCGGTGTGAGGACATGGGAGCAGGAGCCAGGAGCTTGTGGAAACCTGGAAGAGGAATTTGATGTGTCAGGGAGTTGACCCAGATGGGTGCTGGAGGTGCAGGGTGTGGTGGTGGCTGAGCCAGCCAGGGCACAGGTGGCCATGGTGAGGTGATGGGGGAAGGTGAGGGCACTTCACTGCCTGAAGGGCCGTGTTCCTCGCTGCCCCTCACCCTGTGCCAGCCATGCTGTGCCCATCCCACAGATCCCCAATGTGGGAGTTGGATGCTGCAGGAGCTGAGCCATGGGGTAGGGTGAAAACAGGGGATGTCTGTGACACTGGGGCATTGGCACTAATTATTGAAATATACCTTGTGAATCATGCAGACCCTCTCTGCTCCGACAGATCTCTGGACACCTCCCAAAAATTTCCCAAACTGGGCCCAATGTGAGACTGTTGGAGAGGGACTTGTGGGGCACCCAAGGTCTTCCCCCTTTTGGGTTTTCTACCCAAGGGCACATCCTACAGGATGGCTGAGGAACTTGTTAGTGCACTGCAGTCACTTTGCTGACCACCACAATAAGCCGGGCAACCATCCCAGCCTCAGCTGGCCACGGAAGCTCAGCTTTCTCAGGGGGCTGCTGCGCGGAGCTGTTGGGGGGGTGGAACTGTCAGGAAAGAGAAGGATGATCTGCACAGTTGGGGCTCACTGGACAGCTTTCTCACAAAGTCTTTGCAGATGAAGTCATGCTCGGCTCTCAGCCTGCTACAGCCCCTGGGCATCCCACCTGCACAACACGAAGAGGCGGCCAGCCAAACTCAGTGTCCAGAACAGGCTGGCACTGGGGTGGCCATAGGGGTGAGTGGGATTTCCCGTGAGAACTCTATGAACAGGCTTTGGAGGATGTGTGGTGGCAGTTGGCTGTCCAGGAGCACCAGGGAAGCACTCGACGCTGGAGTCCAGATGCTTTGCAGGAGATGTTGAGTGAGGAAGAGAGTAAAAAGACACATGGCTTTGGCCGAGGAGTTGCTCTACACAGGGGTGGTGCTGCCTTCATCCCCATGGTCAGACTTACTGGCTGAAGTGATCACTGTTTAAAGTGAGTTCCCCACCTTTGCAACTCAACAACTCAAGAGCCACGTGGAAAGGGGATGTCCCCTTGCACCACCATAGCCATGGTCAGAAATCTTCTCCTACCTCAACCAACCCATGTGAAGTTGAGGTAGGAGATTGCATGTCCACTGAACCTGAACATTTTCACATGCACAGCACCAGTTTGAGTTTTATCACCCCCAAATCATGGTGACCACCCAACGTTGACTCCATCAGTGCAAAGCAGAGTGCTAAGCATTCTATTTTCAGAATGATTAATGGACACCCCTCCTTGGAATGAGCAACACTTCACAGAGTAAGGCACCAGCTGAAGAGGCAGAGTCTGACCCAGAAAAGGGGAAGGAACTGGCAAGAGAGGGGCTCAGGGAGGAGTGAGGGGCTATATGTTGTGGTTGGTTGGTCACAGACTCCTTGAGCCTGCTCGCAGGCAGCAGTTTGTTTGGGTGGACACATACCCAAAAAGGGGTAAGCCAGTTGCTCCAGCCATGGTAGGCATGACTGGTGGAAGGGAAGGACTCCAGTGGTCTTCTCCCCAGCAGTGACTGTCCTCTGTAGAAGCCTCTTGGAAACTGCAGTATTTCCAGTGAGTGACCTTAGTCTGGTGCACAGAGCTCAGTGGGCTTGATGGCTTTGCTTCCTGGTCCTCTAGATGTGGTGATCTGCATCCTGTCAGCCCTGCCTTTGGCTAGGAACCAGCTGTTTCTCTCACCTGGCTTCCACCTGGTTTGCTTTGTTATTAGTTGCAGTCAAGTATCTTGTCTGCTCTTTGACATGAGCAGCTGAATCTGTCAACGCTTTCTGTTAAGAAGGTTTGGGGGTCCACCTAGCACTCAATCCAGGGGGTCACTCTGGAGGCTGTGGACAGGATCTTCCCCAGTTGGGGAAGGCAAGGCCAGCCAGCCAAGAGCTGTTACCCTTCGAGTGAGGATTTGGGGAACATCATTCACACACAGGCTGAGCATTCAGATCAATATTTTAGGTCCCAATCCAGCACGGATTCGACAAGCGCTTGACTTTCACTGCAATGAGCAACCTCCTGACATGCCAGATTATGATGCATGATATTGAGGCCACCCTTGTCCTTAAAGACGGCGGGGGGAGGAAGGTGGAACTGAAAAGTTCCTCCTCAAACCTGTTTTAGATGCAGTTTATCAGGTGGAGCCAAGGGCAGCCCAGTGCCCGGTAAGAAGCTGTGTATGGCAGCCCAGCAGCAAGTGCCCCACAGATCCCAGCTGGAGAAGGTGCCATGCCAGCGGGGGCCCTCCAGTGTCCCCAGCTACACTGGGTTTGTTGGTCAGCAGCTGGATTTGCACTTGAGTAGGACCCAAACTGGAACCATTTCCCAAATACCCTGAGTACTGCCAGGTGGGATACGAGAGCAGCAGGATGGGAACGGGGGGGGCCAAGCGCAGCAGTGGGCATAGCCTGGTGCCAAGCAGTGCAAAGTGAGCTCAGGAGGCAACAACCATCACTGGCAGCTGGCAGCTTCCCTGGGAAAGGACAGAGAGATGTCAAGGCACTTCTGGGATCACCACAGAGGAGGGTTTGGCTTTAGTAACTTCAGTCATTCAAAGCCAGGCAGCCAGCATTACCTGAGTGTCTCAACTGCCTCTGCAGTCAACGTGTGATGATGGGCACCTTCAGCAACCTCATGCCCATGATTTAAATGCAGACCGTGGAGTGATGGAGCTCACTGAAGCTGCCTTACTTTTTCCATCAAGCCCAAAGGGAGCCTGAAGGTCTCACACAGTCTGCGTCTGAGGCGTTCACCCACCGAGGCTGGATGGGTGAGCTGTGATCCCCCAAAGGGACAGATGAGATCCACCCACAGGAGACCTGTGATCCATCAGTGGGATGCAGTCAAGAGAAAGGGGAAGGGTGCCAAATTGTCTTGCGTGAGTCATTTCAAGAGAGGTATGGAGAAGTATAAAGACCCCGGTGAAGCTCCAGCTGCTCTCGGCCATGTTGGGAGAATTTAGCCTGAAACCAGAGCAAAGAGAGTTTTCTGGGCTGTTCAGGAGAGAGGAGAGTGTCTCACAGAGGTGACTCAACTCACTGATCTCAGCAAAACAAATGCAGAGAGAAGACACATTAGTGAACTGTCAAGAAAGAGACACCAGGGAGGGACACGGACAGAACCCCAGCTCCACCTTGGCGCAGGAACGAGGAGAAATAGACGGCTGAAACGAGGAGAGGTTGACCAAGCACCACAGCCACCAGTCTCTACCCGAGCGATCTCAGAGGAGAACTGGGGACAGAACCTGGCTGCGGGGAGACGGAGCCTGCTCAGGTTAGGAGTGACAGGGTGCAGTGTGGCTGCTCTCGCAGCAGGGCGCTGGGGCTCCCTGAGGTCCCTTCGGGGTCTCTGTCCCCAAAGTGAGAAATCAGTTTTAATTCTCCTGTAGTTTTTGATAACTCTGAACCTAAACAATGAGATTTTTCCAAGTAGAATTTATTCCTGACTTTAATCAAAACCTAATTTAGATCCAGGTCAGATAATAAGTCAAAGCAGCTAAGGGTAGTCAGCAAAGAGCGTGGAGGCTCCTTCTGAAGCCTATTGGATTTCTGTCCATGTCACAGCACCAAGACAGTGCTTGATGTGGCCTTTGCTCAGGAGAGGCCTGGGAATGACATTGGTGCAGGAGCTGGAGGTACAAATCCAACAGGGATTTGTGGAAATAATAGACATTTCTCCCACCTTCTTACTCCGTTACCAGCGTGGCGTCAGAGAGCTGGGAATCAATCCACGTGGACGCAGAATGGATGTGCTTGGGGGAAGAACCACAGAAGGAGTGCAGGATCCCGAGCGGTGCTGAGGACTGAAATACCCACCAGCTGCCAGGGCTGTGTGGGAGCCTGGGCCAGGAACAGCCAGGGAGCTGCAGATCAGGACTGAGCTACATTTCCAGAGCTGCGTGGGGAGGGCTGATGGCACCTGCCCACATCCTCTGTGACTGCACATGATGCCACATCTCCTGCAGTTTCAAGATCAGCAAATTCACCCTGCTCTGCTGGGTTTGGTTTTTTTTTTTTCATTTTTTATTCAGGAGAAAGAAGAAAAAACCCAAGCGGGAGAGCCCAGATTTCCCGGCTGGGCTGTGCTAGCGCGGTACAAGCTGTCACCAGGCAAGCTGGAGGAGACGGGCTGCCCTCTGTGAGCTGGAGCTCTCATTGTCTCTGTGGCAGAGGACAAGAAGGGAACTAAAATGAACCAAAAATAGTCTTACAGTTTGGGAAGTGAAACTGTGTTCCTGTGACCTCTCACACTTGTGCTGGTGTGCAGGGCAGGGGGTTGTCTTGCTCCAGAGGAGGGTCCTCCTTTCCTCCAGGTGTAACCCATCCACCCAGGCCCATCTGCTGGGGCTGTCCTGCTCTGGCCCCATCAGCCTCCCATGAAATCCTTGCCATGGGTGCACTCCAGCAGCATCTGCAGCTGCAGACATCTGGATGGGGCTTTCCCATGAGCCCATTTATGCTGCTCTGTGGTCAGGGGATTGCTCTGGCCTCTGAGGAATCCCCATTTCCTCTGTGGGACCTCCGAACACATCTGGCATGGGACCAGGGTGGGCAGCTCCGATCCTTTCAGAAGGGAACTGCGAGGTGGGGGTCTGGCCTTTAGCTTAAAACCTTTAAATGCTGGTGGTTAAAGGCATTGCTGGCTGGTGGGGAAGGGAGGAGGTGGCAGAGACCTTGTGCCCGGGGAGCGCTCCCTGCTCATCAGGGCCCCCAGGAGAAGCTGGGTTTAAGTTTTCCGTATGCTGGTGGGCATGAGGGCCCTTGGGATGATATTTCTGGGTGGGATTTAATGGACTGAGGCTGAATCCTGGAAACCCAGGTAATTTTTGGAAATGCTGTCTGGTTTTCAGTCTGTCTCTACCCCACCTCTGAATACTTTAAACGTTTTGACAGGGCTGTTAACTTAGCTGTGGGTGCTCATCCGTCCCCTCCCTGCCTGGCGAGGTGCCCAGCGTGGTCTGTGGGTGCCAACCTCTGAGGGCATCCTGCTTACTGCCATCCCCAAACAGGATCCCCAGTGCTGTACATCTCCCAGGGCCCGTTACCACCAGACCTGGAGAACCTCACCCACAGCATCACCCCAGGAGACGCTGAGCACGAGCAGGGCTTGGTACCTGTGACGGGATGAGAGGCACCGGGGCCCTGGGCAGAGACAGGCCGCCGGTCTGCAGGAGGATGCTGCTTCCATTCAATGTCCCGTGTCAGACAGTGGCTGGGTGAGCACTGGGGCAATCTCTGCTGGGTTTATCTGGCAGGTGTGTAGCTGGTTTTTGGCCAGATTTCCTAGAATCTTCTCGAGGACATAAAGTCTGGTCCGGTCCCAGAATAAAGCAGATCCTGTGTTGTCCTGGGGCTGAATGGGTTAATTTTTGTGCTTCTCTCCCCAGCTCACTGCGGACTCTGGCTGGGACAGAACATCTGTCTGTTGCTATGGCTGCAGTACACTTGAAGGGGATGACTGGATAATTATTGCAAACATCCATCCTGCCTGATGTGCTCCCGGACCCTCCCTGCCCAGCACAGGACAGCGTCCGGCCCTTCCCAGCCCAACTTCAGGCGCGGGGATCCTACCCAGGGATGGCGCGTTGGCAACACCTTTTCATTTGCATAATTAATGAGGCCGAGGCTGCAGGGCTCCTGGGAAATCCGACGCAGAGCAGCAGCGATGAAATGGCACAGAGGGCTCCAGCCTTCCCGGAGGCTCGTTCAAGCTCTGCTCGCTGCTGACACCCGGCTTTGGAGCTACAGGGGAGGTGTTCTCCCATTTCCGTTCATTCACCACCCACTTCTACCCGAGCAGATTGCTCGGGGCCCGATCCTGCGGTACCTCCTGCCAGGCGCAGGCCCCAGCCCTGGCTGCTGGTGAGCAGGATCTGGCCGAGGAGGCGATGGGCGTCCGCATCCCCTGGTGCCAACCCCAGCGGCCCGGGAAGCTGGAAGGTTCTGGCTAGCAGCGTGGATCTGGTGCTTCCCCTGCCCGGGGTGGGCTGCCTGCAGCCATGGCTGCTGCTGGCAGTGCTCCTGGACTCCCTGCCCGCGCTGCCATCGCCTGCAGCTTGGTGACTTGCTGGATCAAGCTGTGCAGACTGCTCACCCCTGCAGCACCCGGGCACCGTCCTGTGCATGCAGCTGCGGTGCCAGCACCGTGACCAGACGGTTTGTCCCCCAGGGATGAGCACCACTGAGGAAGGGCGGGGGGTTGCTCTGCAGGGCAAGCCTCCTCGCTCGCTGGTCCCTGGTGCCAGCTGCTGCCTGGTGATCCACCCAGGGCCCCCAACCTCACCTTGTGACTGCGTGTGCTTTCCCAGCAGTGCCCATCTCTGTGGACGTGGCATGTCCTGACCCTCTACCTCCCAGCAACTCCTTCTTCGGGAGTCAGTCTGCCCCTTGGCCTGCCCCAAACACCCACATCCCCTTTATTCCTGGTGTTGCTTCTGTTCTTCTGCCTGCTGGCATTTAACCCTGCCCTGGATCTAACCCTGGGGGTGTTAGAAAATCCAGATCCAGACCTGTGTCCTGTGGAGTGTCCCTGTTTCAGCAAGTCCCACTTCTGAATTAATAGAGAAAGAAAATAATGCAGAAGTTCCCCCTCTGACCAGACACTGCTGTACTCTGCTGAACTATGAACTTCAATGCATCCATTGTACATTTTTTTCTGTTTATCACATGTGGTGGGGTAGGAAGTCCAAGTGGAGCTGGGACAACTATCAGCACAGACCTCTGCAGCCACTGGCCAACAAACAGCATCCATTGCAGCCATGACCCTCTGCCAGGGCCACGTTCACTCCACAGAAGTCAAGGTAGGCTGTGCGGGACAAGGCTGCCCGTTGCTTTTCTCCTTATCTATAGCACTGGCAATAAATAATAAGATTTTCCTGCAGGACTTTGCCTCTGCAGAGCACCCTGCCAGCACTAGTTGGTGCAGAACACTTCCAGAGGCTGAGAACCTCACTGGAGGCTGGTGGCAGGTATGGACCAGGTGGGGTGGTGGGACTCTCTATCAGGCAGTGCTGCCTCTTTAAAGGAGGAAGGAGGATGGCACGGAGAGAGATGTGGGCTGCTCCCAGGTCCTGTTTGATCCTTATCGTACCTACATTTTTGTGTATGATTCAATAAACTCCTTTGCTTGCACAACTTACTTGATTCTCATCGGCATGACTCAGGCACAAATGATCTGCTCACAGTAGCAAGAGTTGAGCCCCGTGGCTACCAAACCTTCAGGAGATCTGAATTCTGATGTCATCGGCCCGGAGGGCAGAGACAAGCGCTTCCCTCTCTGCAGCCCTTGCAGAGAGAATGGGGCACATGAGGGTGGCAGGGCGAGTCAGTGCCACAGTGGCTCTGCCAAGGGGGCTCCCAGGCGTGGCCAAGACTGGCATTTGCTTGCTAAACCTGTCAGAGGCTGTCAGAGTTTGGGGGGCTCCTGAAGCCTCTCTTGCCCCTGGAGCTCATCACATCCAGCCCCCGATGGAGCTCTGGGATCTGCTGTGCTGGGTCAGGTCCCAGCCTCGCGCAGCCAGGTCGGGCTGGGTGCTCTAGTGGGATGAGCATCTGCTCTGCAGAGCTGGCTGTTGGGAAACTGCAGGTGCTCAGCACTTCTGAAGGCCCAGCCATGGGGAAGCCCAGCTCTTTTTGGAGGTATCTCACCTCTAGGTGCAGGTGTTTGGAGGTGACTTGCCTAAAAACACGCAGGGCAATCTGTGAGCTGCAAGTCTTCAGGAGGATGGAGTCAGGAGGATTGCTGTGATGGATGGAAAGACAGTGACACTTTCTGCTCACGTGAGGGTCCTGTGCCCATGGTGTCCCAGAGTTGTGGGGAAGCTTCTCTGGCTCCAGGGTTGCAGGGGCTTTAGGGGACAAGCTGTCTGCAGCTTCTGCTCCTGTTTGTAATTCTGGGGGATGGGCAGCAGGATGTACACTGTCCCGTGGCAGGGCGCAGGGTGTAATCTCCTGACAGTGATCTCCCCAGCACCAGTCCAGAGGTGACCCCTGTGTCTCCAGCCCTCAGATGAAGAGGTCTTGGGGACAGCTTTGGTTTCTGTGCTCCCCAAGACTGCAGGCAGAGAGGAGGGCAAATGAGTCCCTGCAAAGCCACAGATGAAATGTGGAGCTGTGGCCGGCAGCCCGGGCAGTGGGGCAGTGCCTGAGGGGGGAGGAGGAGAGGGTGCAGCTCTCCCCAGGGTCGGGCCTGGAGCTGGAGCTGGGGCCTGGATGGGGATGGAGGTTTGCCATCTCCCCTACCTCCTGGGCTTGGCCCCGTTTCCAACATGTCTTGGCACCATATGGCGCTTGCTTTATTTGTTCTGCTGTGACTTGGGAAGGAGGGCAGTGTTTCATTGTCTGGCAGAGGAGGTGGGATGCAGGCACAGGAACATGCCCGTGTCCCGTGGGATCACCACCGGAGCCAGGCGCTCCGTGTCTCGCCCGAGCTGCAGGTCAGTGTCCTCATCCCCACACGGCCCTTTGCTCCATAGGGGCTTCCCCGGAGAATCGCTGCCAGAGATTTCACCCACCCACGATGCTCCAGAGCTGAACCAGCACCGCGTGTGCGGGAGCTTCCCGGTGCCGAGCACGACCAACCCGCAACGGGACACGCTGCCTGGTAGGAGGAAAACGTGGCAGTGCTGTTCCTGACTCATCAGAGCACAGGCAGCAATCCTGCGACAGCGATGCCGGGCTTGCCCAGCACCAAAAAGTGACAGCACGCTCCACCCACCCGGGCTTGCGGGGAGCAGGAGCCTTCTCCGCATGCCCGCTGTCTGGAGGAGCCGCTGTCCCACGCACATCTCCCTGCCCTGCTCCGCGGCATCCCAAATCTGAGCCTGCAGCCTCCCCCGCCGCCCCGCGCTCGCTCCGGCCCTGCCTTTGCCTTCCCTCGGCCGCTCAGGGCTCGGCTCCCCTCACCCTGCAGAGCTGGGGGGCTGGAGGACGCTTCAGAGGCTCAGGGGCCCAGCCCTGCCAAATTTGCATATTTTTTTTTTTACTGGCCTCTAAACAAGACGTTTCTCAGGGGAAGTGAATGCATCGCCTTCTGTCCCCGAGGGTGCTGCGTGCTGGGACAGCAGCAGCCGTTGCTGGAGGAGCGGTGGCGGTCCCGGCACCCACGGCGGGCTGGCCCCGCTCCGCACCACGCTGCTCTCCGCAGGAGAAGCTTTTTTTGTCTCGGCGGTTTCAAAATTCACAGGCTTTAACGCTGCTGACCGGGTACCAGGTCCCGTCCCTCTTCGCTCGCGGGAGGAGCCCCGGAGGCGGCCGGGCTGCGCAAACCCGCATATTTTTATTTTTTTCGCTAGAATTCCCAGCGTGTCCCTCCTCTCGTATATAATTCAGTCGCATGAAAAGAAGCCGCGCGAGGCGGGGAGAGGATGGGGAAACTTGCGAAGTCAGCCATGGAGAGGGAATCTGTGTCAGAAAGCATTACAAAGGGAGCTGGGGGATTGGCTCCAGTTGCTTCCAGTTGCTGTTTGTTTGTGCCAACCCCTTAGGAGATTGCCCAGCGCAACGCGCGGCTCTCTCTTTCCCTGCGTCCCTCTCTCTCCTTTTATTGCACTGCAGACTCCGGCTGGGACAGCCCATCGCTGTTGCTATGGCTGCGATATGCGGGGAGGCTTCGGCCGGATAATAATCGCCGGAGAGCATCTCCCCCCTTCCTGCCGTGCGGTTCCCGGCCCCTCCGACCGGCCCCGGGAACCGCTCCGAGCCCTGCACGGCGAAAGCCGCAGAGTGGATTTTATACCCATGAGATTAGACAGGGCTGTGCCCGCCGCTGCCAGCGCCCGCAGCAGCAGCAGCAGCAGCAGCAGGAGGAGGAGGAGGAGGAGGAGGAGGAGAGAGCAGGGCAGCTCCGGGCTGGGCGGCAGCCAGCGGCCCCGGGGAGGGCCGGGAG
>WUAM01000191.1:1160001-1184617 GCA_024336885.1 Actenoides hombroni
CGGCGGAAGGCCGGGAGGGAGGGAGGGAGGGAGGGCGGCGGGGGCGTGCGGCGCGGCCGGCCCTGCCCGGCGGCGGCAGCTGCACCGGGGGCTCTGCGGCCGGGCGGCGAGTGCGGCGTCTCCGCTTTGTGCCGGCGGGGCTGGGCGGGGACCGGCCGCTCGGTATGTCTCCCAGGAGAGCCCAGGAAGTCTTGCCGGGGGTGCGAGGGGTGGGTGCGTTGCCGCGGCGGTGATTCCTTTCGTCCGGGTTTCCACGTGAGGCCCTCGGCGTTAATTTTTCCTCACGAAAATGCACGAAGCGGTGTCGTCCTCTCGAGCAGCGGTGAAACCGGGTCTTGTTAGCAGCCGGCGGCTTCATCACGTTTCCTGTGCATCGTGTTGGGCTCGGCTGTTGTGTCGGGAAGGCTCAGAGGAAGCGGCGCCGCCGCCGCCGAGCGAAGGGGTTTAACACCAGCGAGGAAAAGGCTTGCGGTGCTTACACCGTCGGTTCTCTCTTCCAGAAAATGGCAGTTAATGTGTATTCTACTTCAGTGACCAGCGATAACTTGAGTCGACATGACATGCTCGCCTGGATCAATGAGTCTCTGCAGCTGACGCTGACGAAGATCGAACAGCTGTGCTCAGGTAAAGGGGCTCGGGGGGGCTCGGCCCGGGGTTGAGGTGCACCCCGGTTCTGTCGAGGTGCAGCTGCACCCCGTGATCCGTCTCTGCTGGCCCTCTGCGGCGTAATTCCTGCTGTGAGCAAACTCATGGTCAGCGTTGGAGCCTGGTTATGGTTAGAGTTGTATTGAAGTGGTTGTTAGTAACGTAAGCAGAGTGGAAAGGTGTGTCCTGAGTCACTGCAGCGTAGATGCAGTAAGATGGAACGGGGTTAATGTGAAGAAAAGGCTTTTAGGAGAGGGTGTTTTGCAATGAGGAATTCAGCGTCTGGTCTGGATGGATATGATAAGTCTTACAAGTGTAGTAACTACTGTAAATGTGTGATTTCTCACGAGGAGAACTAGAGGATGTGGGAGGTTGGGCAGGAGCAGCGGTGTGAGGGAGGTGTGCGGGTGGCTCCTGGGTTCACTGTCAGGACTTGCAGCTCCTTACGGGAAAGGAATGTGTTGGTCTGTGCCCCCCAGCCCCGACTCGAGCTGCCTCCAGCACGGCTCAGCCTGGGACAGAGCTTGAGGTGTAAAAGGGGAAGTGATTGTGGTACCGAAATGGAGTCCAGTGTCATCACTGGGAGGAGGGCGTGTGTGGGAGGAGGCTTGTGGAAACCAGTAAAAGACAATAGTCTATGGAGTAAGAGCTGGAAAAAAACCCAGGCTGAAAATGCAGCCTAGGTAAAAGATGGAGCTTTGGATAACTGTGACAGGCGGGTTGAAAGGCACCTGGTGAAAAGTGGAAGTGCAGCTTCTGCAGGGAGTTTGAGATAAGGTGTTGCTCACAGCACAAGAGGTGTGGAATAAAAGGAGGAATAAACTTGTTCGAGTTTTGGACTGTGAGTGCAGCCTGTGGCTGAGTCTGTGGGGGAAACGTTCACAAAGATTCTAGAGAAGCAGAGAACTTGCAGCAGACACCCGACAGGTATTTTTTGTCTAGTGAGAGGATGGAGGAGAACCGTAGGGGTGAGAGAACTCCAGAGCCCCAGCTCTAGGAGGTGGGGATGCGGTGCGCGTTGCGCGCTCTTGGGTCGGCGGGTCAGGAAACCTGCCACGTGCTGCCTCGGTTTCTACAGTGGGGAAGTTCTGCTTGGAACTGGTGTGAGCCCGGCAGGCTGCGGGAGAGGTGCGGGTGACCGGTGCTGGCTCCAGCTCACCCGGTTGTGGAGAAGGCTGAGGGCTGCTGGTGTGGTGCGTGCACGCTGCACGTACGGCAGCAGCTCCCGCTGGCTCTCCTCGTGTGAAAGCAGAACTTCCTGAGCTTGCTCTGCTACCTTTGGCAAGGGCAGCAGTGACAGCAGCAGTCCAAGGCTGTGTAAAAGCACAAAGACGACCTTTGGGTTATGCTGTGATCTCTCTCTCTCTTATTTTTTATTGTGCTTATCACGCGGACTGCCAGGAGTTAGCAAACCCCTGGCTTCTGGCCGGTCACCTGTGTTTGGGTTGGGCGTTGGAGTTCTTCAGTAGATGAACTGACAATGGGGATAGAACAGCAAGATTTTTGTCTTTTATTTGACACCCATGGGTGACCAGCAGTCTTCCAGTAGCAGGTGAGAGTGAGAGCCCCTAAAGGCCCACAGAATATCTGGACAGAACGCAAACAACCCAGGACCGTGCTGCCTGTGGCCGAGATGAGCAGACAAGTTTCGGGCAGCACCGTGACGCATTGTTACCCAGAGGTCTTTATACAGCTCGTAAGAGCTTGTGTAGCTGTGCAATGGTTCAGCTTGAGGCTCCTGTCACTGCCCCAGTATCAGTGAATTGTGCCCAGAACGTTGTGCTTGTGTTTTCCGCGGCAGGCGGTTGCACGCTGTCCCTGCAGGGCGAGGATACCGTTTAAAAGTCTTCATTTATTGGGTGCCTGTGTTCTGCAAAAGCTCGTTTGTTTGGAGGCGATTGCTCCGTGGCTGAGCCGGATCCCTGTGTTGTTTGAGTAGGGGCTGAACTGAAGGACGTGAAGGATTTAAAATAAAGGGAAAGAAACTCCTTATTTCAGTTCTTTGATTAAGGCTTGATGTAAATGTAATCCATCTTAATTTGGCCTCTTCCCTTGGAGGGCACCTCGAGCTGTGGGTGGGTTCTGTTCGTAGTCAGTCAGTGGATCGCTGTTTTAATAATGCTCAAACATAACTTTCAGAAGGATTCCACTTCAGTTTCGTTTCTGTTAGCGTTGCGAAGAGGTGGTTACGTGTTGGACACACGTGCTGCTCTCCACGAAGAAAGAAAAGTCCAATTACTCACTGGGTTTGTTTTCCCCTTGGAGTTACGGAGGCAGGATTGCCCTTGCTCATGAGAGTTCATGTCATGAGACCCAAGGTTTGGTTCTGCAGCTCAGTTAGGCTTACCGATGGCCACTCTGCACCAAAGCAGGAGGGTGGAGGTTCCTGTTGTCTTGCTTTTGTTGCCTGTAAGGGATTGTGCAGCTGAGGGAGGAGCCAGGTCCGTTTGCTGGGCTGATCTGGCTGAGAAGCACCTCCGCGGGCCCGCGAGCTGGGATTCATCCTGCCCTTTCTGGTGTGTTTCTCTCGGCAGGTGCCGCGTACTGTCAGTTCATGGACATGCTCTTCCCGGGCTCTGTAGCGCTCAAGAAAGTGAAGTTTCAAGCAAAATTGGAACACGAGTACATTCAAAACTTCAAGGTTCTACAAGCAGGTTTTAAGCGAATGGGTGTTGACAAAGTAAGCGGGGTTGTTCCTGGTTCTCTCTGCTCTTCACAGCAAATTAGATGGAATGTAGTTTCAGATTCAGAGCTGGGTAAATCTGGGAACAGAGTTTGCTTTTGGTTTGTAAATCTCAGTGTTTAGTTTTGGTTTGTATTGGGGCCCTCATTTGTTTCAGGGCTCTCTCTGCTGTAACAACTAAAGATAAATATTCATCATGAGATTCATTTTTCAGTTTAATTCTGTGCAATTTACATAGTGCAGACTAATACTGAAACCTCTGTGAATAAGGTTTACTTGGGCTTCCTCTTTGAACCCTCCTTGTACCTGGTATGTCCCCAGAACCTACTGGTAGGATTGGCCGAAGGATTTCACATTCCTCTTCACAAGCACATAGAATTGTTTGGTTGGCAGAGACCTTTAGGATCACCGAGTCCAACCGTTCCCCCAGCACTGCCAGGGCCCCACTGACCCATGTCCCTCAGCACCACATCTACACCAGGTGTTAAAAGACATCATTTTAAGCCAGTGAACATGAGATCTGCAAAGAAACCTTCCCAGATCAATGCGAGCTGTGCTCCTGGAGGGGTGATTTCTCCAGGTCATAGCGACTGATAGCACCTTTGGCATGGTGCAGAACAGTTCTGTGTTAAAGCTTTCTCCTGGCTTTAAGATGACGTCTTCTTCCCCAGGATGGGGCAGATTCAACACACACTTAGTCAGTCTGCTTGGTGGTGTCCAGAGCTGCCGGCCACGCTTTACAGTGCCAAATGGTCACCTTATGGTGATGGATTCTGGCCCCTGTCAAGTTGTGGGCTCTTGGCTCGTGGCTACAGACAAGACTTCACAATTAGCTGCCTTAGTAGTTTCAGTTATTCTCACTGTAACTGTAATTAACGGGGTTCAGGTCTTGCACAGCCCAGTGTGCTCCCAGTCTGTGGGACTGGTCGGCAGTTCAGATTCACGGAGCTGGCACCGGCTCAGCCAGCATCTAATTTACAAAGGTCTGTGCTGAAACTTGGCGTAGCAGAATCTTTGCTGCAGAATTACTTAGAAAGATTTGGACCCTCTTAGTGAAAGCATGGTTCGTTTTTAATTCCAGTTGTTAGCAAAAGCCCTGCTATTTGACGTACAGTTCTGTCCAAGGAGGAATTTCTCTAGACAAAGAATTACATTTGCATATCTTCTGAGTGCACTAATTTTAAAACGTGTCATAAGAAGAGAGAGGGAGGTTCTTTGCCCTTAATATGAGTTTGACTTTTTTTTTGTTGTTTTTGTTGTTTTCCGCCCCTCCAGATAATTCCTGTGGACAAACTAGTGAAAGGAAAATTTCAGGACAACTTTGAATTTGTTCAATGGTTCAAAAAATTTTTTGATGCAAACTATGATGGGAAGGAGTACGACCCCGTTGCTGCTCGACAAGGCCAGGAGACAGTAGCACCAAACCTTGTCGCTCCAGTTGTGAACAAACCCAAGAAATCTCTCAGTTCTAGCAGTGCAGGTAGAGAAAATAGTTAAAAGATTATCTAGATCATTAAAAACTCTGGGGAAAATCAGGCTGGGTTGCCACTTAAAAGCCGGGTATGGAGTTACAGTATTTTGCATCTCGTTTCAGAGATGCTGGGCTTCAAACACCCAGTGCTGACACACACCAGAGCAAACTGGACGTGTCACATGGAGTCCAGAAGAAGGAACTTACCTCCAAACTCTTCCATGCCTAAGCGTGTTGGGGTGGGGGATAGAAGCTCCAGAGGAGGAAGAAAGGTGCTGTAAGGGGAACTAACACTGATCTCGTCTTGCAGCCCCGCAGAGGCCCATTGTTACCCAGAGGACCGCAGCGACTCCCAAAGCTGGTACTGGGATGGTGAAAAAGACCGGGGGAGATGACGAGTCAGCGGGGCTGATCGAGCAGGTACGTCGAGCAGAGTGGCCCTGGCTGCCCAGCTGCACTTCAGAGCCCTGTCTGCACGTTCTGGGGGTGTGACTGGAGTGGGCAGTGGAGGAAAATGATCTGAGTCTTGTAAGCTCGTTAAAAAAATCTCTTATTTTGAAGCCTTTGTCATAATGGTCTCGCTCTCCTGACAGGAGTGAAACCTCTCCTGCTGGCCACGCGTGCCCAGACATTCAAGCCCAGACTGTGCCCATATCAGACATAGCATTGTTCTAAGTATCCCCACAGCTGTGTGGCAGCTCTCGCAGCATTCCAACGGAGCTATGAGCAGCTGCTGCTCCCCGGAAACACTGCGAGTGATACAACTAGAGCTGCCACCAGCACACGAGTTGTCTTGGAGGAATGTGTCAGCAGAGGGAACCGCAGGCAGTTCGCTCTTTACCTGTTCCCTGCAGTGAGCCAGCAGCACTTGCAGAGGGAAACGGGTGTGTTGGACGAGGTGTTTGTTGTGGCAGTAATATTATCAGTTTGAGAAACAGACCTTTTCCTCCTCTTGTGCTCCACTTCCCCCCCATCTTGGGTACTTCTGAAGCACTTTGCCTATTAACACCCTTCTGAGAACTTTGGGGAGCCTGCCTTTTGGATAGGTTCTACTGAATTGTCTCTCTGGTGGATAAAGTAATATTGATGCCCTTTGGCAGATCAATGTATTGAAACTTACTGTTGAAGATCTTGAGAAGGAGAGAGACTTCTACTTTGGCAAATTGAGGAACATCGAGTTGATCTGCCAGGAGAATGAAGGGGAGAATGACCCAGTGTTGCAGAGGATTGTGGAAATTCTTTATGCCACAGATGTAAGTAATCTGGTATAAATTGTATTGCCTGGTTCCTCCCTCCCCTTGTAATTGAAAGCTGGTGTCCTTTCCAGGGCTCTTTATCCTTGTTATGTTGTTTGGGTTTTTTTTTTCCCCTCTAGGTTTATGGCCTACCTTTTTCCTGTAATAAAGGAACAGATAACATAAGTATAGTCAGGCAGCAAACAAGGTTAGCCTTTCATGAGGAGTGTGCAGCAGTTAGATCAAAGATGAGGGAAAATAACTCTTCTGTTAATATATGTTGATCCTGTAAGTGCTGGCTTAAGGATACCTATCCTAAGCAAAGGGAGGGCGGAAATAAAAAGCATACAGAGTAGCCAGGAACTGGTTTGACATCAGGTTTTCATTAAAGCCCTTGTTTTATTCCCCTTCAGGAAGGCTTTGTGATACCTGACGAAGGAGCACCGCAGGAGGAGCAAGAAGAGTATTAACAGACCACATACTGTACCAGCAGAGCAGCAACATCAGAATTCTTTGCCCCAGATCATGTGCTTAACTGTAAAATACTCCACTTTATTCTTAGAGGACTCACTGGTTTCTTCTCACAAGCAAAAAAAAAAAAAAAAAGTACCTCTTCTTAAAGTGCACTTTGCGGAAGTTTCACTTTTTACAGTGGGTTTGAGTTAGGAGCTCTTTCTCACCTCGTAGCAGAGCAGTATTCACATCTAGATGGTATATTTAGGGAGCAAGAGGCTGAATATTTGGACCTTGTTGCAGAATGGTTTGCTGGTAAAACACTGGTTTGTGGGGAGACTCTTTTTGTATCTAAGGTGGTGTGTAGTAGAGAAATTAAAGACTCTGACTCACAGAAAGATTGAGTTAATGTGAAATTGCAGCACAGAAATTATAATAAAATGCCTTAAGAGTATTTAAAATATGCTTCCATATGCCAAATTGAAGTAATGTGACAGGAGATTTTATGTGCTTCATACTGGGGTAGACGTTTGTTTAACTCCATTCACTGCTGTCTGAGAGGCCTTGCCTGGTGATCTCACTCTGTCAGCAAGTGCTCAAAAGGGGCTATTAAAACAAAACTCCATTCCTATGTAAAGCTGCTTACTAAGTGATTAGTTCTCGATGAAATAGGCCTTAACGTTGCCTGTCACAAGATTAGAGGGAGTATGAACAGCTGAGACACATAAATCACCTTGAAGAGTGCTAAAGCCTTTTCCTACGGCATCGTGGCTAACGACTTTGCCAAAATGTACTGTGTTTTCTGTGAGAAAAACAACAAAAAAACCCAACAAAAGCAAAGGGCATCCTGTCTGACTGCCTACAATGTTCTTCAGAAGTAACTTTCCTTCCTGGCTTCTTGTTTCTATTTGTCCTGTTTCTTTTTATTTCTGTTGATACGCTTCTTGGTCTCTCCCTTGTTCTGTTCTTTCCCACCCCAAGGACCGTGATAAATGGGGTGGCTGTAACAGTGCAGTACTTGTGCTGGGCAGCTATCGCGGGGTGGGAGCGAATCGAGCACGTGAGGAGGATGATTCTTCTGTCTCTCTTCTTGTTTGTGTTGGTTTTTGGGTTTTTTCCCCACCTCCCCCCACTCTTTCAAACCAGGGCATATCTAATAATAACACTTGCCAGTTCAGTAGTCTTCTGGGGTAAAAACTAAAAGATGCTGGCTAACAGAGCTAATGTTATTGCAGAAAATACAGTACCGAGACTAACTTAAATATTAATATTTAAATACTTTCCTTAACTGTCCTTTTTTGCTATCATGCCCCTCATTACTGTTGTGTTTGGCAAGATCCTGCAAGACTTCTGATCCCCCTCCACTACTGAGATTGATCAGTCCTGTTGTGCTTGTATTCATTTGTTTCTGGTGGTAGCTTGTCCTAAAATGTGTGTAGGAGAGCATTTTATGGTAATTGTTGT
The DNA here is from genome assembly GCA_024336885.1 of Actenoides hombroni. Taxonomy (NCBI): domain Eukaryota; kingdom Metazoa; phylum Chordata; class Aves; order Coraciiformes; family Alcedinidae; genus Actenoides; species Actenoides hombroni. The sequence goes on from WUAM01000191.1 coordinate 1,167,953, forward strand.
GTAGTGCATGAATCTTTGTGAAATTCCGAGAAAAACCCAAATTCAGTGAATGCCAAAAATGCAAGTATCTAGCCATTGTTTAAAATTGCAGTGGTGCTATTTCTCTGTGGCCTTTTAGACTTTTGTTGCCCTAAAACTCCATTTTACTGAGAAACCATATTTGACTTGGATTTTTCTTGACAGGGTTTTTCTATTTTAAGCAGTTTCTAAATAAAGTTCTGTATTTCAAGAGTGTGATGTCTGCTGGAGTCTCTCGTGCTTTCAGATACGATTAGGCAAAGCTGAAGTTTGTGATAGTGTTCATGATGAAGCTTGCAGGACCTGGAATATCAGCTTTCACTCTCCAGTCCTAGTTAGAGTTGTTGCTAACTCAAGTAGCAGTAAAGTCAAAACTTTCCTTGGAGTGTGCTGGGGGTAAAGGTTGCTTGCTTGCTTTTTTTTCTTCTATCTTTTTTTTTTTTTCCACCCCCCCTCCCACAAGGGGATGAAATGTGAGTGTATTATAGTTGGTGTGAGAATGGGGCTGCGTGTCAGGAACGGCGTCACGTGGCTCTAAGTGCTTTAAAATGGCTGAACCACTGGTTATTACTTATAAATGAGATGTTAATTGCAGCTGTCACCAGCCTCTATGAGCAGATTGACTGTAAATTGGTTGATTTGTTTAATTTGAGGTCTGTTTCATATGAGCTTAAACGTTACTTGAGTCACAGATGTGTGCACAGACCAGCATCTTCAGAGACCTGCTTCTGTGCTGTACCTAACCTTGAGAAGGGGAGTGTCTCCTGGCTCTGGAGACCCCCCTCCCTGCCCCGAGGTGCTCTGTGGATCCCTGACTGGAAGGGACTGGTGTTGCTGGCACTGCCTGCTGGTGCTGCAGAACTGGCGTGGGACCTCGGAAGCTCAGACGTAGATGCACATAAAATCTTCACCGTTACTTACTTGCTTTGAGGTTGGAAGCATATTTATTTATTTTCCCCCCCCACTCTAAACATTCCATTATGGCAGCGACTCAAAGCAGAAGGTGGCAATAGTAGGTGGCTGGGTTTGAGGAGGGGTGTGTGGGTGCCTGCTCTTTGCAGCTCGGGTGCGCGCTGGGACCTGGTTGCTTTGAGTGTCTTCCTCCCAGGGTTTCACGTGCGGAGCTGTGAGGCACCCAGCGGGTCAGGGGGGTTGTGGTAGGTCGATTTTGAGTTGTTAATGGGGCGAGCAAATGCCCTCTTGCGCTAAGAGAGCGACGAGTCAGGAGTGCTGCTGGTGGGCCCTGTGAGACCGGTGGGTGTGCGGATGTGTGCGATCAAACTCAGCTGGAACCACGGCCTTGTAAGTCAAATGCTGCTATGATTTCCAGTTGCTTACATCACTTCTTTGCTACCAAGATGAGTTAGAAATAGAATGGGGACAAACTCATGTAGTCAGCTTGTGACTACGTTATAGATACCTTGGCATAATCTGTTTGGTTTTGGGTTTGTTTTTTTGTTTCCGATGTCCTTTTCTGGGAAGAAAATAACAACCAGAATCCCAACTCAAACCCATAGATTTAATGTAGCTCCTCTGTTACCCTGGTACAGTGTATGCTGTTAAATAGTGAATGTCACCTGCCGGGACAATGCCGATGGCATCGACCTTTCTTAGTGTCTTAGTTCTATCAGATATTTGACAATGAAGAGATTGGAAGGAGCAAAAGCTCACATCTCCTTTCTGTACCAACTTGTCTTACTCGCAGGTGGACTTGTGGATTTTTTGGTAACTTTTATTGTTCAATTTTTAAAAAAATTCCTGGTTTGCAATGACAATTCTTACTGTAACTGGTAAAAGCCTTCAAATAAAGGCCAAAAACTTGCTTGCTGTCGTATCATATCACTATTTAATGTGGCTGCTTGAGCACTCGGTCCTCCTGTAGTGCATCGAGTCGGATGCCCACCCACAGGAACACGCGTGCCCTTCAGGAGTTGAGTTTTTCTTTCTTGGAACATCCTTCCAAGGATAAGACTGGGGTTGGATTCTCACAGCAGAAAGGCAGACCTGCAAGTCGGTGTGCAGACCTGCAAGTCGGTGTGCAAACCCGACAAGGACTGGACCAGAGATTCCAAAAAAGGCTGCTGGTGCGTAGAGCGTGCCTCACCATTTCTGTACTAGTGTGAGAACTGGAGGGGACAATCGTATGGGCTCTTGCCAACAGCCCTGCAGAGAAATAGGAACGTGTCAGGGCACCTGCACTTTGTTAGCAGGACACTGAAGAATCTACTGCTCTTTTCATGCAGAGGAAGCAAGGAGAGACGAGGTCACCGCAGCTCCGCTTCTGCTGAACTGGAATCTAGAACGCAGGGAGGAAAGCTGCAAACCGTGGCTTTGCAGAAGGAAGATCTGAATAAACTCTGCTGGTGAGTAAGAGCTCCTGGGGTGAGCTTTAGTGTCTGCGACTGTCGGCTCCTCGCAGGAACTGCCTTGTCGTGGTTAACAGGCTGAGAATCTGAGGAAGGGAGAGTCGAACTCAAGTGTGACTGGAGAACATGACGGGTACGGCAGTACAGATTAGAAGGGTACAGATTAGAGAAGGCTGCAGTTAAAGGAGCAAGATAAATTCATAGGAAAAAAATCATGCCGTGAAATGGTGCAGATAAAACTGGAAAGGAATCTGATGGGGGAGAATGCTTTCAAGGAAAGGAAGGAAAAGTGCAATTTTCTCCAGCTAAAGAGGATTAACTGATGCACAAACAGTGGGCAGGGAAGGTGTGGCTGGGTAGCAGTGCTGCAGAAAAGGAGCTGGGTTTGATACAGGGCAAGTCCATCCAAAGAAATGGAACAGAAATGGGGTTTCTTATGTGAGTAATACCTGTTAAAGTGGAAGCAAAGGGTGTTTTGAGGCTGTGGATACTTGGTGTCATTGAGACAGGCAATTGTATATCTTCCAAGAATGTTAAAACAATAGATAAATATTGAAATTATATGACAAGGAGCATACAGTATTAAAATAGTACATGAAAGATGTACTGTGCAGTTATATTTCATATATATATATAAAATACCTTTGACTAGCCTGTCAGAACTGTAGGAAACATGAACTGATTTAAGTCTGAGAGATGTTTTGCAGATGTTTTCCTTTTGAATAGAATTTTGTAAAATGGTTGTCTGTCAGTCTTCTCATGGTGCTCTGACTGATTTTGTCCCCAGGGGATGCACAAGGATGAATGGACATTCAGGAGGCACTGAGTCCCGGGGGACAGCACGGGTATAAATCTCCACATATTCAAAGCTCTGCACGTTGGTGTTTAGGAAGTGATGAGCAGATGAGGTTAAAACGAGGGGACAGTGGAGGTGGGTCCATTTTCAGAACCTAAATCCAAACCTGTATTTAATCTTGGCCTTTCTGTCAGAGAAGGGCTTTCTGGGAGGATGAGGAGAACGGACCGCGAGGTTTGTGACAGCAGCTGTTGAGATGATGGTGAAGCTCCACAGCAGGCCCACGTAAAGGTAGGGAGGTGGAGCAGTCACCCCTGGGAGCTGTCTCCCTGTGACCAGAGCTTGCAGAGGGAGGTGGGAACAGATGAAACGTGTTGCTATGAGGGTGAGTAGCACCACAAGAAATGACAGCCATCTTACTCTGACACCGTGCTGAGAGGTGGAACGCAAAGAGCTCCTGGTGTCAGCTGCTTTCCTTCTTTTTCAGACAAAGTTGCTCTTTCTGAGCCTCCCTAGCAATCCCGCTCACAGCAGATCCTTATTAAACACTTGGATATGAAGAGCTTTAGAGCTCTCTGTTTCCTGGTACGTAATAAAGGAACTAGAGCTCTTCCTTCTTACCGCTGTGTTATTAAGGTTAGTTGGAGTCACGTGGGCTGGGAGGTTAAGCGCGCGGGCGATTAGCGTGCGTGGGGCTCAGCAGAGCCGTGGCTGCCCCGATAGCATTATCTGAGGGGGCTAATCTTCAACCAGCTCGGGGTGAGCCAAGCCCCAGGCATTGTCATGTGCCCACGGGGCTGCTTCCATTCATGTGAAATTTCAGGGTGGACCTGGACTGCTCTTTGTCTACCAAAACAGCACAAGGGAAAGGAGTGGCCATGGTGCAGGTGAATAGAAAGGCAAGAAAAGATCCAATCTGCATTCTTTAGCTCTGCCAAAACCTAATTTGGATGGGCTCGATCAAACAGCTGCAATAGGCCACTCATTGCTTTCAAGAGTCTGTGAAACTTTCGATCATTGCTTTGGGTGTTGTATGTTAATTTGGCTTCTGTAATGGATGAATAAATAGTTAAAAGTTCCCCAAAATATATTGAAATGTGTGGACACTAAGCCCTGCCAGCTGAATCTACAGGAGGGGGGAATGCTCTTGAGGCCCTTAGAGCTAGGGAGAAGTTTCCTTCTGTACTAGAAGTTCCTGCAGCGCTCTTTGATCATGAGGATGCATCCACAGTTGTCCCTACCTTTGAGACTTCTCTGAGCTGGAAAGATCCATGTTGACATAACCCTTCTGCAGGGGAAGGTTTGTCTTCAGAGTGAACTCTTTGGAGACTTTGCTAGTTGCAGAGGAGCCCCAGGAGCCCACCACGTGGCAGGGTGCCCAGGCAGCCAGCGAGGTCAGCTCTGTCTGTGGGGGCTGATGCTCTGTCTGCCCAGATAATCTCCTGTGAGCTGCACCATGGCTGTGAGTTGAACCCCGGACAACTAAGGATGGGTTGGAATTTGTCATAAAGCGTTGTCAAAGCTGGGGTTCAACACTGGCATCATCCCAAGTTTCTCTGGGCCAGCGCTGGTCTCGCGGGGCTGTTGTGCTCATGCTAGCAGGAGATTTAACTGGGTTACCTCGGACGGCAAAGCTTTTCAAACAGAGGCCATCTCCCACAGCTATAGATAGTGCAGCAGAAATAGTAACCTTGTAAGAGTCTTCCAGTGTATTTGCTGTGCTGCAGCTCTCCCCCGGGTTCTGCAGGACCTAGTTACGAGATTCCACGTGCCATAAAAGCTCCCCGTGGTCCCTTCCTGAATCGGACTGGTTTTCAGCCTCGGAGGTTTTCAGGCAGAGGCCAAAGACTGTCTTTCAGAGAGACCTCCTGGTCCCCACGAGTGGAAGACACTATTTCTGATCACTTATCAGCAAACAACAAACTGGCTGGGAAACATCTTTTGAAATAGCTGATGGAAAAAGAAGAGAGTTTCCTCTCCTCCTAATTTATGATGTGCTCTTTATGGAAAATGTACCTTTGCTTCCTTCAGCCATTTGATATTTAAAGGCAGTAACTTCCATGGCGAGATTTCTAACAGTACATCAAGATAACAGCTGCAACCTGTGATTCCCTTTTGATCAATTCAGGAAAGTTTTGATTAGTGAGCGGTATTCACAACCCAATTTTAATACTTCAGAGTTACACAGTGCTTTTGTTCCGTGCGCAAAATTATTGCAGATACGTGTGCGAGCTGGAAAGCAGCATATAGAAATGGCCAATCTATAAATAGCTGCCTGTCATACCTGTCTGGGTGCATAATGGCTGCGAGCTGCATCGTTTAGGCTTCCAACAAATGCATTTGCTGCTTTGGAAACTGTATAAATGTGCTGCAGGGCTCTTTCTGGGCCCACGTTTGATACAACGCTATTACAGGGTGCCGTCCTTACGAGCTTTTTTTTCCTCAGTTATGAATTGTCTGCCTGAGTCGAGGTCTCAGTTGGCAGTGCCTGCTTTCCCAGGTTTGAATGAGTTCTGCATGGCAATGAAAGAAATGATAGATAATAGTAACAGTAAAGACATTGATGACATGGAGACTGGCTGTGATGCTCCGTGGCCCGGGTAATGGCACCGTCCTCCGTGATGAAAGCTGAGGGCCAAGGAGTAGCGGTTGCAAAAGTAATTTCCTGATTTATTTAAAAAAGAAATGGAGCCTTGTTTGTTACTGGTGTAGGGCAGTGTTTATTTTCATAGCTATCTGCTGTAATTGCTGCACTGTCAACACCACAGAACCTCAGATAATTAATTCTCCTCTCCCTCCGACGCTGCGCCAGCGAAATCCCCGCCTGTCCGCAGGAAGTGGATCTGGATTGCGTGCTGCCCACGCTCAGAAGCAAGGATACCACGGAGGAAAGCAAATCGTACCTGCTCCCCAAAGCGCCCCAGAAAGTAATCTGACTGTAAGGGATTCTTGAGGCTCAATCCTGCGTTAAGAGCTGCCTCGTTTTGTCTTCCACTTAAATGGCTCTCTTGTGCTGCCTTGAGAAATGTCTACAGCTCAAGCATTCGTTTTGTCATCGAAAAGCAAACAGGAGCATCCTCCCTGATGGAACTGGCTCAGTAAACCAGTCCCTCATTTAAGAACAATATCTGCTACGAAGTGAGAGATTCGGTGATAAATGACTCCTTTAAATGAGTTCTCTTCTGGATTTAATCAGGCTGATTTGGGGCTATTGTGTGTAAACCCATGCATTCAGTAGATTGTGCCTGTACCAGAGGCGAGGCAGGATATGAGGTATGGCAGCGATTCTCCTTCGTGGGGTTGCAAAGGTGAAATGGCTGGTTTAGGAAGACAGACAGTGATGTTGTGACAGGGCAGTGCAGAGGGGCAGGCGGTGACACCCTTCTGCCTGAGTGCTGAACACAACCTATTTCTTCTCTGCAACTCATGGAGATTAATCAAGGACTGCACCAGGAGATGTGGGTGTGAGCCCTGGCAGCTTGCTGCTGAGACTCCTGGTAGATATTTACAGGAGTTACTGCCTGTTCTGGGGCTGTGCACAGTGTCTTTTCCTGGGCAGTCAACGGAGCTTTGTCAGCTGCTTTGTGATTTTTGTATTTGAGGACATGACGAGCACATCTAGTACTGTACGTGCTTGAGAATTGCTGTCAGAATGGCTGTGGCTGCCTTTGGTTCAGTGTGTGAAGCCACGATGCCACCAGCCTGTCATTAGTCCCGTGTCACGGGATCTCTCTGCAGACCTGGCACCAAATTCTTTGCTATTGGTGACAACAAATGTGGCGGGTTCTTTTGCCTCGCTGGGCAGGACAGCTGTGACACGGCTGGGATTCCTGGGGGATGCTTCTCCAAACGCCTTCTTTAGAGCAGGACTTTGGATTGGGGGTCCCTGAGGGGGGGTTCCCAGCGCTCCCAGGCTCCGGTTGCATTCCTGGTCTGTAAAACGATGCTGACTGTCCCTGGGTTAACACGTGGAGATGATTCTGCTCAGTGCAGGGGGTGGGAACTTCTGCTTTCCCTTGGTGGGGACTGAGCTCCGCGCTGACCGCGCTGCGATGCCTGGGGTGGCAATGCAGTCACGGTGGCAAATTCCAGGTACTCGCCGAGTTGTTACTCGGGGATTAGTTCAGGTTCCTGCTCACTGCTTGTTCACATGTTGCAAGTAGCGAGGCCTTTTTACGTTTTATTCCATTTTTTACTTCTCACTACTAAACAGTGCGGAGACAAACATCACTTCAGCGTTTTGGGGATGTTTTTCAACCATGGGTAACTCTTTTCCAGGTCTTGCAGCAATGCATTTGTCTCCTGCCGGGAGACCTGACACCTCTTCAGCATCTCTGTACTGCACAGAGGAGCCCTCAGAGCCTTCCTTCCGAAGTCAGTGCAGCAGATTGCTGTGGCTGTGGGTCTCACACGGGCAGTGAATCTTGTGTATAAAATGGTTCTTGGATATTTTTATCGCTCATAAGCTACTGGCATAATGGAAATATCGATATCAGCGGATCAGTGGCACTCCTACTTCTCTCCTTGCTTGTACCCTCCTGTATCAAAATGGGAATCTCCCTTCGCTGCTCCTGCACCTTCCTGGTGAGCGAGAGCAGCTCCGCTGTGCCCAGCTCTGTGGAGAGCAGCGGTGCTGCCGGGACCCTTCCCTCGCCGTGCGCAGCCCTCGCGCTGCCCGGGTGGCTGCTGTGTCTGCTCGGCACCTTTTGCTGGCTGGGCTGGGGAGAGGGGAGTCCCTCGGGGGATGTCACTGCTCTTGGGGCAGTTAAGATGCTCTCGGTGACGCACACACCGTCCCCTCGTGATCCTGTGCCGCTGCTACGCACAGGAACGCTCCAGCTCCTCTCTTCTTCACCTTTCCAGGGTGTTTCTCTCTTCTCCACCCTCTGTGGTCAGGCCCCTCCACTCCCACCTCTTTTCTGCTTCCCTTCAGACTCACATTTGACCATCTGTGTTCCACTGGACTCTTTCTTTCCCGAAGAAGTGGAAACAGCAGATGGGGCTAAGCGCTCCCTGCTCCCATCTCCCCCCCGAGAGCCCGGCCTTGGCACTCCAACACGCTGAGGCTCAAACCACAGCGTCAGTAAGGGAAATCTTTCCTCTTTTGCAGGCACTCCTGGGGAACTGGTGTCACCAGATGAAGTTCATTCCTGAGCTGAAGCTTGTTGCCTCCAGCTCTGCATCTGATAAGAGCCCTGGTGCTCCCTCCGCTTCCAGTGGAACAACTGCAGGCAAACTCCGGTCAGACAGGGCTCTGCCTCCGCTCCCTGATTTACCCATTGCACAATGGCATTGGGCAATGCTGCCGGGAGCTTCACGTTCTCCTCCTTCCAAGAACATACTGGTACCAAACTTTGAGGTGCTGGGAGACGCGAGTTGGGGAAGGGCCTTACTTTAATTTTTGAATGACTTATGAATTTATTTAAAAAAATCCCTGTAAATAAATGAAGGTTTTGAAGGTTGTTTTAAGCGGTATGAGGACAGCTCCTGCAGAGGAGAAGGATTGGGTATGACAGGATCACTTTCTGTAGGAAATCTAGGAAGTGTTGTCCCTTGGAAGCATTTGGTTGGAAGGGGACCCAAAGGCATCCTCCATCCTGGCTTGGGAACCCGAGTGAAGTGGGTTGGCTCAGGGAAAACGCGTGGTCTTGTGCTTGGTGGAACTGGCAGTCGAGGTGCAGGGGGGGTTGACACAAGGCTGGAGCTGTGACTTGGGCAGTGGGTTGTGGCAGAGGTTCAGGCTGAGCTGCCACTGACCAGGGGCTCATGGTGAGTTTGGCAGTGCTGTTGCTGAGGAATCCTGCCCTGAGAGGGAGGGTGTTTGCAGGGAGATGGGGCAAGGCAGGGGAGGAAGCTGGAGATCACCTCCCTCAGCTTGCCAGCTCACCTTTCAGCCCAATTTCTCTGCCTTTTATTGCAAATATTACTCAACTTTCCCACCACTTGAATTCCCCCTTTTCCTTTTCTTCCCATCTCTTCTTTTTTTTTTTCTTTTCTTCTTCACACTCCTTGATTGTCTCTTTTCTTTATATGTGCCTCATTCCTCTTTCATTCCCATCTCTCACTTTTTCCCCCCCCTCTTGTAGCTCTGCATTCTCCCATCCCCCTTCCCTGCTTTCATAATGCATTTAGCCTGGCAGCCATCCACCATCTCCTGAAAGCTAATGGGGTACAGCAGAAAGCCCCACGGTTGCTTTGGAGCACGCTGGCAACTGTCCAGGCGTGTTTCTCTGTGTCTGCTCTGCTGTAGACTTGAGAGACGTCTGACAATTTTTAATTATTTTTTTGTATTTACTTTTTTTTTTACTCTCCAGCTGTATTGTTTGTGCTGCTTTCTTCAGGCTCGGGAAGCAGCATTTCCTCTCCATTTCACCTGTCTGGGCTCTGCTCTGCCCCTCAGCAGTGCAGGCTGAGCAACCCCTGCCTAGAAACCGTGGGTCTCTGCTGCGGCGATTTCCCCGGTCCAAACAGTTCTGTGGTAACACAAGATGTGGGTGTGAAATCACTGCTTCCGAGAGGCTGAAATCCCAGTTGCTGGCACCTGGACCCCTAAACTTCCTTGGTTTTGGTGCCGGTGGATGGGATAAAGTTGAGTCTTCTGCGGCCATCATCGTTTAGCCATCTGTGCATTTGCCTCTTCTCGCTAAAAAAGCCCTTCTGATGCCACCCGAAGAGCTGGCCCCGCACCGGGGACTTTCTCCTGAAGAAGGTAATTCCTCTGGGCTCCTGACAAACGAATGGGCTTTAAACCCTTGGCTTCTGGAGGTGCCCCTGGGTGTGCGGTGAGAGCTCTGGTGGTGGTGGGAGGATCTGCCACCGTCCGAAAAGAGGCTCCTTGGCACCGTGCTGGGTGAGTTTGGTGGTTTTTCCTCTCCCGGCTGCAGCGGGAGGGGGTTGCCAGCAGATGGTACTGTTGGGCTGCGGGTTGTGCTGCCAGCAGCCTGGGCTGTGGGTACCGTGTCGAGGGGAGGGTTTGTGTGCTGGGATTAACCCGGGGCATCCCTGCGGATTTGCTGTGTGTTTTGCTTTGTTATTTGCACATGAGCTTTGATTGTGAAGGAATTTCAGCCCGTGAGAGGCTTGCAAATTCTCGACTGCTCCCTGAATGCTCAGCGTTTGGCATTGGAGGGGTGCAATCGGGTGGTTAAATCCTTTCCTTGGGGTCCAGGGATGCTGTTAATCCATCCACCTGCATCCTTCCGGACCAGGCTTGAGCTGGGCTTTTTTTTAGCAACAGAGCTGCAGGGCCAGAACCGCTCCTCAGAACATCCCTTGTGTGCTTCGTGGCAGGAGGGGGCCAGTCCCAGAGAGGTTCATTTTAGAAATGCCTTTTCTGTTTGCAGAGCAGTTTCCTCTCGTGCAGGGAGATCTGATTCCCAGGTACCGCGGTACCTGACATAGGTATGAGCTTCTTGTTTGGACCCCTTTTTAAAACCAAAATTGGACCGTGGTTTCTAACCAGCCGGCCCCGTGCTTCCTTCACCTGCGCTCCCAGTGCTCACCTCCTGGTTTTTGCCAGTGTTCTATTTCTAGCAGAAACTGGGTTTCTGCCATTAGTGTACCAGATGCTGCTGATCTGGAAAGCGCCTGTTGAGTGTCCGAGCCTCCTGCTCAGGAGCACATCCAGGATTTGTAAACCAGCAAACCCAACCCTCCCCAGAGCAAACCGGGAGCCCCACAGAAATGCCCGTGGTCCAGGCTGGTTGTTCCTGCCCCGTGGCAGCAGCGGCTGCGGGATGCTGGCAGACCCCACGAGCACCATCGCTGACAGGCTGTGGTTTTTCTGTCGGGACTCTCTGAGTTTAGGTTGTAAATCACTGACTGTATTACTTGCCAGAGCCCAGTCCTGGCTGGCATGCTATCCAAGGGATTGCCTGAAGAGTGGTTGCACTTGATTTCTCCTTCCTAGGTGCCCCTGCTTGCAGGAAGAGCTCGAGCTGGATCCCTCTCCTGGGCTGCTCTTTCCACCCCTTGTTTCTCCGCTGCTTTTCCTGCATGGGTTGAGGTACCGTGCGTCTTTGTCTCCCCTTCTCCTTGCAATCTTTTACAGCTCCCAAACCCTACTGTAGCCCACTGCAAAAGGAGATTTTCTTTTCCTCTCTTATTCCTCAAGATGGAGTGAGGGGCTCTGCTCTGTGCTGACTTGCCCTGGTTTTCCTAATGGAGTTAGGAGCTTGCACAGCACTTGCATGGAGTGTTGGCTGTGTACGAAACGAAGGCCAGCAATGGCCCCTGCTCTTTAATAATCTTTTTTTTACCTGGATATGGATCTACTCAGTTGAGCTTTGCTGTTTGGATGGAGGCTTTTCTCCAAATCCATTCAGGTCAGGAATTTCTGTCAGTGACCACTACAGAGGTTTCATAAAACGTCTCTCCTGTGTTTGTTTCTTTACCTTGCCTTCTCTTTATCCAGTCTCCCCTCCTTAATATTCTCTGATTTTCTGTGACTTTCCCCCTTGTGCCCTCTTTCCTTACCCTGGAATTCCTCTCCCCTTTCAGGCAGATGCAGACCTGTCCTGCGTGGCGAAGCCGCAGCGTGTTCTGAATGACCTGCTGTCACTTCCCTGCATAGCTGTATATTTTCCGTGCTCATGGGCCACCAGTGATTGCTTTGGAGAAAGGCATCCTCTCTTTTGATGGTTCCTCAGAGACGAATTTATTGACCAGGCATCGTAAAAGCTGTTTGTTTGTTTTGTTGGGTTTTTTTTTTATCCATCCTGCAGCTGAAATCAGACGTGCTTATAATAGGTGTTAGTTCTGACATGTGCTGGTTTATTAGTAATATTGGGATTTGTGTCTTAATCAGCCAGTGGATGCTGGGCAGCACTAATGGCAGTACTGGTCTAGTAGTAGGGCAGAACTGTGGTAAATTTGGTAGGACTTTCTGCAAAGGCCGCTATATAAAGCCTCTATTCTGTCAGAGGTCTCTTGTAACCTTACAAATAATTAGGTAGGATTCATGCAATTAGAATTTTCCTGCCTCCTGGTTCCCTGTCTTTTTGGCCTCGTGATGTTTGTTGCATGTTAATGTGGTTTTACTGGGCTGTACTTGATGGATCGTGTTTCTCCGCAAACCGTCCCTGGCAGGAGCACGTTGACAGTCCATCGTGGTGTCGGTGATGCCTGTTACAGGACAGGCACCAGGTTTGGATGCTCTCCCCCTTCTCAGGCACAGCTCGTGTGAGCCCAGGCCACCCGGTCCCTCGGGGGTGCCAGGGCCTGTTTGTTGTGAGGCAGCGTGGAACGGTGCCCGATGCACGGGGCTCAGCAGGGAAAGGTCAGCTGATCTCCTGATGCAATCGGATCCGTGGCGACTCGCACACGGAATCACAGCTTATCCCATTTCCAGTGGCGTGGGCACACCTGGGACCTGGCCGTGCACCAGTAGCTGCTCCCTCTCTCAGGACTAGCACATCGCCAGCTCTTCTTCTGAATGCTTTGTTTGGGTCATGCAGGCACTCAAATGATACGTTGTCCAGCTCATCAAGCTACACTTAAGCTTCCTTCAGATGGTTGTTTTTTTTTTTTAACGTTCAGTTTTATTCTTATCAGTGCAAATGAGCACACGGAGATGGGCTTTAAGTCCTTAGCCTCTCCGGGGCTGGGACCATGGTGGATATTTGCAGAGGTATTACGGTTTTGGAGAAGTGCCTGCTAGAAGCTAGTTTGAGGAGTGATGGAGAAGTTATCCAAATAAAAGCAGTTTGCATATTAATAGTACTCCAGGAGTAAAAAAACAAGTGGAATTAAATAGACCGTGTTTCTAAGAAATATCTTGGCTTCTGGCAGACTGAGGCACGAGCTAAATCTACTCCCTTGCACATCATAACGTCAACAGCTTGATGTGGAACAAATCTTCTGCCACATCAGTGGAACAAATGGAGATTAAAACTCTGATCATGACTCAGTGCTCTGATTTCCATGTTGGTGCTCAGAGTCTCCTCCAGCTCCCAGGCAGCACTGCTGGCACCGAGGCGGGATTGTTGCACACACTGCAAATCCATCGTGCTCTTCAAGCGTCCTAAAGCAGTTGATTTTGGGGAAATCAGGGGGGGATTTAATCTTCTTGGTGTTCTATTGAATGTGGTTTGGACATAGAGCTGATCTGGTGGCTCTGTCCTGTTCTCAGTGGAGCTGTTACAGGTAGAGTCTAGTGGAAACTGCAGTAGCCATCCTGCCAGGTGGGTCTCAAACAAGGCATTCGACTGTTCTAAGTGCTTCTAGCAGTGAATGCTGTTTTGTTCTTGGTGCCCTTGGAGCCAAAGAATGGTATTAAATGCAGCAGGACAGAAGCAAGATAGTAGAAAACATCAGTAGAGGCTTTCATGCTGAAAGATGCCTCATGTCCAGTGGTCAGACATTTACTGAGAGCCAAGAGCAACTCATGAGAAGGAGGCAAAAGAAAGACAGTTTTTGTGCAAGCTACAAGTGGGGCTGATAGGAGACAAGCATGCTGGGTGGGCTCATATAGCTGATCCTCAACGATGCCTCAAGGGGCTAAAGAGACTTGTGTTTCCTGGTTTTGCTTTTGCAGAGACTTGGCATCTGCTTCACTTGTGATGGAACAGCCCAAAGGAGGAGGGACTGCTCAAGCAACAGGACATCAACAAGTGCGGCTCTGTGCTTTAGGTAAGAACTGGAGCAAAGCTGGGTTGATCCAAACTGTGCTCCATGTAAGCACAGCTGCTGCTTCTCTCCGAGTCCTGCTCCCAAGTGAGGGACTCTTTGAGAAATGAGGCAGCCTCACCTCCCAGTGTTGTTCCTTCTCTCCCTGCCTTGTCTTGGCCAGCAGCAGAGCTTTCTAATTCTGGCTGGTTTATATCTTGGTGAAGTTGCTGCAGAATCTGTCTTTACAAGGCATTCTCTTACACTTAATCCTGAAAGGAAATAACACCCCTCAGAAGGCACCGTCCCAGACTTCAAACATGTGGAATGTACTTCAGATAAAAGCAGGACTGTGATGGTCTGTGGGGTGTGATTTGAAGTGTAGGAGCTTTGGGCGTATGAAGATGCTTCTGACATTTGCAGACAACACAGCCAGGAGAAGGTGAAAATGTCAAGATGTGTGTCGATTCTCTCAGGACACAGAGAGCTTCTGCTAAAACTTAAGTTTTAGCAAAAACAAAATGAGCAAAACCGGCAGAAAGATCTGAGGAGCGAAGCAGCAGCTGCACAAAAGGTTGGAGGTGCTGGTCCTGCTCTGCAGCCTCCCCGCTGGTCAGAGAGGCAGGGGAGCAGGGATTTGTGACTCACTGTGTGCTGCCTGGTAGGTGATTTTACAGCTGAAGTGTGAGCAAAATCTCGGCACAGCTGTCCTCCTATCACCCCTTCTGGGGGTGGCTGCGTTGGTGCGTCGTCAAAAGGGCAGAAAGGAGGGATGCTGGGCAGAGCCTTGTAAAGGTGGGTAGAGTTGCCCAGACCGTGTCTCCGAATGCCAATGACTGACCTGTGTGACTGGGTGCTGGAGCATCTTCAGGAGGGAACTAAGCTAAAACCTTTCCCCACAGCAAGTGCAGGAAGAGGGTCCAGCAAATCTCTAAATGAGTCTGTGCTCAGCTGATCCAGGCGTCACTGAGTTTGGTCTGATATTTGCTGTGAACCACTGGATGCTACAAGTTGTTTGTGTTATTGCTGTCCACATCCCTGAAAGGATCAAAGTCCCTCTTGTTCTGTGTTTTTTGTTTGGTGGGGTTTTTTGGCAGTTAACTTTCTTGCGGTTTCTTAAAGTCACAGTGACAATTCCTGCAGAAAGTGCTTAGATGGCAGAGAAGATGTGAAGATTAAACTGACAAGAACCTCCATAAATTGTTGAGCTTGTCCTTAGTGAGAATCTTCATGAATTAATTTTATTTCATCTGTTCAGCAGATTGTGAATGGTTGGATTTCATCCCTGGTCCCTTCTGAGCTCTTGGGGGTCATTTGAAGAACACATCTCGCATCTTGTATAGAAAAAGTCTCAGGCTTATTACTTCAGCAGCCACTGCAATGTCAGAAGCTGCTGGGGAGACACGTAGGTACCAATGCCTGGGATACTCACCCCTCGGTATCGTCCAGCCTGTTGTGGGGTGGGACCTTGGTTCTGTGGCAGGACAGTCTTTTCGGAGCAGTTATTTACCTCTCAGTGTTTTATTAGCCGCTGTATATTCTGATTTGAAGGTGTGGGAGGACACCAGCTCTGCCAGGCAGGAGGCACCACAGCCCTGCCCCATCTCAGCTGGGTTTCCAGGTGCTGGGATGTGTCGGCCGCCCGTGAGAGCAGAGACCAGCCTTGAAACCGAGTATTTACAAACACGGACGATGGAAACCATCGAGAACTGGCTCAGCAGGTTGCTCAGAGCTGCCGAAGAGCGCAGAGGAACCGCCGCCTCTTTTCCCAGAGTGAAATCTGTTGGGGGCAGGTACAGGATTGCTGGAAAGAGCAGGGATGCGAGAGCAAGAAGAGGACTTGTGAGCTTTATTATTTTTAGCAATGGCCAAGATGTCTTCTCTCTGGCCTCGTGATCCTGCCTTTCGGTCCTTATGGCATTGCAGGTGTCGATGGTGCCCGTCTGCCACGGCTCCATCCCGGGGCACTGGCTCCGGAGCTGTAGGCTCCGAGGGATGAGACCCAGTGCAGCGGAAGAGACCTGGCCATACGGGTTTGTATGGGGCAGCAGCTGGCGTGAAGTGCAAATACACCATTTGCACAGGCTCGTGATCCTTCCTCCGAATGCTTGGTCCTTAAAACACCGACAGTTTACTTTTATTGCCCAAAACCCTGAGCAGCGACCTGGCAGCAGCTTCGGTCGGGGCGAGGGGAGCTCTGCCTGGCGTTCTGCCAGGGGCTGAGGTGGTGTGGTGACGCTGGCTGCCCGGGCACCCTCAGCACGACAGGCAGCTGGCAGGCTGCTGACCCTTCTGTGGCAGCCCCTGGATTGCCAAGGACACGTTCCTGTTCGCACACATTATTTGGTACTTATAATTAGTAGACCGTAGGGGGCAGTTAGGAAAGCTTAAACATGTGGCAGCTTCCACTCCATCATCACCGTAAGCACCAGGGAGGTCTGGCTCACACCTTTAGAAGGGTTAGTGAGCAGTGATGGGAAGCAGCTTCCCCAGCAAAGCCTGAGGAGCATCTTTTGGAGGGCAGGTGTCAAGCTGGGAGGCTGAGCCGCCTGCTTGGGTGTAGGGAAAGGGATGTCTGGAAGTGCTTTTAACAAGGAATTTATGTTGCTTTTTTCTAATCTAAGCCTGAGCTTTGCTGCACACACATTGAATACAAAGGTGAGCACCAGCAGTGGAACAATGCTTTGTACTGTGCAGTGTGTCCTGGCATTTTAGTAACTCATAATTATCCCTTTTCTAGAAAAATGTCATTGTCTGTGAAGTGACTAGAGCACAAGCGTGGTGAGGAGCGGGCTGAGGGCCTTGGGCTGGTTCAGCCTGGAGAGAAGGAGGCTGAGGGGAGACCTTCTGGCTCTGACAGCTCCTGACAGGAGGTTGGAG
>WUAM01000191.1:1209492-1224791 GCA_024336885.1 Actenoides hombroni
GTGGCTCCCGAGCAGCCCTGCTCCCCTCGCTGTCTGGGAGCAGCTCTGTGGTGGGGCGGGAGCTGTGTGTAAGGACCCATCTGTGCCCTGCAGGTGCCCTGAGCGTCGGGATCCCGCTGCCAGAAGTGCTGGGCATCACATTCCTCAGGGTGGCAATTCAGATAAAAGTGGTAAGCGTCTGGGAAGGGCTTTCATCCTGCCAGGCACCGGTGCAGGCTACTGAGGCTGCTTCTAGGAGCTGGCTCTGGTAGCAGCACCCTGCCAGTGGAGCTGTAGTGGGCGAGAGCAGTGGAATTTACCCTTGAAAGGCCAGAAAGTGTTGCTCTGCCTGACCTCCTTCGGGTCGGAAAACGCTGCCTGAGTACTTCATGCCCATGAGCCTCATGGAGCCAGGTACACAACGAGCAGAGCTCAGCCCCACTGGGGCAGGTCCTGGCTCCCCACCCAGGCTGCCTTTCCTTCCTGGAGAGCTCTGCCTGAGCAGCTCTGCTGTGGGTCCCGGGCTCTGGCAAGCCTTTCGGAGGGGCACCTTTCAAAGTGTCTTGAATTGCACCAAATTCCAACCCCATGCACCCTGTGGATGTCCCAGAGGAGCTGGGATGTTCTCTTGACACTCCCCAAGGGTGCTGTGCCCTCCTCCTTACAAATGGACGAGAGGACTTTTGCAGGAGGGGTTTTCTGTTGGCTGCCTGTTGCTGACAAGCTGTTGTGAACCGGCATCCCTCGGCGCTGGGAAATAACGTGGCTGTGTCGCTTCTTGCTCTTCCCCAGGGCCTGCTGCTGATTTTTGTGTGAGCTGGGGAGTCCGAGGCACGGAGAGGAGGAAAGGCCAGCGAGGGTGGAGCATCGAGGCTGGCATTACCCACTTCTCTTTTCTAAACCCCATTCAAGATTCTTGGTAACATTTAAGACACTTTAAAGTCAACTGGCTTGTGTGAGTACAAAGATACTTGTGTAAGCCAAAAGCTGACAGGCAGCTCTGGGTACCAATATTTATTTACAGAAATTAGCGTGGTTTTGGGGTCACAGCTGTAGCAGCTGCCTGTGACGCTGCAGTGGAATTGTGAGTGTTGGTCTGAGGGCAAATTGGTTTAGATATCATGAAAAAAGTGCATGTGGCTTTCTAAGCAAATGTCCCCACCCATGCTGGGAAAGGTGTGAAGGGCTGAGCTCGGGACACATTTGTCATGTAACTGTTTTAATAAACATGACTACTTTTTTAGTGCCTGGAATGAGGTTCTATTTTTTGATGCTTCTCAGGGAGAGTCTGTCCTGCCTCCTGCCTTGGGATCTGGTTCTTTTGTGACAATAGATATTTTGGGGTTTGGTTTGAAAATTTTCTCCACTCGAAGAGCTGGAGAGAAAAAAAACCACTTGGATTTTCAGTGGGTACTCCTGGCCAGGGAACCCACTGAACCAACCCTAGTCCAGAAGCAGGATCAGAATGAAATCAGATTTCCAAAGGTCTTGAAGCATTTCCCAATAGAACCTGAAGGGAAAACTTCATTACCAGGTAATTGAGGAGTTGGGTGCCACTGGAGCACGCCCAGCTGCCTGTGATGGTCCAGGACAGTCCTGCTTGAGCTGGTGGTTATGTCTCAGTTGGTCTCTGCACGTCAGAGGAGAAAAAAAATTCAGGCATTTTTGATTTCAGAAAAACAAATGATTCTTGTGTGGGGAAAAAAAGAAATAAACCTGAGGTGTTAAATGGCCTCTCAAGCACCCGTTCTTCCCATCTCTAGACCTTATTCCCCGTGTGCTGTTTCTTGGTGGTCTCTTCAAAGCCAGTGACCACATGTCACTGTTAGAAGCCTCTCACCAATCAGGTGATGGACGGGGCAATGCCCTGTTCTGCCTTTCTGCCCAAGGCACGAACAGTTCAATGTCTGCCTGGCCAAAGCCCTTGGCTTCTTTCCCCGACTTCCAGCGTCCCAGCGAGGGATCCAGAGGGATCGCTGAATGCAGCAGAGGATGCTCTGGACCCATCGACGGTCCTGGTCCATGCAAACTGCCCAGAGCTCTCCTGTGCCATGCCCAACAGCAAACCTGGTGTCACGCACTGTCACCGTGTGGGCTGGCACATCTTGTGTCATGGCAGGAGGGGTTTGGGTGGGCTGAAGTAGGTGGTAGTGCTGAAGATGGGTGTTTCAGTGAGTCTGAACGGTTCCTTTGGGTCCCAGCCCTGTGCAGGCTGATGGTGTTGGTGGGACTGTGCTCTCCAAAGGCTGTTCAGCAGCTGGTAACATGGACTTTGCCCTGTCCCTGGGCAGAAATGATCCTCCTGTGTGGTGATGGCACTCCCTGCTCAAGCAGGGTGCTGCCAGCAGCCCTGGCACCAGCTAAACCACCCCGGTGAGGAGCTTCTGTGAAGCAAGGTGTGAACAAGGCGGAACACCATGGAGCGTTGGGCCGTGCTCAGGAGCAGGGGGCTTCAGCCTCCGCTGCTCATGCTCTCTGATGCTGGTGCGCCCACGGTGCTGGCAGAGCCAGGTTTTGGGGGCTGTGTGACCCCGTTACCCCATGGGCAGGATGAGCTGCCCCGCTGACTGCGCTGGCAGCTGCTCTGTGTCACCTCAGGGTTACCGAGCTGGTCAGACTTGGCTTCTCCATCCACCCTTTTCACCCGCGGGTTGGCATCACGGGCTTTGTTTGGAGAAGGTTTTGTTCAGGTTCCTGAGCAAACACCTTCTGCGCGGTATGTAAAGTTTAGCATCTTTCTGCACAGCCCTTTGGCCAGCACTTGTGTGTGTGCACGTTCTGGTTTGCTGGAGGGGATTAATTCTGCTGGCACACTGCAGAGTGATCTGTGATCTATCACCACCCTGGGGGGCTGTTTGATGGAGAAAGAAAAGAGCAGGAGGTGTGGGACTGGAGAGCTCGGCGGCTCATGGGGCAGGGGCTGCCTGATCCTGGGATCAGCAAAAAGGGGACAATCTCCTTGTGCATCTGGAAACAGCTTTTCCTCCCAGGGCCTGGCCTCTGTCACGCTGTTTGTCGCACAGGGCTGAGTGGGAAGGAGCAGAGGAACCTTCTCAGAAACAAAGGGCAGCATCTCCTTGGTGTGACTCGCTACTTCTGCAGTCGTAAATCTAATGCTATGAATTGCTGGAGTAAATCCAGAGCAGGAAACTGCCAATCGGAGATCATAACTGGGACAATCCTGTGCACAGTGGAAACACCACTGAACAGTCATCTTCCAACGCCCTGATGAGCTGGAGAAGTCTTTTTATGGGTGAGCAGTGCAAGGGGGAAGTGATGGGCTGGCTGCTCTGCCCCCGCTGTGCAGGACTTTGGGTGCTCCAGCCCTGGCTCCAGGAGGGTCCTGGTAAAAGCTCCATCCTTCTGCTGCTCCGTGGGGCTGGAGAGGGGGCTCATCTCTGTCACCTCCTGCTCCATGTGCCAGCCCTGCGTGGCCATGCAGCTCCTCCTGTGGGACCCTGGGATGCTGCCAAGGAAAGTGATGGGGTTTCTTTATGACAAAGATGCTACAAACACTTTTTTCATCATTTCTTTTTCCAGGTGAACCCAGCGTGCCTGCTGGGGACAGCACTGGCCCTCTCCTGCAGCTGCAGCGATGCTGGGGGGGGCTCAGTAAATCAGGTGATAGGAGGAAGCAGCAGAAGACCCCCCCCCCATTCTCCAGCTTTGCCCCAAGCCTGTGCCTGGCCCCAGGTAGGACGTGTGGGGCTGGGGGTCGGGGTGGGAGCTCCCGTCACCATGACCCTGTGCTGGAGATGCAGAGCCATGTGCTAAAACCCACAGGCAGAATACCCGCTGGCAAATAAATACATATTTTTACTACTGTAGCTTATTCCTTTTGGGGAACTGGTTTCAGATATATTAGTCAAAGAATAATGGTTGCAGCTCTACCAGGAAACTTTTATTAGGAGCAGTTCCCGCTATTGCCAACTTCGGGCATTAAAATCATTAGTCAGGTCCCCAAGCTGGGCATATAAACCTTCAGGGTTTTTTACTTCTCATAATAAATCAACTTGCCTTGTTTTGTTTGCTTTCCTACTTCTGAGTCTCTGAAATATGAGGTTTTGAAGGGCTTTCCAGCAGCTCCAGGGGCCAGAAGCGATGTGTGCAGCTGCTGCAAGGGAAAGCAGATGTATCTGGAATTAACAGGGTTCCACGGGCATCACCACTGCAGGGGTCCCACAGGAGCGTCCCAGGTGGCAGCGGGGGTGCTGGGGGTGCTGTTGGGCATGGGCACAGCCGCCCACCCACCCAGAGCGGATCAGCAAGGTCGGTGCTCTCAGAGCTCTGCTGCCAGCCCACCCTTCCCTTTTGGGTGCTCAAATCTGTTGTGAGTTTTTTCCCCCTCCTTTAGTTTCCTGAACAACCTCTGGAGCGCGGGAGGCAGGTTTGGGCTGTAGGAAAGACCATTCCAGTATCGACAGAGGCAGCCCCTGGTGCCCCTGGGCAGGCGCCTGGCTCTGTCCGTCCGTGTGCAGTCACATTTCATCCGCTGTTTTCTCTGGGATGAGCTTTGTCAGAAGTATAGTTTTGAAAATATACCTGCCTTCACATCTAAAATTAGAAACCATTGTGCAGACTGATTCCCAACCCCCCACATCCCCCTTCTTTCTGACCCAGGGAAAACCACCGGCTGTAGCGTTCCCATAGTAACAGGAGAAATGGAGGAAAAGCGGATGACGGATCTCTGGCTGGTAGGGGCCATGTTGTGCTGCAGCTCAGAGGCACCGGCTGCTTTGCATCCTTATAAATTAGTGAAATTTTCACGCTCCCTTAATTAAATGTAGGGTCTGGACATCTGTACGGGTACCAATTCTTTCCAAGACAAAATTAATCTGTCTTTAGGTACAAATCTTTGAGGGGAAAAAAGACAACAGTCACACCAGAAAATGCAGTGGGAAAGAGAAATATTTAATTAAAGTCTGGAACACTGTTACAATCCATCGTCTTTGTGCAACCGAAATACCAAGAGTGGGACTGGATGAGAAAGCTGCTAGTGCAGTGCTGCTGTTACCCTAAAGCTGAGAGGTGTTGCTTTAGTGAGGCAAGAAAGGAGATTTCCAACACTTCCAGCAGTGACAAAACACAAAACATTGATTTCAGAGTCAAGAGAACAACTTTGGCACTGGTTCAGTCCGAACACCAGACTTCAGGCCACGGTGCTCGGCTCTCCAATCCTCGCCTGTATCTCCAGGTTGCAGGGGACCAGGACATAGTCCTAAGGATGGGGAGGAGCGAGGGCTGAGCGCGGTGCCCGTCAGCCCACGTTGGGCTCGGCGCAGCCCACGGCCCCTCCAGCACAGCTCCTGCTCGTGTCAGTGGGGCTGGAGCAGAGCTTTGCATATTAAAGCGATGAAACGGAGTTTGTGGGTTCACAGGGCTCGAGGAGCAGGCTCTGATCTATCCTGGGGCCAGGAGGTGAGCATCGCTCCCAGGTTATCTTCAAATCAAACGTAGCAGGGAGCAGCTTAAATGGCTTCTTTCTTACCTTGTGAATGATGACGTTGACGTCTGTGTAGGTGAAGGCGGAGATGTGGGGCAGGAAGACGCCTTCGCTCAGGACCGCTGGGAAAAGAGAAAGAAGGAGAGTTGCCAGCTGAGTGCTGCCTTCGTCATTGCCACGCACCCTGCAGGGCAGCACCCTCCAAAACTCACCGTTCACCTGAGCTGGGATCTCTGCACGGATTGTGGGCAAGAACAGCTCCTCCAGTATGGCAGCCTGCCAAAGGAAACCTGCGCTCAGCTCACGGTGTGCCTCCAGTGCAGGGCCAGAGGGGCAAGGGCCAGCGAGAGAGGGGTCCTGATGCTCGCTGAACCTCTCCTCAGCCTGCGTGGATCTCCCTCTCCCTTCTGCAGGGTGCAGTGAGCACCCAAAGTAAGTGATTCTCTGCTGACAACCACTGCCCAGGGTGGTTTAGAGCAGTCTGAGCTGCCTGGTGCCACCAAGGGTGCCCAGGCTGTTGGAGGATGGATTCTGCGTGCAGTTGCATTCTGTGTGTCATAGCAACACGATGCAAGGAGGGGACATGGCTGTGATCAGTCACTTGAGGGGTGTGTGGCTGGGGGCACCTACCGCAATGGGACCCACATCAGAGGCAGCCAGGCTGAGCTCGATATCCCTGGAAAACAAAGAGTGGCACAGGAGCTGCTTGTAACGAGTTGTTACGAAGCAGAGCCTTGCATGTTTCCCCAGACACCAGGGCTGGGTCCTGACCCAAGCCAGCAGCCTCGGTGCCTGGGCACATCTGAGCAGGCAGCTAGAACCTTAACTGTCCCCCTGGGAACACCAGCAAGGGCTTGAGGACATTTTTGGGCCCCAGGACCCAGACCGCACAGCTTTCACAGGGCGCTGCTGAAGCAGGCAGGCTGTGCTGGGCTGGGGGATGCTGCGGGGCTGGGGGTGGGAGAGGTGGGGGTTCATTACTCAATCGCTGCTACAGAGATCTTCATCTTCGTGTTGGCGACGCCAAGGAGGAGTCCTGCAGATGCGTCCTGCACGGGGAAAGAGAGGCTGAGATCAGAAGAAGTGATCGCTCCTGCTTCAGCTTTCAACAGTGGGATGCAATGAACCCATCCCTGTGCTGCCACCTGCACTGGGCCGGGCACGGAGGCAAAGGTCGCTTGGGGCCATGTGGCAGGTAAAGGCAAAATCAGCCCCCCTGCTACAGCTGCTGGATCTTGGAGCAAAAGGCATTGCCCCTCTGCAGCTCGGGCACACTTGCAGGCTGCGCTCCCTATGCTTGCAGGGCATGCCTGGCACGCTCAGCAGGGCATGCCTGGCATGCTCGCAGGAAACACTCACCACATTGATGCTCAGGAAGCTCTGGAAAGCTGGCGACACTGCCCCGACTTGGACGGTGAGGAAGAGCTTCAAGTCTGCCTTGCCTTCCTCCAGCACCACCCGAGGTGAGCTCCTGAACACAGCTTGCAGAACCACAGGGAAGTCCTCTTGGAAGAGCGAGCCCATCTGCCGAGGGAGGGGGTTATTTCTGGGCATGGTGGGCAGGCGGCCAGGGGGCTCTGCCTGAGCCGGGGCCGTGCCTCTTGGAGTGACAGCGATGGCAACAAACCTGATTGATCCTCTGTGCCATGGTGGCAGTGGTCAGCGGGCTCTGCAAGAGAAAGCACAGCTTGTGATTCAGCTGAGCAGCACGGCCGTGTGGAGCCTGCGGTGAGCTCTGTGCCGGGTCGGGTACACCCCCTCGGTGCACGTTTCTACTCCCCTCTTGCTCCACTCACCAGGATGGTCATGTTGAAAGCTCCAGCCATTTCCAGGGCGAAAAAGAGGCTGGTGTAGAAGTGCTCAGAGAAAGCCAGGGTTAGGTGGGACGGGCTGGAGCTCGCTGGCTCGGGCATGCTGAACGGCACAGGGCTGACGGGCAGGGGGATCGCCATCCCTGCCACCTGGAAAGTTGTCTGCAGGGACACGGGCAAGAAGGAAAGGAGTTCAAGATGTCTCAGGGAACGTAGCACTGGGAGGAAGCAGCTCTCACAGAGCATGGAGCTGAGCTGGGAGCACTGGAAAGTGAGGACTTACTTGCAAGGATATGGTGATTCCCTGCTCGGAGAACACGGGTGCAGCCAGTGGCAGGTACTGGACCTGGCAGCTCGGTGTGACCGGGAAGGGAGCTGCAAACCGAGCAGAGGGATGCTCAGAAAGAGGAGGGAGCAGTGACGGCAGGTTGGGGCTGGGAAGCGTCTGGGCTTCCCGAGTGAAGAGACAGGGAAGGAGGGATGGGTGGAGGGAGCAGGTCCCTGAGGAGATGGTGGCAGCGGAGCAGCTGCTGCTGGGCTTCTGCTGCAGGGTGGGAGCTCGTCCCATCTCGTGACCTGCTCCAAAAGGAGCCCCGAAGCCCTTAGTCCATAGCGAGACTGAAAGCCAAGTGCTCACTTGTCAGAGAGATCAGCTGTTCATTTGGCAAAAGCAGCAGTTTGGAAACTTCCAGGCAAATCTATGGAAGAAAGAACAAAAAGAGAGGCCTCCTCTGATGGGGTGTCCCCACCACCTGGCCCCGTGGCAGGCGGGAGATGGAGCAGGGCAGCGTTCGGTGACCACGGGGCTGCTGCCCCTCACCCCGGCCGCAGGGCAGACCTGGCAAAGCACCAGGGCTCTAATTCTTACGGAACTGGCCAACTTTGTCCTCTCCTGTCTCCGGCCTTTACAAACTTTATCTTACCTTATCCACGTTAATCTCCTTGTCCACCTCTGAACTAGAAGACTTGCTGGATGGAAACAACAGAATGGAAGACGTTAGGCAAGAACCAGCCTAGCCAAGGGCAGGTGAGTGTCTTTTATCTGACCCAAGAGGCATCCAGAGGTAGCATTACTGTTATTTTCTATCATCTATTAGACTACAGTTACAATTCAGAATCCTAAACCACTGAAGAGTTGCGTTAAAAATGTTCCTGGTACTCTGCTTAAAAAGATCCCCTCCCATATGAGGGAATGAACTGGGGGAAATGACCCTGCAAGCAGAGCAAAGTTCCCCCCATGCAGATGACGTTTTTGTGTTAACCTTTGTAAGCTTTTGGGGCACTGAGCAGCTCTTAGTCACGTCACCTTCCTGCCTAGAAACGCTTGTGCCTCAGCTTCTCCTTTTCCCCCAGTGCCCAGACCCCATAGCAAGGAGAACCGTGGGGTTGACCTTTCCTCAGTGCTCTGCTTCTCCTCCACGGTGGGTTTGCAGGCAGAGGTCACCAGCTCCAGGTTCCCTTCGGCGTTCATCTCTGTCTGGAGGTCCGCCACGATGGACAGTCTCATCACCTTGGTGGTCGAGCTGTGCCAGGGGAGCAGAGGCAGAGGCTGGAGCACAGGGGCTGCTCCCAGTCCCTCTTGCCTCAGCACCCCCTGCTCCCCCAGGCAGATGCAGGTGCTGGATGCGGCCCCATTGCTCCTGCCAGGAGCTTGGGCTGGCACTCACGGGGCGGGGGAGACGCTGAGGTCCACATCCATGCTCAGCCGCAGCCCAGTGTCAGGGATGAGCGACAGGGACAGATCGATGACTTCGACAGCCTTAATTTGGTTCCTGGTGGAGCAGAAACGAAGGTTTCAGGAGACCAGCACAGCCTGGTGTGCAACCCCTGGCTGCTCTCACAGTGGGCACACCCCAGGAGCCTGTGAAATCTGCACGGACACATCAGTGCCCTGAGAGAGGCACTGGGACTGCTGCCCTTGGAGCCCAAGGGAGGAGGCAGGAGCTCATTTCTAAACAGGTCTGACAACCAGCCGAGTTGGTCTCTAGGAGGATTTTTGCCCTCTCTGTCAAAATGCCTCTTGTGACGAGATTCAAAGTGCTCCAGCTGAACACCAGTGTGAACCAGTGGTATGGTGGCAAAGCCTGGGCAAAACAGAGCCATGGACTCACCTGCTGGGCTTCGGGGAGCTGATAAACACGTCTGGGTCTGTCGGGTCCATTAGTTCCTGTCTAAGGACTATCTCTGCGTGTGGCTTTGAAACTTCAGCAACTGTGGAACAGGGCAGATACTGCATGAGATGCTCTGGAGCTTGTGGTCTGATGCACAGACTGAGCTCCATCCTGGTAGCACGCTTCCACCCCTCACTAGCCCCCGGCTGCTAGCTATAGGAAGGGAGTGATGGAAGTGAGTCGGGTAAGGGTGTGCTGGTGACAGTGTTTGGTGTTCCGTCCCCAGGCTGGCAGATGTTGCCACCTCCCCTCCCTGCTGATGACATGGCAGATACGGGGCCCGCACTTACAGTAGCTCAGTCCTGATGGGGTGAGGATGCCCCCGCAGTCGGGTGACCTGCTGAGGTGAGCGGGGACCAGGAGGCTCAGGAGGATGCTCAGGGTGCAGAGCTTTGCCATGCTGGTGCCTGGAGGAGGAGAGCACCCGCAGCAGCCCGGTCAGAGCGGCGTGGCCCTGGCCTGGACCCCCTCCCGGGTCGGGTTTGTGGTCCCCGGCCCGACAGCTTTTGTGCGACAGCCACAGAAAGCTCCTGTGTGGTGCCCGGGGATTTCCAAGCACTCGCAGGAGGCTCAGCCCCGCAGCCTTTGTGAGTCTGGGAGCTGGGGCTGTGCCGGCAGCGATGTCACACCCGCTGAAGAGCATCTCATGGCCTACAGCTGGTGCAAAGCTGACAAATAAACGGGAGCTAAAATTAACTGAGGAACAAATGGAAGTTATGGAGGAGGCTGCAATCAAATAAGAAGGTGGCAGAGTTATCTACAGCTCTGAAAAACACTTGGGAATTGTTGTAACGCTTGCAGTGCTCTTGCAATGTGAAGAAAACAAGCAATTCAGAAAGTTTAACCTGCAGAAAACACACATATTTATATTGGTCTTTGCAGGAAGCCTATTGCTGATGAGAACTGACCCTACAGAGACACACCGAGGTACAAGCAGCATCTCTATCAAGCTATTCCGTTCGCAAATGCGCTTTACCTGTCCTGGGCAGTCTTCCCATGCCGAGAACTCAGCCCGCGTCTTGCCGTGGTCACCCCGAGGAGCTGTGCTGGTTTATATACCCTCAGCACCCAGCCTGGTGGGGCAGAAATTGGCAAAGAGGGCCGGCAACCCGGACGCTGAGTGGACGCTTTGTTTTATTTGCCATTTTTATTGTGATTACAATATTATTTTTTGCGATTCCATTGGCCGTTGACCTGGCGAGGTGAAATATTGGGCCGCGGGTGCTGGGGCAGCGCGCCTTCGGCGTGGTGTGACTGAGCAGCACAAAGAAAGGTCCCGGGGCGGAGGGTGCCAAGAAACCAAACATTGTTCGGAAGCAAACGTCGGTTTCTTTGCTCTGCGGCCACGCTCTCTCTTCCACAGGGACAGCCACCACCATGTCCACACCAGCAAGAAGCTGCTGTGGTTTGTGTCGCTCTCCCAGCCGGGCAGCTCAGACTAGAAGGGATGAGACCTGCTGAAGAAGGTCTTGGCAATTCATCAAGGGTGGCCTCCATTTCCACCAGGCCTGGGTAAGTCTGTTGAAGGCAACAGGAGTGTTTCTGTTGGGTTCAGTGAGGTTTAGACCAGACAGAAGATCAGTTTTTTTTAAGGTATCTCCTCTAACCTCTGGAATGTCCCACGTGCAATAATTCCTTCCTCTCTTTAACCCATTCCCAATCAAAAGCCACAGGCAATATTACAGCTGGTAGAAAAAGCAGTGGGTGATGCCCACCCTCTCCGTGAATGTCTCTACAAGCAGCAAAAGTGTTCATGGAAGGGAGGCAGAGTACCCTGCCTTCCCATGCTTGGAGTCCATCCCGTTCTCCTGGTTTCCTTTTGGTCTGGAGGGCAGAGCATGGACTACCCACATCCTCCATGGCCTCACCCACTTCTCCTTCATGCTCCATGTTCTGACTTACCCCCCCTCCCCGATACCTGCCGATACGTGTGATCTCAGCTTTGAGCCATGACCAGGTCTCTAGGGAGGGTTGAATTGCCCATTTTGGTCTGAATCCCTTGGCAATGGGATAAAGTGTTCAGCTCTTGTTGAAACACCTGCAGCCTGGGGAGGCAACCATTGTCCTTTGTGCATCGGTGGAGTGAGTTATTGGGCGCTGGTTCCAGGTGCATCTTGACACGTTCAAAGCCTCTGGCTCTCACCACTGCTGTGTTTCTTTCCTTCTCAGGATGACAGAGAAATGCCAAGAAAAGCAGAATTTCAGCCCTGTTGTGCGTTCCATTGAAGGCATCCAGACAGCAGTGCCAAGAGAAAATATGAAGACCTGTCCAGCAACCTGCCAAGGGAGAGCAGGGTTTATGCTCTGCGCTGATGTGCGCAGCCCAGTTAGAGGCAAGAAATGTGTTCAGAAAAGTAAATCCACTGAGAAGGTTGTAACCTGCAGGCAAGTTCTCTGGGGCCATGGGGTGTGTTTTGTGACCTCTGACATCAATAGGACAGGGACACGACCTAGAAAAGCCTCTGCAGTGTCTTTGCTGCGTTTCGGAGCAGCGGTTGGAAGTTTGCCCCTGGTACAGCTTGTCCAGTGTAGGTGGTATCAGCAGCTCTTCCTGAAGCAGTACTGGAAGAGGCTCTTCGCTCTGAGGGTGGTGAGACACTGGCACAGGTTGCCCAGGGCAGCTGTGGCTGCTCCATCGCTGGGTGTGTTCAAGGCCAGGACGGACGGGGCTTTGAGCAACACGGTGTAGTAGGAAGTGTCCCTGTCCATGGCAGGTGGGTTGAAATTAGATCATCTTTAAGGTCCCTTCTCACCCAAACCAGTCTATGATTTATTTGTGGAATGTTGTTATCATTTTCAGCAGTGCAAGGGTCTGGGGATAAGCTGCTGGGGTGAGATGGCACTGTGGGGCTTAGAGGTGGATTTTCTCCTCCTGAAAAGCTGTTCTCAACCTGATGATCCCTGTGGAGGCTTAATTAGATGTCAACTTACAGCATAATGACTGATCAAGTTACTAGCACAAAAGTGTCTTTCTGGCACCATGTGTCCTTATCGGGAGTTATCTGTAAATCTTACACTCCTGGGAGATAAGATGTAAATCTCCTTGTCCGGGCTCAGCAGAGAGCTGCGAATGCATCACTGGGAGGGAGGTGATGACAGATTAAACCTCATGACACATTTTATACTGAAATGGAGAGGAAATAAATTACTCAGTGCTGCAGGATCCTGCCCGGGTGAACTCCCAAAACTGGTACCTGGGGGGGGGACATGCGAGGACACGCTGGTGGCTGCTAGCCCCAGCTCAGGCAGAGCTGGTGATGTCCTCTCTTGGCATTTGCAGAAGCTCCATGAACCTCTGGGGAGCGAGAGCTGCTCATCCCGAGGGCCACAGCTACGTGGGTGTCTCCAAAAGCAGAATGTACCATCACAAGTCTCAGGTTTCTCCTCACCCCCACTTCTGTCTGAACCATGTAATTAACCAGATCAGGTTTTTCTTTTGGACTTGATGTGCAGGTCTCCATTGGCTCTTCCTGGGCGTTGTGCAAAAGCACCAGCTTCAGCCTGCTGGGAACTCCTGCCCGCTCGCTGAGGCCGGAGGGCTTGCCCGGACCTCCAAATGCACCAGTGAAATGATTTGCACTGGCAGATGTCAGAAGCACTCGGGGATTAGATTTCACCACAGTAATTACCCAGCCCTTTACTTCTCCCGGTGTTCCTCTTTCTCGGCCAGGGTTTATATAAAGGTCGTTCCTTTCCTGTCTCCCGAAGATCAACGCAAAGCTTGGACAGCCCCTGGGGACCCTCCGGGCGAGGCGGCAGCGGGAGCCTGCTCTCGCCATTTCCCCCCGGTGCAAGTGAGAAACAGGAGCCCAAGCTGGAGTGGTGGAGCTGTGTCTGTCTCCTGTGCAAAGGCTCATCACACCACAGCCAACAGCTCTGAGCTCTCCTGCCACTCCTATGGCCAGGGCTCGGGGGGGCCCTGATGTCCAGTGGGCCCCGTGGTCCATGGGGCAGCTCCAGCCCTTTCTCCACAGCAGGTTTTAGGCATCGTGAGCAGCTCTGGTGCTTGTGGAAGAGGAAAGTTTAGGGCCCTGCTTGGTACTGGCCATAGGGTGGGTGGTGCAGGATGCAGACACATGGGACAGATGCCTGAATTTTTGGGAGAGATTCTTGTACGCAGGCCACATTTTGGCTAGTGCAGCTCTGTTTTGGCTAGTGTAGCTGTGCTGGACTTGTACCGAGCCCTGCTTGCTTTCCTCTAGCCCAAGGGCAGCATTTAGCCCTCAGTGTGTGGTTTGGGAACAGTCTCCAGCTCACTGTCTGTCTCTGTATGTTGAAGCCCACAGGCTCCTGTAAGCCAGGAGCTGTCAAGGGCTTGGTGCATTTTATTCCTCAGCAGCTGGCTGGTGTGGTCAGAAGGAGCTGCTGGCCCAGGAGCTGTCATCAAGATCGACCTTGGAACAATTGACCGCGGTAAGTGCTCAGCCACGTTCGCGTCCGTGCGTGGACACGGCTCCGTCTGTCCCCGCAGACAGCAGGCAGTGGCACATGGGGTGCAGCTCCCCGAGGAACCCTCCTTTGGCCACATCCCCGAGCTGCCGAGTGACACCAGCTCCAGGATCTGTGTCCTTGAGGTCTGGGCACTGTGTGGGGTGCTGCAGGGGGGACCCTGCAGCTGTGACACCCCGATGTGGGCACCTGGCTTGTCTCACTGGTGTGTGGTACATTAAGGTGGGAACCTGAACTTGCCTCACGTCTGGAATCGCACCGTGTGCAGCAAGTGTCCGCTGAGCTCCAGCCGTTACCCGGGGACAGCAAAGTTTGCTGGTAACCTGAATTTACAGCTCATGAAGCATCCTGATGGTGCCTGTGCATGCTGGGACGGGAATGTGTTAAAAATGATGTTTTACAGGTTGTGGAGGAGGGTGCTGAGTCCCCTCACCCTCCAGCACAGGCTCCTCCCTGGGGGTTTTGTGCTAAACTCTTTGTCTGGTGCAAATCCTCCAGCAGTCTCCACTGCTCTGAACAAGAGCGATGTTCTGCAGAAAATGGCAGAGGAAGCTGCAAAAAATAAAAAAAAAGCCCAACGCCAAACCCATCAAAGGCATCCTGGGGTGAGTGATGATCAGCGGCGGTTCCAGCGCGAGCCTGGACCTGCGAATGAGAAAATAAAAGCAGAAGGTTGGGAAGTGTCAGCCCGGAGGCAGAAACGAATCACTCCCCGCTAACAAGTGTGATATTAAAGCCGGTGATTTTCTGCATGGTTGTGTCTACAAATACATGGAGAAACTATAACTTAGAGGCAACAAAGCGCGTCGGCTCCTGCTCCAGCACCGCTGGGACTGCGGCAGCGGCTCTGCAGAGCTGGGTGGGGGTTGCTCTCGAGGCTGGGGGTGCCTGGCTCCTGTTGGGGATATCCTGAGGGAACCCCAGAATTTCTGGGGATCAGACTCACCCTCCATCCCACAGACTCGTGCTGGTAAAAGCACGAGGATGTTTTGAGCAACAAAATGTGTTGGGTTTTTTTTCCCCAACTGTTTCCAAATTAAACTGTGCCATCTTTTTGCTAGGAAGAAATGTGTTTTTAAGTTTAAAAGTGGGTTTAGATGCAAAGTTTAAACCAGAAATGGAAGAATAGAGATGGTGATGGCAATATCAGTGATAGGTGACTTTGATGTACACAGCTCAGCCTGGCTGCTCTGTGGGATCCTCTTTCCCAGCTCTTCTGTTTTTCTCCCCATAGGCTGAAAGTGAGAGATCTCCATCCCCCGGTGATCTCGCTGATGCTCTCGCCGGGCTCGGGGCTCTTCACGGCGATCTTAGTCCAAATGACCATCACTGGGGAAAGGTGAGTGGGAACTGGTGCCCTCAGGCAGGAGCTGCTGGGGGTGCTGGATCACTCCCAGGGGTTTGTCCCGCAGCGACCGAGCTTTGTTCTGAGCATCTTCATGGGAG